>CAJQUW010016477.1:0-309179 GCA_907163375.1 Prostheceraeus crozeri | reverse complement strand
GGCATAATGACTTTTTAAATACAAATAAAAATAGAAATTTGTTAAAATTCAAATATTCGGGAGAAATTTTGATATTCATTGAAATGCGATACAATTACTCCTAAAATAGAGGTGTGTTTATCAACAAATGTTGCAAGTGAAATACTTTGATTTATGTCTTAACTTTTGAATATATTGCTTTGGCCATTTTGCCATGTTTTGAATGGAATCTAAAGAGCCAATATTCAATGATGGTGATTTTTTCTCATTTTCGTTATTTGTGGCAAATAATGTCAGTTGACATTCGTCAATCATCTTCAGGTAAAAAGGAAGGGTTAACGGTCACAATAGTCAGTGTAACAAGTAACCATGAAAAATTTACCGGAACTTTGTGCTGTGGATTTTTTCTTAATCAACCTGATCAAATTTTGAAGAGGCTACAATTGCACAAAGATTCCACTGTTGTGGAGAATGACCTCATATCCAATTATTTTCAATTGATTTGAGTGATTTGTGAAAGAACGATAGCACACTAAAAGAAAAAATAAAATTTCATGTATGTTGTGGAATTTTGCTTTGTGAATAAACAATCTGAATAGACATTCACCTCATATTTTCTGAGTGTTCATGTTTCCCAAACATAAACATAAGCATATGGAAGCTACCGTTGGATAGCAAAATATAACCGCTCCGGAGCGACATAGCTGCATTGCCTTCTCGAGAGTAATCATTTACCAATTAGTAGACAAGTTCAGTGATATTTTGGCTCTAAGAACGTATCAAAAACCTACCATTCCATCAAAAATTATTGTTTGTTTATTGTGTAATAAAACAAAGTTAACCAGCAAAAATTGATTATTTCAATTGGATTGTTTCAATTGAATTGGATTATGTTTAGCAAGATGTTGTAATTTATTTTAAGCAGCATTTATTATATTTTTTAAAGGTTTTAAGCCAAACTTCTAAAATCAAATGTGGAAAAGTGAAAAAAGTGAAAAATTGCAATAAAAGATCACTTTGCCACATTTGATTTTGGCAGTTTGGCTTAAAACCTTTAAATGAATTGGATTAATTCAATTCGACTCTCCGTGAAAAGGGATAATGAAGAAAAGACTCGACAGAACTTTTTACTAACTTAAGCTGCAAAGGACCAAGCCAAACTATGACATTGTCTTTGTAAAAGCAAAAGTCAAATGTATAATAAACGATTATTTGAATACTTTAACATTTAGCGGTAAGGCCTTATTTGTCATAATCAATCGAATGGCTGGGCACGAATTCAGAATTCAAGGGTTCGTCAATTCGATGGAATCACGGTAATCCCAAGTTAATGCTGGATATGTGCGAGTGCTTGCTACTCAATTCAGTGTAATGTGACAGTGATGCTGATTTTCTTGAATTAGCGATTTGTTTGTGACACAATTCTAAATTATGTAGCGTTCAAGAACAGGCAAAATCTGGAAATAGCTTTATATAATCTACCTATTTTGTGAAGTGGGATAAAATTGCAGTTGGATAACTGAAAATTCATGGCGACTTCGTTTCAGTGCCTGGCAGTTTTCGACTTAAGGATTACAGGAATTAGAATTCTTGATCGACTCGAAAATCATTTTAGAAAATTACAGAAAATTTTCTGTTGAATTTGGATTGAATCATCAACGACTGGTTTTGGCATCACCGGCCACTGGAATTTTGTAGACTGGCTAACTAAACTTCTGATTGAATGAACACATAAGAAACGGCAAAATCAAAACTTCCTTCATGTTGCTCACATTTTGGCAATTTTAACACCATTGAGAACCAACGACAAATAGAATCTATGGGATATTCACTTTGATAATGTGAAGTCTGACCACATTACCAGGATAATTTGTAATATTTTGTTTAAAGTATGCTGTGAGTTAAGAAGCCATCTACAGAAAATCAAATTTCTTTTGTTTTGAAGCTCTTAGTTCATGTATGCCCCCTGTTTGGCAAAACATCTAAGACAGGTTTGAACAATTTGAAAGTTTAAGAGTATATCGAATTGTATGTTGCATCAGCGGATTAAATGACAACATTGAACAACATTTCAAGCATTCTTATGAAATACAAGAATGAAAACCATGTCCTGAAAGCATCTACGCCTGAACGAGAATTTTCAGGGTGCTGCGTTTCAAGATATCGAGCACATTTTTTTCTTTCACTGGGGGGGGGAGTAGGGCTCAGGAGCTCAGTCTGTCTCTTATCATTGAATTCATCCGATTTATGCTATTTCATGATCAATGAAAATTTTCATTCCATTCAAATTATCTTTTTTTATCATCTCACAATAACTGATAACTGATTCAAGTTGCACTTAATAGGATATCGTCTTCTCAACGTATTTATCGAAAATTCAATTTTTTTTCAAATTTATATTCGACCAAAGCTGCAATGAACAAATTGTGGCACATCCTTGCAATGGTAGAGGTTGATGTAGACGTATACTAAGCGATCACCTACGCTTGCGATGATATCGTTGAAGTTAATTTATGCTTTAAAATGCTTTTCTTCCGAGGACACAAAAGCTAATCTATGAAATGTGACTGCACGACATTTATGATTCTAAATACAAGCTTACCTTCGTAAATGAGAGTAAAAGTAAAAATCGAAATCTGTCGAAATTGACTCACACGGTTTCCGATGCTTAGAAGATTAATCAATTGAAATTATAGCTTCTTAATCAAATTTCAATACCACTGGAGTAAAATTCAAATATTTGCTTAAATGAATTGTTGAACTTTCTTACTATGCAAGGCACTACATAGCTGCACGAGTGATTAATCATTCTGCCAAAGTAAACTATATACCAGTAACATATGGTAGAGATTTGCTGCTCTCTCCTTTTGTCTTTTTAACTGACTTACACTAAACTAGATACTGAAAATTGATTATCATCAGTAAAAAGTAAGGTAACGTTAAATATTTCTGCAATTTATTCAATAGCGATGCCTAGGATACCGCATTACCCACACAATGTGCGCACATTCATAGCTGATTTTTCTAAATATCTTAGCTTAATGTTTGAATATACAAACATGATGGATTAGGGTTAGATTCTCTCGTCATAAGTTCAGATTCATCTGTACAATCTGCAGTTTTTAGCAGACAACCGAAAAAAAGGCAAGAGAAATTTTGAAATAAAATTGACCAGACTTAGACTTTTTCAAAATATGAGAAAACCGGCAAAAATAAGAACGTGCTCAGTCTCTAAATTTTGCATCCTTCTAAATTTAGTTGCCGATGGCTATAAGTTTGAGACTGATAACCTTTTGCATGACGAGGGAACACGAAAAAAATATTCGAATTTCATGAGTTACACCGATAGGTTGCATCATTTTATCGGATTATTTCCAGACCTCGCTAAGGGCTTCTTATTTTCACTTTCACATCTGACAAATAAATGGAAATGAATTATCGGACCAGGATTCCTTTCTGTTTCAATTATCTGCTCTCGTCGAAACATCTATTAATTTGTGTCGATTGCTTTAAGAAAAAGATTTCTCATGATTAGCGAGGTGCAAAGTAATCCTAAACTGGACTCTGCTGGTTGATTTAGGTTGTTAGATTTTATGCGAACATTGTTTTCATCGATCACTACACTCTTTCGCGTGTGGTGAATCTCCAAGACTATTGGATATAACCCAAGCGAGTTAACAATACTGGACAATTCATTATAGATTTTTTCAAAATTTCCAGCAGATGTTGCGATCGTTAAGCCATTCACAAATGTCGGTGCATCAAAATGATTACGACTTTATCCAGTTTTGAGGGCACGAATTTTCCATTGAGATTTCAAGTGCGTTTAGTTAATGTTCTGATCGCACTTTAGATTATCGACATCTAATTAAACTCATCTGTCCTTTTTTCAGTTTTATGAATAACAGAAGGGTACTCCTACATTAGCTCTACAAAGTATTATCTCGAAATGTCTGGCTGCATGAGAGGTCGAACATAATAAATGCACTCTATCGATGGAAATCACTCTCAGACTTTCATTGATAATTTTGTATGTTGCTTATTTGATCTTACAACAAATTCCATTTGTAAATTTGCTAATTCGCGACTGGTCATCGGCGATGTAAATAATCCAGGTAGATAGATACCTGTAAAAGAGCCCTGTATAAACCGCCATCTGTAGCAGATCGCCACTGTCCTATATTTTGGCAGCATAAGTAGTAAGTACCAAGAGATTTGTTTGGTCTAATTCAGTCTAATTCTCTGGCCTGTCCAACCATGTGATGTGCCATTGACACTTTTTCATGTGTATTTGTGTCTTCTGAATGTGTCCTTGACTTCTTCATTATTAACGATTACTTTAAAATGATCATTAAGTGCCTGTAATGCTATTTATGATTTGTGTTGCTGATCATCTTGTCTTCTTTATAGGTATAAGTCATCCTGTGTGATATTACACTAGATAGACAGAGATAGTATACTGTCATGTATAGTGCTATGCCTTATTACCAACATGCGGGTGAATTAGGCCTGAATATTGTCAATAAAGCCTATTAGTCAATCTATTGAATACCGATCAAATGTGTTTTGAATATTTCTATCAAATACTCATTGTTAACTATCATATTGAGCTTCAATCATAAAATAATAGGTCATACTTATAAACTGAATTGCAAATAATTTGATGGTAATCCTATTTCGGGCACTAAGTAAAGCATTTAATGTTTTCAGAGTTTTATAGATGAAGCATTCACATAAATACAAGATTTTTTATGTCGAAAAACTGACCGCCTGTAATAAACCGCCATCCAAGCGGTGTTGAAAAGTAAAGGTTTTACGTTGTTTATGATACTGACATTCTAAAATGCTTTTATGGATAAAGGGTTGGTGTATTAATTTGTTGCGCAAAGATGGATGGCTAGACAATTTGATTACAATGACTCAAATAAATGCTTTTGTTGATATTGACATTGATTAATAACAATGTTAGTTCACCAGTCAATATCGGCTTCTGAGACCATAAGATATCTTTGACTCTTCAATAGTGCAACTGAATTAGGTCAGTTTGTTTGATTGACTGCCAAGTCGAATCGAATCTCGAATCCTCGCAGGTCCCTAGTTCTTATTATTTTATCTTTTTATGTCTAGATGACGATGATGAGGCCTGGTTTTAGCTCGCGTGATTTGTGTAAGAGGCAATTGGAAAGTGTGTGTGTGTGCGTGTGTTTTGACATTAGCCTCAACACCATATAATTTGATCAACTGAAAAGTTTGCGGAAACAAGTTGAAATTATTATGATAGCATCAAATGCATACAACTGTATATTTCGACTGTAGAAAGTTCATAGTAATTTTTAATAGCAATGAAATGAATTATTAACAATATAATTATCAGTCTTATTTCCACTTGCTCATTATTTTGATTGTTCTCGAAAATGTCTATGGATTTTTATATCCAAAGTATATTGAATTGCTTGCATTCATTTGATGCTGCTGTACTTGGTACTTGTACTTGGTTTTCCAAACCTTTTCAACTGATAATTACAATCTGCCTGTAGCTGGGGAGTGGTGTATAAAATTGCATTGGTTCTCTATTAACTCCACCGCGTCTCGCTCCAACTGCATATTTTTGGATTCCAGTTCCGCTCTGACCAATTTTGTTTTGGTGTCCAGTTCCATATCCGACTCCTCACCGCGCTTACAATGTTTCTCTGTTCATAGGCCATAATGGGATATGGTCAGTGCAAGCTGTGTTATTCAAGTGCTATTTGTGGGCTATGAGCTGTACTTAGGGCATTTACGCTACACCTGGACGAATTCATGCAGGTCATATATGGCGCTCAGCGTGAATTGCTTTCTCATCCACAGTCAACGTTGTGTTTATTTGTTCAGACACTTTGGGTACAATCTTTAAGTAGGCCTACGTATAAATACCAATGCTCTCTGATGCATCAGGTATTTGTTGCCAGTTGTAGACAACTTTCTGTGTATTATTAGGCGGCTAGAAGCCTTGACCATTCAGTATTTTCCCATTTAGTTTTTATTATTTCAAATTTCTTTATGCTTAGTTTATTGGGAGCATGATTTACCAAATATATATGCGTGTTCGGAAAATTCTGAAACAATTTTTGCAAACACTTCTCACTTGTTATCAGTAGAATTCGCTCATTTCTGCAACACAAGCAATGGAATTTGCCAATTTTGATTATATGCAAAGTCGAATAAATGTTTTGATAAATTTGGAATTAATGTGCTGATTATTTTCACGTTGAGATTTGAAATATGACATGAATTAGATGAATTGATCATCACAAAATGAAGTCTTAATCAGATGCCTGACGCAAAAGAGCAGTTTGAGTACGAAACCAACGTTTTTCATGCTGGAACAAGGTATTTACAGTTCCTGCTGTTGCAATAAATGCTCACTTAAGTGTCATTTGTCGCAATGAGTTATATGATTGCGCCCGGATGCTCCCTGACTACCGGCAGTGATATGGTGCGGTAAAAATGTCAACTTCCGTTCTGGTTCATTTGAATTTCATCGTACTCCGCTCCGTTCCGTTTTGGCTTTGTTTTTAGGGTCCCGCTCGGCTCCAGCAATATCCTTAAACAGCCCGCTGATCTGTGCGTCCAGAAGCAGTTCGTGATTGGCCTTGGGTTGCCATGACAATTGCATTGATTGCTGTCCACTTACCGTCCATGTTATTGTCCTTGTCTCACACTGCATGTTATTAAGTTATGTTCCTCTGATTAACACCAGTTCCGCGTCAACACACGACTTAGAGCGGACGAAAGGCCTCGTGTTCTGATTTCAACTGTCACTTTCTCTTAAAATATATGAATCGGTCCTTTGCACTTACCCTTCTATACAAATTATGCAGCGGGTCAAATTTCTTCAAGCCCGCTCCTCACCAATTTTTGATCCACTCCTCTTTTATCCACATCACTGCAGTCAAGCAGTCAAGGCATTGTCACCCACATTTGCATAAAGAAATTCTCTAACATTACATTTCCTCAAATAAACGCCGCATTGTTTATTTGCAATCGGCTGCTTTTAAAAGCAACGCTTATTAAAAAGTTGGATTTTCCACTTATGAGATTTTTCCAAATTGAATGGCAACGGTAATTACAGAATATGACTTAAACGGGAAAGCATCAAGAAGAACAGAAAGATGATCTAGCATTCCTCTTACTGTGTTGCCGATATATTCAATGTCGGCAACTCCGGCGTGGGGACTCTCACGCTGATTGAACACTAAGGATCTAATTTCCTGGAATTACCGGTACAGTAGGCTACAAAAGTAGGCCTGCTTGTCTTTTCTGTTTCTTTTCCATGGTCACTTGAAACGGGCTCACATATCATCTATTGAGCTAAAAATCATAGACTTATATTATAGTTATCAAACGACACTGAATGCATAATGACGTTGCCCGGTGGTGCAGTCTTTTTATGACAGAATAACTCGCATAATGAAAGCATCTCACTCAATCTTTTGTAAAAAGCAGCCTAGCCTACAACTTTTTACCTAATGGTGTCTGTCAGTGTCATAAGAGGAGCTCCGAGTCATGTCATAACTCATCACGCTCTCGTTTATGTGAGCATGAGACCTGCCTTCAAGTGACCATGGGAGCGAAGCCGCATTTAGGCATCGGTGATTCCAAGAAATTTGTCCTTTGTATGTTCAATCAGCGTCGATACTACCGCTAAATTGGTAGTGCAGCAAGAAGCCTGCTAGTTAAGTTTTCAGCTTTTATTGATGATTTTCCGCAAATGTTATATCAGGGATGCGGAGTCCTATCATTTTGATAGGACTCCGACTCTGGGTGGCAAGTGTACAAAGTACAGTTTTTTTTAAATAAACTGGTAACCTATCATACATCATTATAGGCTTAACTGAATCTTTCTTAGTGATCATTGCTGTATCAATTATCAATAATTTTCGATTGAAGTTTATCAAATGTCGCTTTAAGCTGGATGCATACGACTCGGCTCTTCCCACCTTGTTGATGTGTACTTCACACGGATTCTCTCCCATCCTTCTCCAAAAAATATGGACATACTTTCGATTTTAATACGCGCTTTAGAGGAGCCATCACACACGATTAATGTGAGGGTAAGATGTAATGTTCTCAAACAAATTGGTACTTCAGTTTTGTCTCCGACGTGACCTTTAGTGCGCAGGTGTGATCGAGGGTATGAAGGCTTGTCTTCTCCACTAAATCAGCGAGTGAAAAGACAATCCCTTTTTCACTATTACGGCGCATTCCCTCAACTATTAGAAGCTTTGCATGCACTGCTGTCTCGACTGTACTTTTGTTTGACGGAGAAAGTTGGCATCAAGACAGTGAGAGATATGCACGAGGATAAATAATTTGTTTGTATTATATTTCGGGTCAAGTTATAGTCCGGAGTCCGGAGTCCCATCATTTCATTGGACTCCGACTCCGCATCCCTCGGTTATTTATCTGTAATTATTATTGTTATTCAATTTGGAAAAATGTTATGTGGAAAATCGCTCATTTTAATAAACGCAACCCTTAATCAAGCATCGCCTCTAGTGAACGCCCTCTAATGAACGTCGCACTTAAAAGTAGGCGATTGTAAACAAACACGCATTCATTTTGCGCAGGGATGCTTAACAGCCAGCTGTCAACAGTGCTGTTAACAACCACAGCTGTTAACAGTAACAGCCAGTTGTAGCTGTTAACAACAAATTCGTACATTGTGCCTAAAACACGGCAAAAAGATGTTTGATTAAAACAGGTAAAATCAATATATTTCTTACCGACATATAGTCTTAATTTGATATGATGTATGATGTATTGCATGCTATTATGGTTAATTACATTACAACTTTATCATATGATACCTGGTTATAGCAATGATGATAGAGATAAATGTAGATTGTAGATGTTACAACTTGACGACTTCTGAAATGTTATAGATATGTTCTCACCGTTTATATGATTAACGCTCTTTACATACTTTTGAACCTCATTGAAGGAGACATTTTTGCCAAGGTAAGCGTGGCCAAAGATTCTATTGTTGTAATTGATTCGCTAGTAAAATCGGGGCTTCTCACACGCTACACCTGCGTGAGATGGAACTCTACATATGATTCCGTTTGTAAAGCTATTGAAAAATAGCTTGTTTCAGGAGATGAGCACATCAAGTTGCTTAACACAAAACAAGTAATATCTGAAGTAGCGAAACAGTTAATGATTCTTCAAACGGATGGATCTAATGCAATTGATGTAATTGAAGCATTCAAGGCCATCAAAGCTACCTGGCAGACGATTGATTTTTCCATCAGTTTGGATCAAAAACAAATCTTAAATGACATTTTTGAAAAACGTTGGGCTATGTTCACCAATTCTGGACTTGGCATGTTGATGTCATTTTTCAGCTTCATCTTAGAGTTGAATGATTTTCCTACACTCACACGAGAGAAAAATGATCAGGTTGAAAAATGGATATACCGTATGTTGCCTGACAAACGTCACACTGACTATCAAAATAAAAAAAAATATTCAAGATTCTATGATAATGAGTGAATCGCTAGACATTGAGACTTTCCCTGTGGATCGTACATTGATAAACATAACGAAGCGTGTTGCTGTCACAGAAGCGTCAGTTGAAAGAGCTTTCTCGGCACATAAAATATTCCATAGTCGGTTACGAGCACAGTTGTCGACTCAAAGACTCGACGATCAACTGTTTATTCGCTACACATGCCTAGCATCTTGAATTATGACAAATATCTCAACAGATATTGAAAATGAAATACTCAACATCTCTAGCGAGGATGAAAAATGACAATGGTACAAAGTTGTTTTCAAGATTGTTATGATTCAATAGAGTTTTCAAGTCTGTAGACTTCCTTAAATATAGTCGTTATTATAACTTTTTAGGTTCATTGTTTTCTTTTGTGTAGTGTCTTGTTTGTACTCATGTATGCCTACTAAACGTAAGACGCAATGTTTCTAACATGTAGATGTAAATTGAAATGTTAGTTGCACTTGGGCTTTGTTGACTTCAATTGAAGTTGATTTATATTGGAAGGGAAGTTAAGCATTCTACAGGGCAAATTACAGTTGCAAAGCTAGTTAAGTGCAATTAAATATAAAAAGCTGTTAACAGCTAACAGCTTGGCTGTTACTATTAACAGCTAGCATACTGTTAACAGCAAATACAGCATTCCTGATTATGCGACTTTTTTTATCATAATACAGTCTGCAAACAGTGCATTGAGCATTCTAGTGACGTTTTGTAACTGTGTCCTTGGTTTTTTGTAGCTAAATGGACGATTTTTGTACTGCACTTATGTAGTCAATTTTCTTGATATCAGAGGTGCAGCGTTTACTACAGGGCGATGCTTATGAAAGGTTGACGTTTCAGTTGCGGCGTTTACTAGAGGAAACTCGAGTAATCAAACGCTGGTATGATGATTTTCACACTTTCACAAAAAATAGAAATGAATTCTCAGGTCCGATCACGAGCCGGACCCGGCATACTCACAAGTTTCGTTGCACTAAATTCCATCCTAAAAGGATTCAGAGTAATTCGCCCAGATGAAATTGAAATAAACTTCAATCATTCATTTTAACACCATCCTTCGTGGATGAAAAACTTCAAGAAAAATCGACGCTTTCGCTCGGTGACAAACAATTTCATATTGTTCTATGGGGATTTGGATGTTTGTGAACAAAGAGGTGATGCTGTTGAATGTGAGGGTTGGAATTTCCGGATGTACTTCGGTATAGTCTACAAATTCCACCATTTCAGGTGAGAATTGTTTGCAAACCTCACACCGATCTCAATCCAGACTTAATTTTTGCTTGACACTGCGTATTATTTCAGCTTCTTTTATTGCCTAGATTCGTGAGCATTCTTCATTTGCTCATTGGAATCAATCTAGAGAGCAATTGAAATTTTGGGAAGGCTCTAGATATCTTCATTTACAGACGATTTGAATGTTTATTCTTGTTGATTGAATAGATGAATCGTACAAAATGCATATTGAATGATAATGAATGAGAAATTTTGTTTTTTACTCTATTTTAGCCGGGGGGGGGCTCTTGGAACCCAAAAACTGCGACAGTTACGATTATAATTTTTTGCGACTTTTGTTGTCTATATATTCCAATAACCAATCCTAATTTTATCAAATTAAGCCCTTGGGAACAAAAAATTAGACATTGAAAAATAGTGCATTTTGTCAGTTTGCGTCTTGATTGATTCAACCATATGAAATCCGACTTTTCGATTTTTTACAGTGCTAGAATGTATTACAGCTATTTGTTGGTGGAAATTTCAGCTGCCTGTCAAGGCACCAATTAGTAGATCCTAGATAAATCAAATCACTGAAATATGCCACATTTGTAGATTCTTGGCTTAAGGCGATTTATTGTAAGTTACTTAGTAAAAATGCTTTTATTTGTAAGGAGAAATGATAGCAATCGTGAATATTTACAAAGTACACAGATAAACTGCTGGAGCCTTCACATTGTCAACCACTGGAAGCCAGCATCATTTAGTCCGTAGTCACAGAGAATAAGTCATCTTCCATCTTCCATCGTCCATCACGATGTCACACAGGAAAAGTCATAAGGCGTCGTCAATCGGACATAAGGCATGAAACTGTGCGGCTTATGAAGTTCATTTCCATCAGCTATCAGGCATCAGCTGCGAGACTGTTCTAAAATTAGAACAACGTTAAGTGACGTCTGAGGGAAGATATAGGAAGCTGTGATTTGCGAAGACAATGTGTCAGAAGTACAGTTCTTTGTTCACCATGTCGGACGAGAACGAGGATGAGGAAGAGAAGAGCTTAGACAATAGTCATAGCAACGGTTAATACAGTCCGTTTCATAAAAAGTGGATCATCCTAAAATTTGACTAAATAAAACATAAGTATGATACAGAAAGCATTTTTCATGTTATTTCATGTCCCTAATATATTTAAATGTCTTTTTATAATCTGATAAGCTATGATACAGTAACGGTTCTTAAGAAGCTAATATTTTGTGGCCCTACCCTTATTGTCAATGACATTACCAATTCGTCTAGGCATTGATTCGATGATATCGTTGATTTTTGACTGATCTAACTTTCTCCACTCTCTTTTTAACAGTAACGTAAGTTGTGATACGCCATCTGTAGGTAGCAGTGAACGACGAACATTACGTTTTAGAATACTCCATACATTTTCTATGGGATTCAGATCAGGAGAACGAGCTGGCCAAGATAATGTCCTAAGCCCTAATTGAGACTTGCATAAGTTTACTCTGCTACTCCTGTGACACGTAGCATTATCATCCATAAATAACCAAGTCGATGGATCACCAAGTTGATCTGTCATTTGGCCAATGTTCATTCGTAAAACATTCACATAGCGTTCAGAATTCATGGTTCCTTGCTGTATGTGAAGTTCAGAGCAGCCATTGGTCCAAATGCCAGCCCAAATCAGTATAGTCGCACCACCTTGTACCCGGGGACGATGTAAATGTCTCGGAATTTCCTGATCAGATTTTATCCATAATCTCAATCGACCATCACTATCCTTCAGACGGACTGATGCCTCATCAGACCAGACAACCCGATCCCATTGATTTCGCCAGTGACAATGACTCATAGTCCCCTAGTCATGACCCTAGTTCTAGCAAGGCTGACACTTTGCCTTTTGTGAATTCGATCTCGTTATTGTTCATTTGTGCTTTGTATTGTTTTCAACCGGTAAGAGATAGATTTCTAGCTGAAAGCAATCAGGAGTGCTGCCAACACCACCGCAACGAAGTCAGAAAGTTATGGAACATGAAGTCCAGTTAATCACATGTAGCAGTTACATTACTGTTGATGAATAATGGTGCTATACTGGCTCTGATTGACCGATTTTCTTTATTTTTGTTTTGCTTGATAGCTTTTGGCTTGTAGAACAACATATTACATAACAAAGGAAACAAATGTAATTTTATAAGAGCGAGGTATGATTTTGTGTAACATTGCTAAATGAAGATCAAATTATCTATTACTTTTTTATCTATAACAGGAAAACAACTCAATATTCATGCTTGAAATTTCCAACAATGATATTAGTAAGCACAACTGACATATCTTCCAAATTTCAGAGAAATTCGTTCAAGTTTGGCGGAGTTAGACAAAGTTGAAGTTAAGGCGATGTTTAAGGGTGATCCATTTTTTATGAAACAATCTGTAGTAGAAAATAGCAATGACCGTATCGGAAATGGATCTTCCTAGTGTGACTGCGGTCCGTTGAAGATGGACGATAAAAGGCGGAAGAAGGCAGATGAATATCGTCTCATCACGCCTTATGGAAGATGCCTTATGAAGAATGTGCAAAAAGGCGAGTGACATGGAAGATGGAAGACGCCTTATTCTGTGTGACAGCGGCCTTATGCACCGTTGTCATGACAGAGCATGTCCCGTAGGACAGACTATTGTTTTCACTGTCCCTGTCCGTTCTAGTCACAGAAATAGATAACAATAAAACCTCTAGAACAGAAATGTAGTTCCTTGCAATGCATAATAACGGCACAACGATCGCACGCATTTTCACTTAGAAACACTTGTCAACCACTGCTTGATTGTGTTAGAATCAGTCACACGTGAAATTCTAAGCTTTTCATTGGTGGTCATGCCCCAACTTAGTTCCCTCGGATGTGCCGCGACCTTCAGTCAATTTCCATTCTAGTCAACTTCAGACAAACAATTAATATATTTCTATGGTTCTAGTCCTTTATTGTTATTATTATAGAGTGACTGACTTCTATTGATTCAACTGATAGACCATTGACAAAGTACAAATGAAATTATTATCACCACGTTCATTCTTCCAAAAATACATCTTTGTAATTGTTGTGTTATTGTCATTGGGGACCGAATCGGCCCCTCGGTGTGGATAGGGTAGTTAGTCCTTTATCTTAACATAAACTCCAAAAAAATGGTTCGTCGCTTCAGCAACAGTCACAATTAATGATATCCTTTAGATAAGGAACTCTTTCTATTAACACCGAATGGATTGTCACCTCACGAGACTTTGAAATTGCAGGTTAGCAATTTCAACAGCTTCTAAAGAAAAAGATATAGAAATAAACTGCAGAGAAAGTCATTATCTGACACATTTTCTATTAAATTTCTTTCTCAATATTAATACTTACTTATGAAAAACTTTTAATGTACACAAAAACAACTCTTCCCCTGTCATAGATTATAACAACTTTCTTAAAAGCATTTTTAATAATCTGTCAATCAAATGTTGTCCTAAGATAATTACTCCTCTATCAATCTAGCTATGAAAATGCGTTGTACTAAGTTCCATATAAGTTTTGAAGACAAGGACAAACGCTTTTAGTAGGCATGGCTAGCATCTAAGTAATAGCTCACGATTCAGCTTTGATGTGGATCTATCAATGTTCAATTATCAATCTTCCGCTAAGACTTTTTGCACAGCATTAATTGACATTCCTTTAAAACAAATAAATGATATCGATTTCATTCAAACAAAAATAGATTTGCTTCTCTCCTTAGACATGCTTGAATGCGCATTAATTAATGGCGATATCTACATTAAACATCGCTCTAGCTTTGCTCACTAACTGTCATGACACTAACATGTGATTTAAAAAGGATAGCTTTTCATTGTCAATTATTAACAGTAGCTTTTAGTAGCCTATCATGAATTGTGTTAACGTTTTGAAAATGAATTCTATCAGCACAGAGATAAAATATCTTAGTGTATTTTTGCAGCACTGAGGAAAAATCTGAAATTTTAGTGAAAGGTCACTCAACAATTACGTAGTCGGTTAATGAGAGAGAGAGGTTGTATAAATGATTGCGCGCGATAACGGATGGGAGGGAGGGAATCAAACACTTTTGCTTGTGCATTTCAGAAAGTGAAATATGTGTCATAATTAGACAAATCTATGACATCAATTTCAGCAATGTCAGATGGTATTGTGTGCATTTCCTAAATACAGATTAAGCAAAATTATTAAACACTAAAAATTAAAATTAATAATTAGTGTTAAAAGTCGAATGTTTCATCAAAAAATCGCTCTTTTTCGTATTATTCTCATCTTTTATTGAAATATATCATAGATCTCACAAAATCAATAGACGACAATATCTATTTATGAAAGAGAAATATATGTGCTATGGATTTAATAAGCATCGCAAAATTCAGTGCAGTTTGAATGTGTCAATCTACAGATTTTGGTTCCTCCTATACTCCAGCATGTAATCAACAGGGGCAAACTATACAACTTTGAAAAGCAAAATCCTTCGAAAGTGTGCTGTCTCCAACGAAGAATTAGACGCTAGACTACGGTAGCTTCCGTAGTCTAGCGTCTAATTCTTCGTTGGAGACAGCACATCAAATAGCGAAAAGCTTTCGAAGTTGTGCAGTTAACATTTTAATGCTTTGGTGATATGCATTTTTTGGTGTAGTTTGTCATATTGTAGTGAATGCTATGCGGTTTATTTCATTGATGCCGTCCCACAGACGGCAACAATCGTCGTTGGTGCCGGCTTTTGAATTAATAACCACTATCTGTATGCAGCCAGAAACTTCTACAGACTTCTACACAGGGTGTCCCAAAGTTGGCGCAGCTTTTGATTTCATTGCTAGAACGACTTGTTGGCTCGAAAATCATTTTCTTGATGAAAATTAACATGGGAATATCATGAGGTTTCAGTATTTGCAGCGAATGTTCAAAATATCACCCATCTTCGCATAGTTAAGCATTCGCTCTTCTTAGATGTTGTAAACAGCATTTGTGATTTGATGAACAGCATTATTGGTTTTACCAAATTTTGTACCGAATTTCTCTTTGGTTCGTCAATTGTTTTTGGCTTTCGATTATGATGCAACCTATCTTTCAATACCATCCAAAGTCGGCAATCTCATGGCATCAGATCAGGGATCATGCCGGCCAAGCTGTTTCAAAGCTTCGTCCAAAACCCTCTGAAGTTACGGTAGCATGACGAGGAAAGTGAGGTGGTGCTTTATCTAATTGAAAAGCTGCTGCGAAGTATCAAGCATTCTTTCGACAGATACTGGAATGAAGTCATTCTTCAGCATTTTATTGGAATTAATGCCGTTGACAGTGTAGGAGGAAAAAACAACTCAAATTTGTGTTGCTGAGAAAAGGTTGCTAATATATGCCACACGTGATGAATGGAGAAAACGAGTCAGAGTCATGATAAAGGCCTTTCAGTTGCACATGTGACGCAATCTACTGAGCCATTTACTGAAGACATTGCTTCATCAATCCAAATAATCCTGCCAACTAAATCAGCACTTCTTATTGAGTTTGACCACTGACGGAATCTTATTCGGTTATCTTCATCTTCTGCAGTGATTGCCTGATATGATGAAAAGAAATGGGATATGATGAAGTCCTAATTTGTCTTTCGGTATTTTATTGTTATATATATTATTATAATATATTATAATATATATAATTTATACATATATTTATTATTATCTTTTTTTTTGAAAATTGATCTCGGAATTTCAGTCAGAAATACAACTGTTGCAGCTGGAGAAGTTCAATGACCTCGAAAATTGAGCGACATCACAGTGATGCTGACAACGCGTTACAGTCAGCTCGAGAGATGACGCATTTTACTAATTTATTGTTTAAGAAACTTCCCCATTGAGTTTTGGCGTGCATAACATTGAGACTGATCACAGATCTGTGACAGTTGACGGCGTTGCACATAATTCGCACGCTCGGTGTGTGACGCTAGATATCAAATACATTAGAAAATGTCAATTGCATGTCAGGCCGCACCACGTAAGATTTCAGATCACTCAGTATTGAGCCTTCGCATCCCGTAGTCTAGATATCCCTGTTCAAGACACACGATTTTCCACTTCAAACTTTCTGTGTTGTCCAGGGGCATCGAGAAGATTGCAAGTATTTTCAAATTTTGAAATTAGACGTGTGATATTACAGTGACGCTCCAAAATGGATCTCTTTATCTTACAAGTAAATAAAGTTTGGTCTTTCACTTGCATAAAGCAGTTGAACAATTTCTACGCGAGTTGATAAGTTTTTTTTCTGATTCTTGACTCAATAATAACTTGCAGTCAACCGTCCATGAAGTTTTTGATAACAGCTAAAATTCATCACCGTGATGAATGCTCAGAACCATTGTCAAAAATGTCTGGTGAGCTATTTAACAGCTAGCCAACCACATAAGGTGTGTTATTCGTGGCACGCATGACGCCATATTTGGTTCACTAGATGTGCTCTTGATACTTTTATTACCAGCTCATGCATATTATAGGCCTATTGATATAAATGGCGATATCATTTTCCGAACATGAACGGATTTTTAAATTATTTCTTTAAATACTAAAACCTCATGATAATTTTTCCCGTTTCTCGGCATAAATATCATTTTGAACGTCAAGTCTCGTTCTCATGACGAAATAAAAAAAACTGCGCTAATTTTGGGACACCTTACATGAATCATAGCACGCATTCGCTACAATAGTAATCATGCCCAACTTTTTCAAGCATCAATGATCCTTTTAGTCTCGACTGTGCGACTCATTGATGCTTTCAAAATCTAGACATGATTGATCTATTGCTAGCGGCAGGTCTATGTCATCATTTCATTTGAATACGTTAGCCGTACACAAGTTGTGCCTAATTCTATGTATTCTAGTTTTAATGGTTTATTTGATACAGGAAGGTGTACAGAACAGATTGACACATATATTGAGTAGAAGGATTTTTCCTTCAAAAAGATTCGTTGGTAAAAAGATAAATCGGCAGAAATTTCAAGCATGAAACAATTAGAAGCCTACGCATGGTTCTGCAGAAAGGAAAAGACAGACGTTTGCCAATATGCAAGAGTGGAGATATCTAGTACCAGGGTTGATGCGATGACACCATAAATGCAATTCATTACTCAATGAATAAATTATATTTAACTGATTAATATTTTAATGCTGCTGATGAAACTTAAACTTATTCATAAGCTATGCTGCATAACTGAAAGATGTTTATTCATTAGTTCTTATTTTGTACAATGCGCAAAACATGAATTTTCATGTAGTATCTTGCTTGACAGGGCAGTCTTACGCTGGCAATTTGCTTAAGCTATTTTATAAAGTTAGAACAAATAAATAAAAATCATTCTGCAGCTTGGCTTATATCTCTTAAGTTATCAAAGACATGAATAATGTTGCCTAAAATCGATTATCAACTGTAGTGTACATGTCTATGTAGGCTGTACATAGACTTACGAGAGGTAATATTTTTGAAGCCTCTGCGGCATTCTTGGTAACTGAATTGAAACATTTTGAGAATAAGTGCACTTCATTAGAAGATTATCAAATTCTCCAACGATTTGCAAACAGATAATTCGTCATATGAATCGTAGATTTTGATGATTTCCCTGCTCAAGCCTCAGATGAGATCATTTTGATGTTATTTCCTGTACTCAGTAAATCATCAACGAAAGATTGAATCCTATTGCATGTAATTGCTCTTATCTACTATGAAACACTGTCGGTTCTGTCTGTATTTCAAATTGCTTTCATGATAATTTAATAATTTCAAAGTATTGCATATCAACATCAGACGGCTTAATTGTTCCTATGGGAGATATAGCACATTTTGATATTTCAATGCATTATACTCATTGTCATTTCCAATGATCAATGGCGGTGTTATTAATATGTTTCGCTGAGTTTTACAAGCCATTACAAGCACTGCAAATATCAAATCAAGAGTATTGACTCAAGCGGAGATTAAAAAGGGCAAAGTGAGAATAAACTATGAACTGAATCTTGTAACCAGACAGAATTACGGAAGACCCTACACGTTAGGGAGAGAGAACAGTTTAACGACAGGATGATTTCTATCTGGAAAATGACAACGATTTAGATGTACATTATGTGCCAGACTTATTCAGACTACTGAACTGATCTGAGCGTGTGCAGTGATTATATACTTACTAATAAAGTGATATTACTCTTGTCGGCAAAAGATGTCAAAAATTAAAAGCATTGCAATTAATTACAATTCATTGGTCGCAATTAATAAATTACTGCTATGAAAAAGTGCAAAATTGATTGATTTGAAAAATAAAAAATGCCGCAAGTAATTTTCTCATCATTCTTTCCACGAGATCTTTCGTCTAGTTTTCATCATAGTGTATGCACTGGAAATGAACATAAACGCTTTGGCACATGCTGCCATTGACTGTTAACACGATTCAGAAAAGAAGTTTTGCACAAAACGTGACACAATGTGGAAGGAAGGTGGAATACATAGAGTAAGTATATTAGGTAGAGTAGCAACTCAGCATTTATTAAATCCCAATGTGTATACAGTTTCGATTTTGTTAAATGAACTCGAGGTGAACACAGTTAGATTGTTACCAAATGTGAGATATGCAAATTTTTGAAGTTTTGAAGTAATTACCATGGAATTGACTGATCCTGATAGTAATGCAGAAGGAGTTATAGTATTTTACAGATCATCCGTGTCATGACATCCTTGGACAGGTAATGTTTGTTGAATTAGCAATTCGATTGCTTGCTACTTTCGTGCTCAACCTCAAGAGTATTTTCTTAAGCACGATCATCACAAGCGACCTAGAGCAAAATAGCATCATCAAAGACAATTATTTCAGTTAACTTTAATATATGTTTAAGGATTTGGTCCACATTCAAATTCAAGAAATAAAACATAAATTGATATAAAATAATGCCGATGAAAGTCGAATTAATAACTCGAAATTTTAACCTAGAAAGCACAATAAGATCTCAACTTATTCATGAAGACTTTCATTATAATGCGGTTCATTAATTTCCCTGATCATCAGCATAATTTTCGATTAGTAAAGATGCTTGTTGGCAAATATTCATTCCTGTTGATATCTTCATACTGCTTATAAAGAGGCTTCATGTCGGTAGTATAAAAATTTGCAAAATATCTAGCTTTTTAAAAATTCTCAAATAATTTTTTGGACAGCAGGAACGTAATCTCCTCAAAAAAATATCTTTTCATATAGAATTTTTTACTGTATGCAGATACTTTTTTAATTCAACACTCGACCTACTATATGCTTGCTCTATGGTGGAATAGATATCTACAATAACTCAAGGTGCATAATGACGAAAAGAAGTTTTACAGTAGGAAGTAATTGAGATAACTAGACAATACAAAATCAATTGATTGAAATGATATTGAAAACATTAAATATAGGTTTTCCAACATTAATGTCGGAAAACCTATAAATGAAATAAAGAAGAAAATTATGCAACAGTAAATGTAAATAAAATAGAAAGTAACAAAATCAAAATTGAAAGATTAAAAAATAAATACTAAAATAGATGGAAAAAATAAGGACAAGTTCACCAAGATAAAATACAAAGGGCATAGAAATTCTTTTTGAATACGCAGATCTGCCTTCGAATATTTTTTGATCGATTGGTGTGAAAGAATAATTGCAAGTAATAGATTGGATTCAGTCAGTAATTACAATTAAAATTTATTGATCGATTTGTGTTGTGATGGGAAAGGCATTTAATTGACTGATTTACTTGCAATGTCGTCACCACTCATCATCGTACAGGAAAAGCTTCCCACTTTCAGTAAATTTTATTTGAATGCAAATCTTTACTAATCGTCTCCTCTAGCTGATCGCTTTCAGGATTCTAATCAGGAACCATTTAGTACCTCTATATTTCAATACTTTGATGATGGATTTTAAAAGTGTTTCAAGTTCTGTTATAGCGTGTGATTGCTCATTCACTTGGTTCAATAATTAATTGGTTTTCACTGCAGTTCTGACTAATAAAATTTATCAATATTCACATCGAATTAAGGATGTAATTATATGTCTTTCATGTAATAGGTCTATAGGCAAGCACTATCCAATTTTATAATAAGCTACTGTATTAAGAAACTTGTAACAAATTGGCCCATGTGATCTTTAGGTCTAACATAATTCGTTAAAGTGAAATAACAGAGTGAACAATTCAAAATCAAGAATGAGCGGTGGTGATAAACTGAGCTGGAACCAGGCCCGGCCAAAAGTTATTTAGTATCTGGGCCCGGGTGACACAGCTTATCGCATTACGTACTTCACCATCTTTTATGGAAACATCAATTACGTTATTTGAGTGTAATCGCCTTAACACTCATTTTAAAAAGCCAATTATTGACTACATAACCGCATGCTGTAGGGCGGGCCTATGATCCATCTGCAAGTAAATTGATTGTTGAGCAGCAATGTGAATTTACACATTCAATACATAGTAAATCTTCATTTGCTTTAAATATTTTACATGTGCATGTGTAACGCGCTTGTCTATCACAAATAAATAGGATCTTATTTGATGCACCGATAGCTGCCTATTCTTGTAGGTCATATTTATGTTTATTAAAGCAGGGAAATCAAAAGCATTAATTCAGAATTTAAATGATCAAATAAGGAAGCCATTTTCATCATAGTTGATGGCAGCTGACCGGAGGTTATTTAATTTCATAGTGAATCTCGCTTCCGTTTGTGTCGTCTCCCCGAGAAAAGATAAGCTGCTAAAAATATGTACAGTCTATTATAAAAAGATATGTACAATTTCGAGCTTTCGCGAGCCGGCTCGCATTGTCAAGGTTTGGCAGGACGACACAAACGGAAGTGAGATTCACTATGAAACCATTTTCATCATTTTCAGACTTAATACAGACTCTGGTCTGCTGGGCCCCATCGGTCGTGGGCAGGTTCGAACCAGCGACGTTGGAGCTGAAGGACGTGCAAGCATACCCTCTAACCACAAGGCCATCGGACTATCTGTTGACACCATTGGTTATACTGAACTGATTATGCTGACACAACTGAAATATATACGAATTATTCAAGGTTTTGAGCCTTTTTTGTCGATCATAAATGTTGCTGCTCAACCACATCATCTTCAACCGACACTCAGGTTAATTTTTGTATCCTTAATAAATATTCCCGAAGATCAAAAGGCTGCATTGCATCTGTGGTCAATTTGTGTAATGATGGCTTTCAATTTAGTGTATTAGTTGCAAATTCCAACCGAATCACGTCTTTGATTATGCTTTCATATCTTTGTTATTGTTTTTTCTTGATTTGCTTAGTAGTAAGAAAACGGCGAACACCAGATAGCGCAAGATGGCCGCCATCGCTGCGTCCCCCCCCCCTCTGGAACGGCAGAGTGTCGTGGTCGGCCGCCGTGGTGCTTCGTGTCTGAGTCCCCCCCCCCTCTGGAACGATAGAGTGTCGTGGTGGACTTGGGCGACCGCCAGGATTAGTGTTGAGGCTATAGTGTGTGATGTTTTTGGTGCAATCTGCTGAATGTTGGGTTGTAAAATGGGTTGTTTCGAGTGGAAGGAGTGGTTGGATGAGAAAACGGAGGTCGGATTCGTGTTCAGCGTGAAATTCTGCATCGGTAGGGTGAGTTTCAAGTCGATCGGTGAGAAAAAATTTTTCTTCGAAATTTTAACAGAGTTAGAATTTGGGATGTTTTGGTGTGTAGCGCCCAAACGAAGCATCGGATGAGAAAACGGAGGCCAGATTCGGAATCTACGTGAAATTTTGGGTTAGGAAGGATGTTTCCAGCGAAATCGGAGAGAAAAAATTTTCGGCTGACGTCCCCCCCCCTCTGGACAGCTCGCTTCGATTTTGGCTTCTAGTGGACGGATTTTGTCGTGCGATAGCTCGTTTGAAAGCTAAGAGTGAGACAAATTCAGTGAAAGAATCGGCTTGTTCCTATCTGTCTTCGTTCAAAAGTTAGAGCGGTTACAAGATTTTAGGTCGGAGCTCGCTTACCTGAAAAAATCCTAAGTGTCAGAGTGACTTTGTATGGGTAAAATTTTGAAAATTTTCCAAAGTGTGGAATTTCGACCTGGGACCGTCACCAAAACATTTTTCATCAAATTCTGAAATTTCGCTGACGTCCCCCCCCCTCTGGACAGCTTGCTTCGATTTTGGCTTCCAGTGGACGGATTTTGTCGTGCGATAGCTCGTTTGAAAGCTAAGAGTGAGACAAATTCAATGAAAGAATCGGCTTGTTCCTATCTGTCTTCGTTTAGATGTGAGACGCCATTTAAGATTTTGGGACATTGGTGAAAAACGACAGAGTTAGAATTTGGGACGTTTTGGGCTCTAGCTTCAAAACGAAGCATCGGATTGGAAAACGGAGGCCAGATTTGGAATCAGCTTGATGTTATTGTCCAATGAGGATCATCATCCAATGAGAATCAAGCATTTCTTTATAAATAGCGAGCCTTCCACAGTGAGAATCATTCCATCGTTGAATCACACGAGTGACGGACGCACATTTTCTCTCTCTCTAGTTCCCTGTTCTATTACCCAACTAAAATGGTAAGTCGCTACTTCCCTCCCTCTCCTCCCTTGAACGTAAACTTAATACAATCTTTTTTCATTTTCAGGCATCTACTCCATCTGCTGCACTAGTAGGACAAAATGGCGGTCAAACGTTACAAGGTTCGCTACGGTCAGATCATCTACAACTGAGGCCAGTGGAAGAAACATCCAAGGTACATAATCCTACACCGCTACAGCGTAAATTTAAACAAGCCTTGCGTTATGATGATCATAGCGTAGTACTCCAAACGGGAATGCTCCCTTCCACGGATGTCAAGATAATGCACAATCAGTATGGGGACTACATACTGATCCCCGTGAGTCCGTACATTCGCCACCAACTTGATATTATTGAGGAGTACGTGACATTAAATATGGACATTCCTACTCCTCTTGCTCAAGAGTGGAAGGCGAGAGATGACAAGGATACTCCCTATAGAAAGATTTGGGATGGTAATCACATTTGCCTACCGGTATCACATTGGTGTACTTACTATAAGAAGGATGGAGATCATTCAATACCCATCAGATGTGATGAGCTCGGAGAAGGTACTTGGGATATCCTTTTCAAAGTGAATGGGCTATATTATGGTCGACACAAGGATAATAAAATAGCCTCTCTCTCCATGCATATGGAATCCATTTTATATATTCCGAAACCACCCAACGTGGACGACATAATTGATCAAATCCTTAACAGCAGTGGTACGAAGCGCAAGTCGGAGAAGAATGCTACATCAAAACGCAAATCAAAGAAGGAGAATTACTAGTCCTTTCCTAACTCTACCCTATGACAATTCGCTTATGTGCTTTGAGTGTCGTAGACGTGGTCTTATTAGATACATTTTACTTCTTCGTTGCCATCATATCATTTGTGTATTTTGTCGTGAAAAGCATCGATGTAATTCTTCATTTTGTAATATGTTATAGAACGCTTCCTTAGATGTGTAAATTTCCGTTTTAGGCTTCTATCATCATTTTTATGGATTGTGAGGGTGAACCTGTACAGGAGCTCAGTGCTATTGCTATGAACAATTGGACATATCAGATTGTTAGTGTCTATCATCAACATGCCAACTGTGATCCCAATGTTGATCAATGGGCGAGAAAACACATTCATGGACTTAATCTGAAATATTTGCAAGACTATGGCTTTTCTTGTGAGAGTGCTCTTCTTATTGACTTTAAACGATGGTTAGCTGCTTTCAATGTTATACGCATCTTTTGTAATAATCCTGGTAAGGAGAGGAAAGTATTTCCCAATCTAATCATTGATGATATTTTGCTCCCGCCTTGGGATAGTAGAGTGAATCAACATTATCATGAAGTCACGAAACGTTTTAAGGATTTGTGTGTTCCTATTTTGTCTGTTCGTTGTAGTAGCTACGTTCATAACCAATGCTTCTTTCCTCCTTACCTCAACACTGCCAAAGTCCTGTATGGTTATCATTGCTCGCTGTATGATAGTTATCAGCTGTATCTATTTTATCTCTTTCAAACCATTGATTTATAATGCATGCTTGTTACCGTTATTCAATAAATGTTACTATGAGAAGAGTTGTTGTTTTCATGCAATGGATGGGTTAGTTAAAGGGCGATCATGTCTTTCTCAAACGACTGCGGAACATTACGTTTTCATAGGCAAAGTTTAAAAGGAGCTGTTCAAGATTATGTGATAAATTTTCATAAAGATGAGACCGACATCGAAGCAGTGGTCGATGATGCTAGCACTCTATTTCTAGAGTTAATGAATACATTCTCTGATAGCATTGTCATGGCGCGATTAGTTGCGAAAATTAAGTTTAGTCATTTTGGAAAGGAAGAGGTGGAAAGTCGCTCTTTCCATTTTGCTTCTTATTCAATGGAAGTGGTAGATCACCCCGAAGAATTTTTTAAAAGACATATGATAAAAATTGCTGAACGTCTTAACGCATTTAACCATCATGGTAGCAGTCTAGTGATTGAAGCGATTTCAGATATTCACATTCAACTTTCCATAAAGAAAAATTGAAAATGCAGTGGTACTTGATTGTAGCACAACTGGTTTTCGAGCTATGTCTGCTCACTCTCGAAGTATATTCCTTCTGTACATGCGTCTATTATTTAGAAAAGGCTAGCAAATTCATATCTTCAAAAAGACTTGCTATAGACATCAGTAACGGTGAAACTATGTGTTGCGATGTATGTAAGCGAAAGGATGGAAATGAAAAGCGCATCTTCAAGAGATGTAAGCATGCTTTTTGTCAACGCTGTTTCATACGTAATTGCATTCAACTTTGCCAATGTAACCACTGTGACATTGCTCATTTCGAGTGTCACTTATGTCGCAATAGTTAGTACCTATGCAAATGTGGTAAAGATAGGTTTTAGCAAAGACTAACACGGAAAATGGCGAAACGTAAAATGACGAAACGTAAAAGTCAAAAGTTTTCTTCAGCCATTCAAGCTCTCCGACGAATGAAAGCAAATCAGCGATACAATGCTATACGACATGCTAACGATAAATTCATTTGTGAAATTATTTCTCATGTGAGGAAGTTGAGGACGAAGAAATTAGCGCCAAAACAACGAAAGTTACTTAAGCGATATGCTACGAAATTGCGTTTCATCTCCAATCCTAAAGTCGCCCTTCAAAGAAAGAGGAAAACTCTAACACAAAAGGGCGGTTTCCTTTCAGCAATACTTCCAATGATAGCTCCTGCCGTGGGCAACCTATTGGGAAATATCTTTGGCTCTAAGCGTTAATTATGCAAATGTTGAGTCTCAAAGTAATAAAATGGATTTCAGACTTCAATGTGATAAAGTTCTGACTGTATCAGGTCCATCTCATGCAGGTAAAACTGTTTTCACGCTGAATTTATTGGATAAAAGAAGGGAGTTGTTTAAGGAACCTATCAATCGAGTGATTTGGTGTTATGGTATTTATCAACCGTCGCTGTTTCAGGAATTGCAAAGTCGCAACTTTATTCGACATGAAGGAATTATTCCAGTGGATAAACTTCAGTCTAATGATGTTGTTGTATTGGATGATTTATTAAAAGAAAGTAAGAATTCAAAAGATGTTACAGATATGTTCACTCGCGCAGCACACCATAAAAGGTGTTTTATCATCTATATTACACAAAATTTGTTTCCTGATGGAAAAGAAGCTCGTACACGAAACCTGAATACACACTATTATGCTATTTTCAAGAATCCGCGAGATAAAAGTCAATTTGAAATTTTAGCGCGACAAGTTGCACCCAGAGGATCAAAAGCCTTAATTGAAATTTTTCAAGCAGCTACTGAAAAACCATACGGTTACTTATTCATTGACTTTACGCAAGAGTGTCCGGAAGAATTTAGATTTCGAAGTGATATTTTGAAAACTCCCATGATTATCTACAAACTATGAGTTCTTATTCTCGCATGATTGTTATTCCTCAGGATGAATATGTACAATTGACTGCCATGCAGCAAGTAAAGCAACCTCTTGCAAATCAAATGTATAGGAAAGAAATAGATTATCAGCAAAATGTTCACATCAAAGATCCACATCGTGCTGTATTATTACAATCGGAAACTGTTGAGCAATTGAAAAACTTGAAGAATAAGATGCGTGACTCTGTATCGACTGCTACACCTTTAGCATCTCGCGCACATGCCATATCTCTTTTCAACAGTATTGAACCCCATCTCAATGTAAATGATAGAGGAGAAATCATTACAGATGAAAATAAAGTGATTGATGCTTCACGTTATGAAGACTTGATTCAGTATGCGACACGTAGAAAGCGCCGTCAGGGCTATGTTCCACCTGGTTGGTCATACTTTCTTAAACTATTGAAAAAGCATAATGTGCCAAAATTTGCTTTAAATAATGAGACATTGAAAGAACTTGATTCAACAGTGGCTACTACTCCAATGCTTCAGGCGATGAAAATGCCAACAAATTGGTTTAAGGCGTCACCTGCTACATCCCCTCCCACACTCACTAAGCAAACAAGAGGAAGAACTCGACGTAGATCTACATCGCCACTAAAACTGGTAAAAGGAAAACGTAAAACAGCTCCTCCCAGGAAATACATGTTCTCAGACTATTAATATGAAGCAGATGTGTTGCTTGCCATGTAATGAGCCGCCAGAGGTGAATGTCGTTGTCACTTGCACTTGCTGCGCCAGCTCTCATAATGAAACCCCTAAGCAATGTGAACACGATCGCAAAACCGCTAAAGCTAAATGCTGCAGTTGTTGTAAATGTAGAAAGGCAAGAAAACAAAAAGATGAGAAGGAGGAAAAAGAGTCAGCCGTCATCGACTGAACGTTTGAAGTCAATCTATTATGATGTAAAACATCCGGCAGGATTTGCATCTATCAAGAAATTATCAAAAGCGAGCGGTCTTCCACAATCACAAGTGAAACGATGGTTAAAGGGTCAGGCTACCTATACACTTCACAAACAAGCGAAAAAGAAGTACCGCACCCGCCATTATATTGTTCATGACATCGATGAACAGTGGCAAGCAGATTTGTGCGATGTTGCCTCCATTTCAAAACATAACTCGGGCAATAATTTTATTTTAACCGTCATTGATATTTTCTCGCGTTATGCGTGGGCTCAACCTTTAAAAACTAAAGAAGGGAAAGGAGTAGCAAAAGCATTCCAAACAATTTTTCGAGAAGGTCGCATTCCAAAAAGAATTCAGAGTGATCAAGGAAAAGAGTTTGAAAATCAGCATGTGACAAGATTATTTGAGAGGCATGACATTGAGTTGTTTAGTGTAAAGAGCGCTTATAAAGCTGCACTCGTTGAACGTTTTAATCGCACATTAAAAAATCGCTTGTGGCGACATTTTACTGCCAACTTGACACAAAATTGGACAAAGGTTCTACAAGATACACTCCATGCCTACAATCACTCTATCCATCGTTCTATTGGACTCAGACCAGTAGATGTAAATGCTGACAATGTAGATAAAGTGCGCGAATCATTCCAACGTAAACGCACTCATGTGAAAAGTGATGTGAAAATTGGCGATAAAGTTCGTATCTCAAAAGTGAAAAGTGTTTTTGCTAAAGGGTACCTCCCGAATTGGACAGAGGAGGTATTTACAGTATCAAGGATTAATCAAAAAGACTCTCCGACCACCTACAAGTTGAAAGATTACGATAATGAAGAAATTGAGGGTAGCTTTTACCGCGATGAGATTGAGGTAGTCACTGAAAGTGAAACATATTTGGTAGAGAAAATCATTCGATGTAAAAAACGGCAAGGTGAAGAATGGTGTCTTGTTAAATGGGCTGGTTATCCTTCAAGTATGAACTCTTGGATGCGTCGTGCCGACATCTTTCATCTAAGTAATCGACAGTGATTCATGCAAAGTTGTAACTAACAATGTTTAGGGTTTGAGCTATGAATCCAACTGCCTCATTTTATTCACGACCCTCCTATGTAAGTGGCGGAGGACAAATTTACATCGGTGCTCGCCGCCAACGTGGAGGTAGCATACTTGGTGCACTGAAATCTGTTGTAGCACCTCTCATATCCAATGTCGGTAGATCTTTGAAACGAAATGTTTTAAGTAATGCCGTTGGCTTTGCTGGTGATGTTGCTAGTGATCTTTCCAGAGGTAGAAGTTTTAAGAGCAGTTTGTTGAATCGTGGGAAGGAACGCGGTTTAAAAACATTGAAGCAGACCATTGCTGGTGTTACTCAAGGAAAGAAATCACCTAAACGAATGAATAAAGGAAGGAGGAAACATCGCGGAGCTGGTAAGGTGCGATCTTCAGTCAAAAGGCATTCACGCAAACGTCGCAGAGGCTCTAATCATTCATCAGGCGCTAAACGACGACGCTGCTATAACTTCTAATCATGGAGTGTAAAACTTCCGGTTTTTGTTTGTTCGATCAACAAGCCATACAGACAGATATTCTTAGTTCAAGTATTGTAGATTATCATCCTCGAACAGCTGAGAATGCTGGCCCCATTGAATTTGTTATTCCTGGTGGTAGTGATGACTACATAGATTTGAGTTATGCGATGCTTGATTTGAGGTTTAGAATTCAGCAAGCAGATGGAACTGCTATTGACGATACACATAAAGTTGGACTGAACAATTTACCATTGACTACATTACTTCGTGATGTTTCTCTAACGATTGGAGAGCAGCAGGTGGAAGGTGGTCAAAGCGATTATCCCTATAAATCATATTTCAATCATGTATCACAGTTTCATCCAGCAGCACAAAAAAGTCATATGGAAGCCATGGGATGGTACAGAGATGAAGCAGGAAAATTTGATGTTGAAACAAACAGTGGCTTTGTAAAGCGATCTGCTATGATTAAAGATAGTAGAGTATGTCAGCTATATGGTCCGCTGAATTTAGACTTCTTTAGACAGTCAAAGTTTTTACTGTGTAATACCAGCATGCGACTCAAGCTGACATTGAATAAGCCTGAATTTGCGCTGAATGCATTTGCTAAAGTTGACAATTTTAGAATTCATGTGGAAGATATTGCACTTTACATTCGTCGAGTAGTACCGAATCCAAGTGTCATTAGAGGGCATGCTGAAGGCCTTAACCGCCAAAATGCCATTTACCCCGTTCAGCATACAAAGCTTCTCACCTTTACAATTCCGAAAGATCAAAAGAGTTTCATGAAAGATGGCCTCTTTCCATCGGAAGCACCGAAGCTCCTCATGGTGGCAATGGTTGAAAATGATGCATTTAATGGTAATATAAAGAAGAATCCTTTCAATTTTAAACACAATCAGTTAAGTGAAATTGCTTTACGTGTAAATGGTGTGAGTCATCCTGGTCCACCCTACAAACCAGATTTTGCTTCGGATCAATTTATGCGCAGTTATGTTGATTTTATGGACGTTTTTGGCTTTTACAATACGGATGACACCAACGGACTGACTATGAAAGAGTTTAAGAGTGGATATACTATTTATGCATTTGATTTGACTGCTGACAGCGATATTAGTGCACCCTATCGTCAAGCGAACGTGCCTCATAATATTCGTTTGGATTTGACGTTCAAAAGAACACTACCTGAGACGATCAATGTATTAATTTATGCAGTCTTCGATTCAAATATTGAAATTACAAAGTATCGTGACGTGATTCTTCAGTATAATCGTTAATGAGTTGGTTGACTGCTGACGATATTAAGACTAAAGTGCAGCGTAATGCAGACGAAGCGACGTTGAAAGCTTTCGATAATGTCTATTCACTCGATACCTTACCACCTGCAGTAAATCACTATCCCATCTTTATTGTGCTAAACACTCATTCACAGAATTTAGGCGGTGAGCATTGGAAAGCGATCTTTATTGGAGAAGACCGACGTGGTGAACTATTTGACTCTCTTGCTCAACCTCCAAATATACCAACACAGCAGTGGTTGAGAAAACATACGCGTCAATATCAGCGAAATGAACGCATACTACAACATCCACTTTCATCAACGTGTGGTGCTTTTGTACTGTACTTCATCTTAAAACGTTTACATGTATCTCGATTTGCATCTATTATTCAAAACTTTTCATGTAATCCATCCTCTAATGAAAAAATGATTTGTAAGTTCTATCATGATTTGAAATAAAAACATCATGTTGGAAAAATTGTTTTTTATTTTACAATCCGCTGGGTACGTACATACTCAATGAGATAGTCTAGGATCATATTTGCTTGTACATGAGATTTTAGTCCAGTAATGATCACTTTACTATTATGAAAGATTGCCACATGCACAGGTAACCAACAACTAATGAGAGCTGCAGGAAAAAGTTCGGGTTCATAACACAAACTGTAACTGCTGGTACGAATCTTCAAAAATGATACACTGTCACTCAATTGAGTAGAGATCACCATATTGTCCACAGTCAGATTCGACATCACACACCTCTCCCTCTTCCATATCCGACGTAGTAGTCTTTGTAGCTCTAAGCGCATTGACTGCGCCGATGAATGAGAAAGGGCGCCGAGAATCTGTACAGTCCCATTTGGGAAGAGTTGAAGATTTCGTGAATTGTTCATCTTCACCACTAACATTTGAGGACGGCCCGGGTAATACTTGCTGTTTGGAAGCTGTTGGTGTAATGTTGTGAGATCGATTTTGGTGTAGAGTCTGAAGCGACGGAGAATGTTGACGATGGTGTAGCGATGGCGCTTCATGATGAAAGAATGAGTAAATTGAGCGATGTACCTTCCTTTTATACTTTTCCCAACTACCTTGATGAAATGTGAAGTTAGTATGAAGTTGGGAATGATAGAGTTGAATTCGCCGATTGTTGACGCGCAGCCAGATGCGATTTCCAATACGTGAATGTCTTTTCATATAGAAGTATTTCAAGTCCTTCATGATATGATGTAGAGATTGAAAATGACGATAAGATAAAACAAACTCTCTTCTCACATTTCCAGTTGAATCTTTGAAATAGACGTTTCGATCATGATCCGTTTCAATACGTTGTAGGGAATCTAATTTCCAACTCATGATGTGTGGTAGTCATGTCTGATTAAGATTTGCATAGTAGGGCGATGAACTCACGACGAATAAATGTCATGATGGAGCGATGTATGTATCTTCTATACTTCTCCCAATTGTATTTGCGAAATGAGAAACAGTTTGCGGAATGAGAATGGTAGATTTGAATTTCATTTCTGTAATGTTGAAGCCAAACTTGATCACCCAAGGAGATGAATCTTAATGTTTCAAAATATTCCAAATCCCTCATGATATCATTGAGGTTGACAAATTGTCGCCATGTTAATGTAATTCCTCTTGATGTATGACCATGAGAATTTTTGAAATGTACGTTTCCATCACGATCAACTCTGATATATTGTAGAGAGTCCAAAATCCAAGTCTTCATGATGTTATGCAAAGTTGCAGATTGGCAATATAAAAATGTCGTTTTATCATATTTTGCTTAGCAATGCGGCTACAAAGAGATTTACTAGCAATCGAGCTGCACTCTTTTCTACTCCCATTGATCATGCACAACAGCTAAATGGGAATTGGGAAGTGGGTGTCACTCAACTTGTTTATAGCAACTGTGTCTATACTTTTGATCATGAGGTGATGACTATTAATATGAGGCGTACAGCTGCTTATCAATGTGAAAAGGGGTGCCGAGTATACATTCCACAGTGGTCAAAGAAAGATCTCTTATCATGTAAAAAGTTTATATATGATTTCTTGAATAAAGCGTGTAAACATATTGTCCAATTTACTCCGCACAATGATGATTATAATTATGTACATCATGTAGTTGAGAAAGATTGGATTGTTGGTTTAAGTCCAAGTTTAAGAAATGATTTAGGCTACCTCGCTAGCGCCTTAACAAGCTATGATAATTTTAACGTTAATTACCACATAAGTGGTCATAAACAGTTAATATATCGAGAGGAAGCTTATTATGTAGATCTTATTCCAAGAAATGAGAAGACGTTGGTGAAGAAGATTGTGATTAAGCCAAGAAAGACAAACATGACTCCTGAAACATTATTGAAGAAATTTAATTATCTCCTTCGAGTTGATGGTAAACAAGTGGCAACATTGACTTATATTAAATCATCTAATCATATTGCAATAAGTAAATTAAATGATGATGATGATCTAGTATTAGTTTGTTCAAAAGATTTTCATCAGTTCTTACGACATCGTTCTGCAGCTGTTCATGGAAAATCTGATATGCAACATTTACCATGTGAAAGGCCAAATCAATTTGATACAGAATGGGCCGTATCTTTATACAGAAAGTGTGTAGAGCCTTTTGGTGGTATCTTACATGAAACAAGAGTGTTGATGCCTCGCATTATTACTTCGGTTAAATTGGTTGTAGATTATTTAAATGAAGTGATTAATGAGCAACATATTTCATTTTCTGAAAAAGAAGGTACTTTGTCTCTCACTATAAATGGAAAAGGTATTGAACTAATTATGGATAAAACTCTAATGGACATTTTGGGTTTTGATCAAAATATCTTTAAAAGTGGTACTGTAACCAAAGCTAGCGCAGACATGTCGCTATCGCGTCGTATTAACTATTTTCAGATATATTCCAATATTGGTGAAGATGTACGTGTGGGAGATGTTGAAGCTCCATTGCTAGCAATGATACCATACCAGCCAAAAAGCTGCAGTATTTTATCTGAGCATACTTTCAAGAAAGTGCATTATACAAAGCTGAAATCAAACTACATCCCACAAATTGATATTGCCATTTATGACGATGCTGGTGCGTTGATTCCTTTTCATAAAGATGCTGTGACAAGTATTACACTCCATTTCCGAATGAAGAGTTAATGCAAACGTATGCTATTATATTTTTCCAATGTGAATAATATGGAAAGTGAAAATAAGGACTCGTTTCTAATCTACTTGCCCAGTAATGCTTCTATGAATAAATTTCCCAAAAATAAACCATCAGACTATCGAGTAGAATTAAATCGCCCACTGCATTTAGAAGGTGAATGGGAGGTTGGCGTTTCTAGTATTTGCTATGATAGCAATATTCAGAATGTGAATGATTTGGAAGAAATGATATTGACTCCTCGCACCCATGATGGAATAACGATGAATAATGCATTCCAGTTCCCATACAATTTAACATCAGATGGAAAGTGGAACTATGAATGGATTCAGATAAAATCAGATTCTTATGAGCCATTTGGGAATGAGAAAATTATTAAGGCATTCAACAGTGGTAATACTTCCATCATGAAGAATAAAAATCAGAAAGCTTATGAGTTTACTATCTATCATTGGAGTGGGAGACAGTTCCTCCGCTTTCATTCTTTTACTAAAGGTCTTACGCTGAGGTTGGATAGTGAATTCTATCCACATCTTGGTTTTGGTCATGGACTACATCTAACGTCAATTGCTACTGCAAATGTTAAAAAAGTTTATTCAAATCGAATCAACAAATTTCATTATAGATTTAAAATATTTGATGAAGATGTTGTAGAATGCGAAGAACGCATCATTTTGAAAAAGCGTGGTGTTCAACCTTTATCACTTATTGAGTTAGTAAAACGATGGAATGAGACTGTGGGTAAGAAGTATGGAGAGAAAATTATGGCGGACAAAAATAAGTTGGTTATTCAGAAATATAATGACAAACTTACAGTTTATTTCTCTCCAACCTTGCGTCATTTTGTAAGACATTATACGCCTATTATTGGAAGCGGTGTGGTGTATGGTTCTCATGAATATCACACTAAAGCTGATTCAGTTAATGATGAATGGTGGGTGGACATCTATGGCGATCGCATCAAGAAAATTTACCAGTCTTATGAAGAATCTAAAGTTGCTATCAATATAATGCCGCGTCTATATCATACAGTTGAAAGCTTCATTCATGTAGTAAATCCTTATATACAACAGAAGTTGAAGCATGTGATGAAAAGTAAATATGATGTAAAGACACACCACATTTCGTTTTCAATTGAAAATCAACGCGTTGTTCTGAAACTGGGTGATGACATTCAATGTCAATTGAGTAAAAATTTGAAAAAACTCTTTGGCTTTTCAATGCTACAAACAGTGTTTGCTGCTGCGCATACGATTGGTATAGAAACACCAATGACACTTGATAAACATGAACAACACCTTTACATTCAAAGTGATTTGATTTTACCTATTTCTGTTGGCGAGAAAAAAGAATACATTTTACGTGATTTCATTCATGATAAAGACGCTTCATATGGAATAATCGAGAAGATGTTTGAATCTATTTTCTATCATCCCGTCGTCAAACAAACTATACCCTCTATTGCTATCAAAATTACCAATGGTTTACAAGAGTGCATCCATGTGAAAGATACTAAATCCCTCATAACGTTAGTGTTTCGGAAAACAAAGTGAAGTCATTGTGATATGTTTATTGAAATATGTACATGAATGTGAAGCAATAGACTTTATACAACATCCACTGAAAATATATACATGAGCGCACTTCAATAAACATTGTTATATACAAAAAGTCTTTTTACTTCGTGAAGGGTGGAAATATACAGGGATAGGAAAAATGTCTTTCAGTGGAAAAGTCATCACATGGGGAATGTACAGATGTGGACACATATTCACAAGGAAAAAACAATCTCATGCGATACATAAAACAACAATGTTTATCTACAGAAATCAACATCAAAATACTAAGTTAAGGATGATTATGCTAAGACGTCTCCTGAATGTGGTAGTGTGAGTTTAATTCTTTTGGGTGGTGGTATGTTTGTGTCAGGATGTCCATGTGGAAGAGATATGTTGTGTTCTAACCAGCACCTCTTATCCTCCCATGCTGAAAGCGCCCGTTTCCTAAAAGTATGAGTTTTGATCTCATGCGACTTAGATTTTAAGATTGTCATATTGACAAACGTTATATTTTTATTTCTATAGGCTTTCCTGAAATTCTTATGTTTCATATTTTGCACAATGGATTTTGATATGCCTTTAGCGCGCTTAATGCTATCATCACTATCCTTTAATTTCATACTGTACATTTTTGGACGGAGGAGAATCATTTCATCTATTTCCTTCCCTGCTGTCTCATCTTTAAAGCAGCCAAGTTTTGCCTTATTTTTGATGGAGTAGAGTGGATGATCAGCAGGATAATTTGATGTATCAAAATATCTTTCTAAAGATTTTCCTACTTCATTGAAATTTAAATCTTTTTGAGTGGTAATACCTAAGAAGAAACTATCTGTGTCACCACCCAACAAACGAACCTCTTTTACGAGAGGACATGGTTTTAGTATTTTATAAAAGAGTTGGTACATTTCAAGCTTAGAGTAATCTAGTACAGCTTGACCAATATAGATAGGTTTGCACAACTCAACTTCAGATTTTATCATTTTAACACCTATAAGGTCCTCATCGATAATGTCTCTATCGATGAATAGAGGTGATGAGGTCAATTTGTGATACTTTTGATCATCATTAACTAGTTTGTAGTTTACGCGCTTTCTAACATCCTCCATCGTCTTACCAAATAGACTGTTGTTCTTATATTTATAAAAATCTTTTTCAAAGTTATTTTGGGCTAGTGCACGTTTCTGGCTGTTGCTATCAATATATGGCTTGAGGAAGGCTTTCTGTCTAAATTTAATAATGCGGTGAACTCTTTTTAAAATCATGCCCATTTCTAAATAAAATTTTAAGATGCTAAAGTGGACTAGATAGTTTTCTTTATCATACTGGGTGAGTAAAAGTTTGCGACAAGGCTTATAGTCGGGTTGTCCACATGATTCTAAATCTTTATGAAATTGTTTCATAAAGTCGGAAAACATATCTTTACTCACTTCACCTGATTCGGGTGCGAGTGGAAAATCTACGGTTTTATGTTTAATATTATTTGGATAGATTAGATCTATCTCAAAATAATATCCCCAATCACCTTCATCTGGAATTGCTAGTATGTTAGAAGGGTTGGAGAAATGTTGAATATCACTATCATCTAACCAGCTAAACTCAGAGTGAGGTAGCGGTTTGGATAATGAACTACCATACAAATTATTTTGGTCATAATACTTCAGATGAGTCTGGTCATTGCCTACTATTTTTGATTTTAACCTATGTTTATTTACAAATGTGAGACCACCGCGAATTCCTCGCTCAAATAAATTATACATCTCTGGATCTTGTAAGAGATGAATGGTCTCACCAGTCATTTTAAAAGCAGACTTAAATGACATGGCTGGCAGACTGACAAAGTGGACGGGATCTAACTTATCTTCTTCTAATGCCACTCGTCGAAACTCCTGAAATACATCAGCCAGCAAAAATACATCTAACTTAAGGTAGGCAATCATATATTCACCAAATGTATGGCAGTCAAATTTTATCCATGCATCTTGTGCATGATCATAATCTTCGATCTTACATTCTGCACCGGTCAAATCATTTTTAAATTTATCTATGGGCGGAAGAGAAGTCTCGCCGAGTTTACTAATTGTATCAAAATATGCATATGGAAAGACTCCTTTCCGTGTGATGACTTCATCGGTTAGATTTGGATATTGTTTCTTAAGATTTTGTGTTAGTGGAAGAGACTTTAGATTTTGCACGAGAGAGGCCAGTGATGCAGTCATAAATTGGTAGGAATCTAAAAATTTTATATCAAAATAGACCGTCTTATTTTCTTTAGTTTTATCGACAGGCACTTTTGCTGTCATGGCCATAAATTTCTCTCTCGTTTGTGCTATTACATCAAGCTTCCACTCTTTCATTTGACCTAAACCTCCTTTTATTATCATATGGCTGTCGTAGCCCTTGAAATTATGGAAAATGACGGGTAATGTACGCCGCTTCATCCTCAGCGAAAAATTACATTTTGAACAGAGTGCGTTTCTAAATTTACCAGTGATGTGATCATGGTCGCGCACTTTCTTAATCTTATCATCGTCAAATGTTTTCCTACATTTGGGGCAAACGTTGCAACTATCAAATTTTGCTTGATCATCTGCTGTCATATGCAATGATCTGCGATAGAGTTCACCATCATACTTTTGCTGAAATTTTACAGCCTGTTCGAGGAATTGTAGGAATTGGTAAATACAATCCTCACCTTGCCAGACGCGCATTTTATTTTGCCTACTCCTAAAGTGATCATGCCATACTTCATAGCAGGAAATGGCTGCTGGTCGATGGATGTTATCATCGATATAACATTCGATGTCAGCATAGATGACACGAAGAGGACTTAGTTCATCGCCATTCTCTCTATATGAAAACTCCTTATCTTTGGGCATGCGTTCCATTTGCAGTTTACCTCGCTTACACCACTCATAATGAGTTTCAAATTTGTTTTTACTCCTAAAGTTCCGAATGCATCTGTCACAGTAATAAATCTCTGATGAGGTAGAATTTCTTAAGTGGTGGTATAAGCGAGAAATTTTGGGAATGCCGCAGTAGTGCCATTCCTCACTATCATCCTGTCTTACTAATAACAGGTTGACAACATGGTCATAACAACTCGAACGCGAGTTGTAGCGCACACCCTTCAATCCCTTTTCCCAAACATGGAGAACTATTTTAATGTTGTTCAATTTTTCAAATTTTTCTATATCTTTAATTTTCATATCGTCACTATTACAGTCATCGAAGTTTAATTCATTCTCCCACTGCCTATAGCTATATGTACGATTTCGATTCGCATTGATGTCATTATAGTGGAGAATGGAGAGGACAGCATATTTAAAACATTGCGATTCGCAATCGACATTGATGACTGCTGTTTTGTTTTTTAAATTTTTTGGAAGTTTAAAGGAGCCTCGACCACTATGATTTCCTAATAAACTGATTTTAATCATGGCGGACTCAATACCGTCAAAAATGAGACCGCTATCGCGCTCGTTAAACTTATCAATATTTAATTTTAATCCTTGGATGTGAAAATTTATCCAAGACTCATAGTCTACAACCTCGGTTGCAGGAGAGGAGGGTATGTGAAACTCTAACCTCTCTATTATTTGTCCAGTATGGTGGTCGATTTTTACATATTTTATTTTAAGATAGATGAGCGCCTTCATCCTAAAATTGTCTAAATTGTTGAAGAGCGCTTCTATCAATGATGAATTTTGATGAAACCATTCCTCAAAGTTAGCAATGGTTTCTGAGGAGTCCATCTGGTAGTTCCTCACTAAATTATTTATGGACACCTCAGTAAGTCGGATAGAGGAGGTACCGTTGGTGTAGGTATCGTTCGTGTGTGTATGTTGAAGTCTGTGCGAAGATAGTTCAAAACGTGTCTCGAAAGACTGAATGCATAAATCGCAAGAAAAGGAGACATCGTTAACAGAATCATCCCTACCTTCGGAGATTGATGCCGGCTTAGGTCGACAAACACCTCGCTTGATGTGTCGGGTGAGATCCCATTTCCTCGTGAAGATGTGCCCACAGTCAGCACATTCCCACTCGTTACCATATCGCGACAGTTCTGAGCTGGAACTCGCATCACCTGAAAGAGAAATCATTCTATCATCTCTGTTCAAGCCTCAGTGTAGTGTTACAACCTACCTTGACTCAATAACTCTAAACTTTCCTCGAGAAGAGAGGGCGTTGGTGATGAAGTTGATGCCTGAAATTGAGGAAGATGCTATTAGTTACACGTTTGAGGGAGATGAGAGAGGAAATCTTTAACTTACCATTTTAATGAAATATGATCAGATAGAATAATAGTCAAAGAGAGAGATCGTGCGTTCGTCACTTGTATGATTCACAGATTAAATGAAATGACATGAATGTCACTTTGCTTATATACTTTCATATTCATCATTCATTGGATGTTCATTCTGATTGGCTGCTTGTTGATACTTAAGAATTAGAAAACATTTCAAAGTCATTATTCAAAGTCAGCATTTCAAAGACAACATGACAAGTCCTCCAACAACACCAAATACCGCATTGGAGTTCTCCTCTCCATGCACATCAGCAAAGGTGCTCGTTACACCAAATGCACCAAGGAAGGCGAAGGTGGAGAAGACATACAATCTGGACAATATACGAAAGTTATCATTATCGGAGGAGTTGCCCGACCTAGCAGGCATACGGTGGAAATATTTACAATATGATGCCGAAGGGGTGATGGAGATGACCAGCAAGTCGCACTTGCATCAAATATGGGAGTGGTACACCCCTAACTCCCAACCGCGAACCGTGGCGGAGTGGGCGTACATTGAGAAAGTGAGGGACGCTGCAGAAGAACGTTTAAAGCAGCTCAACTGTTTTTGTGATCTATGTGAAGTCAGACTCTGGGACGATATTGATGATGAAGACCTTTTGAAATACATGCCATAATAAATGTTTATTTCGTATTATCTTTGCTTTCATACTGACTTACTTGAATGGGGTTTTAGTGAATAATTTAACCATGTATACTTTTTCATTTGGAAATAGTAGCACGCTTAGTCTAACTTGCAAATCTTATAACATTTCATATGGACGATGATGATAGATGAAATAGTGTTAAATAAAATTAAGATAGCTTACATGATACTGGGATAGCAATCGACTGCGATCCATGTGTAAAGAGCTTGTTAGACTACGGAAGAGAGAAGTGTGTTATGTTGCGTGTGGCGCGTGAGTGTCCTCCCATTTCATTCCATTCATCAATTCGTCTCATTGATAGAGACAGGTAGAACTCATGGTTCTCATAACGTATGCAATGGATAGTTTATAAGGTAACCTTCGACAGTTGGCTAAATGTCGCCCTGGCGCGAATGCATACTACGTTGAGACAGAGGCAATCACTTGCAAACATGACGCAGAGAGGTTTAACAAGATTGACCATTGCCGAATGTCCCTTGCGGTATACATAGCTACGGGTTTCACCGCCGTCCTATACAGGAACGCCCGTCGAAAGGAAGTATTACACCGAACTTCATTTGCAACGTTCAAGTTGACTGATAGCAGATTCAACTTAATGATAGTATTCGCCAGTCCGAAGACTGCCCAGGGCAAACCGCGTGGAGGTTCTATCATGTCTTGCCCCATGGTGGCCCTTAAGAGAGCCGATGGTTCGTTCTCGTCGTATCTGAAAATAGAAGGAAAAATAGATGAAATATATTCAAGTGATAGAGATGATATTAACTTACCATAAGAGAAATTTAGCCGGTTCGCGACCCCTTCGATGGTGATGGTTGAGGTAAGTATTTGGCCGGCAGTTTCCGCTTCCGGTGGCGCAGCTCCTTTATTTCGCCATCATGCTTTATAGAGACATGGAGACAGCGCATCTCCGCCATTGCTCCCTCGTAGCACTCAAATGTGGAATCCAAGTCCTCACTCTCAAGGATGATGCTGTCGACGATTCTGCTCTTGATGATGGGAATGTGGAGCGTTGTTCGTCTCTCTTCTTTCTTCTGACTCTCAGTCAGGCTAGTCTTTAATTGCTCAATTTTTAAATTTGATACCTCTTCTTGAGCTTTTAATGATTTTATGTAAGTCGCCTGCTCAGTAACGCGTTTTTCGCTGGCAAGCGCCCTTTCGCGGAAAGATTCTAAATTGATCACTTGTGTCTTGAGGGCCCGAATCTCGGCTACCTGACCCTTCAGGTGGAAATTGTCATCCCTAAGGGCCGAACATTCATTTTTGTAACGAGTGAGCTCATCTTTTAATTTTGTGAGTGCATATTCCTGGCTCACTTTTGCGATCTGGGTATCCTTATTCCAGCTGTTCGTCTGCTGCTTAATCCCCTTCTTTACTGGGGAAGGTGCGATTACTTTCTTTTTCGGGGAAGACTGATTTGTTGGTTTTCCTATCTCTTCCGTGTCTTTAGTAATGACGACCTCCTCAGAATCGGAGTCATCTGAGCTGTCCAAATCGCTTAGTGGGGCCTTCTCTTCTGCTGTTGATGAGGTAGTGGCCGAAGCAGCAGGCTCCAAAATTGTTGCAATAGCCTCTTGTAGTGCTGCGTCAAGATCGACTGTTTCTTCGTTGAAGAAGGGTGCGATCACTTTGCCGATGTCTGATGTTATGTAATTGTTTGCCTTTTTGAGCGGACAGTCGGCGTGGGCGATGTAAAATTCCTCATGCTCTTTGCCTTTCAAAAATTTCAGGCAATGTGTACAGCCGGAAATAACGGCTCTTTCCTCGTGGAAGTGAGGCGTATTCTTGTACTTATTAATGTGACGTTTGAATTCGCCACCCCTCTTTATTTCTCCGCAAGAGCACTTTTTAAATAAAAATTTTGAGTTGCCTCCCATTTTGTAACTTATGTATCTGTAAAGGAAGGATGAAATAGAATTACTAACAGGCGACATTGGCAGTCATTCTTATAATCATACAGCTAAATTGTGAGATTGGTGGAAAGTGTCGAACCTTTGAATCCGTTACAGGCATTACTCAGAGGGGATCTTATCCCAACTCCAAGGCCTCGGCCCACAAATCCAACCTCCCGCGGACAGAGCGTGCGTCATATCACTGTGTTGGTATCCGGACCCCGATTTTGACATGAAAATCAGTGGATTGTTTACAAAGGTTGCAAATTCCAAGCCGAAGCTTGCCTCCCACAACTTTATAAATGTCTTAGTTGAATTCAGAAGGTTTGAAAATCCCGAAAATTGCCAAAAAATAGCGAATTTAAATTTTTCAATTTTTTAGCACTACTTATGAAATTTTATAAGTAGTCTATCACTTAGGGCAGGTCAATAGCGACCGAACCTTTTTTGAATCAAGTCAAACGGACTTGTAGAAGCAAAGTTACAAGCCTTTAAAGTTTTGGAGTCTTTTATGGCCTGGAGACGAAGGCCATCTCCTGGCTAACCTCTAAGTCTGACGCCTTAGCTGATATCAGCAATGAAATTTTCTAAGTCGGTTTCTTACAGAAACTCGGGATTTGGAATGTCCGAAGCTATCATCGGAGCTCAGAGAGACGACTTACCGTTGACTATCTCTCGTATTAATGACAAGTCTCTCTCGGTTCCCAGCTTATATAGTGTGTGGCGATCAGCTGATGACGTAACACCCATCATCCAAACACTAAAAAACCCGTCTATCTCCGGTTCTAGTGCTCCGATTGAGCTGGAAATACACCATTTCCATGTAGAATTTGACGCTGAATCCGAATCTGGCCTCCGTTTTCCCATCCGATGCTTCGTTTTGGCTCTACAGTAGGCAGCCATCGCAAAAATTCTAACTCTGTCGTTTTTCCGAAAAAATGTTGAACATTTTTCTCGCCGATTGACTTGAAACTCTCCGATTGACTTGAAACTCACCATACATATAAAGAATTTCACGCTGATTCCAAATCTGGCCTCCGTTTTCCAATCCGATGCTTCGTTTTGAAGCTAGAGCCCAAAACGTCCCAAATTCTAACTCTGTCGTTTTTCACCAATGTCCCAAAATCTTAAATGGCGTCTCACATCTAAACGAAGACAGATAGGAACAAGCCGATTCTTTCACTGAATTTGTCTCACTCTTAGCTTTCAAACGAGCTATCGCACGACAAAATCCGTCCACTGGAAGCCAAAATCGAAGCGAGCTGTCCAGAGGGAGGGGGGGGGACGTCAGCGAAATTTCAGAATTTGATGAAAAATGTTTTGGTGACGGTCCCAGGTCGAAATTCCACACTTTGGAAAATTTTCAAAATTTTACCCATACAAAGCCACTCTGACACTTAGGATTTTTTCAGGTAAGCGAGCTCCGACCTAAAATCTTGTAACCGCTCTAACTTTTGAACGAAGACAGATAGGAACAAGCCGATTCTTTCACTGAATTTGTCTCACTCTTAGCTTTCAAACGAGCTATCGCACGACAAAATCCGTCCACTAGAAGCCAAAATCGAAGCGAGCTGTCCAGAGGGGGGGGGGACGTCAGCCGAAAATTTTTTCTCTCCGATTTCGCTGGAAACATCCTTCCTAACCCAAAATTTCACGTAGATTCCGAATCTGGCCTCCGTTTTCTCATCCGATGCTTCGTTTGGGCGCTACACACCAAAACATCCCAAATTCTAACTCTGTTAAAATTTCGAAGAAAAATTTTTTCTCACCGATCGACTTGAAACTCACCCTACCGATGCAGAATTTCACGCTGAACACGAATCCGACCTCCGTTTTCTCATCCAACCACTCCTTCCACTCGAAACAACCCATTTTACAACCCAACATTCAGCAGATTGCACCAAAAACATCACACACTATAGCCTCAACACTAATCCTGGCGGTCGCCCAAGTCCACCACGACACTCTATCGTTCCAGAGGGGGGGGGACTCAGACACGAAGCACCACGGCGGCCGACCACGACACTCTGCCGTTCCAGAGGGGGGGGGGACGCAGCGATGGCGGCCATCTTGCGCTATCTGGTGTTTGTCACTTCCTTACTACTCAAATCGAAAAGTAATAGTTCATTTAGATTATTCTTCCATCGGATCCACAACCTCAAAATATTAGCCATCTCGAAGAATGTATATTCAAAAATATACGTCGCATTTAGAAAGTTAAGAGTTTTATGCAAACGAACTCCTAAATCTGATTTGTTGGCTATCTAATTCAATATCAGTCCGTGAACATGTTTCATTGAGTGCCAAATAAAAGAAAAAGTATCGCATACTGTACATGTAGATAGAGCACAGGATATCACATGTCAAAGAACTGTCAGATGCTTGTTTTAGTTTCTGTGTCAATGTGGTAGTCAAGGACGATGGCATGTGTTCCTGCGCATGTTTTTAAAATGCAGTTCGGGTTATCTTAGCAGACTCGGAGTAATGCTCGTACGTCAAATGGATGCTGGAAATCGCAACAACTTACTGCTGACATAAAATATCAAAAAGATTGCACGTGAATGTATGCGTGTCTTGTAAATACTGAATCTCTTTGTTGTTTAATAGGCTGGTGATCCTCAGCATGCTGTCTTCTCCATCTATTGTGGCGTACACCTAGCTCTCTGCTATATCCTGTCGAGAAGTGCCGCGAATCCTGCCCTTTATAAAGGTCTGTTCGGAAATTGTCCGAAGACTTGTCCAGTCAATATAAACACCGAGGGTGGCTCTTGTGTCGCTAAAAAGTCGTCGTTGTCAGTTCACGTGGAAGAATCGACTTCACAAGCTCCAGGACCAAGCTCACGACCGGACAACGATGATGAAGCGACAACTTCGGAACCTGCAGCATCAACCCCTGTCACAGATTCGAAATGCATATCAGAAAATGATTCGAATGATGATCCTTTACCGCAGCAGGTTTGTTTCTTCGTTTTCCCATCGTCGCCTTTGTTTTAGACGTTGATTTGAGTATTCCAGGAAAAGTAGCGAGAAATAACGACCTGTTTCAACTTATGAATTATGCATCGTTATGTTTTTGGATCTTGCTTCAGCAATTACATGTTCATGTCCAAACCAAAGTAATCAAAAAGTGTCGTCTAAGAAAGAGGGATCATTAAAAATGCTAGCATCTTTGTATGTAATGTGTGACATACTTTAGATGAACATGTCCAGCTAATTTATTCGCTAGATTGCCTTAGATTTCATCCAAGTGGCAGAATGAGTCATTCTAGATATATAGATGAAAGATGTAATCGATGACTTGTTTTACCACAACTAAAAATGCATATTGACATGTTAATATTCAAAAATGCTGCTCAACAGTTACTCGTATGTAGAAAAATTTTGATCTCGTCCCAGAAACAGTTCTTTCAATCAGGCTTAGGGTCAAGTACAAGTACTTGCACTTAAGTACATTTTCATGGTACTTTGTACTTGTACTTGATTCATTTTCCGCTACATGTACTTGTAGTTGGTCAAGTACTTTTATAAATGTACTTGGAATTTCAAGTACTCAAGTACTTTTTGGCATTTTAAGAGTTTTCGAGGAGGCCTATATGACAAATATACCAATGCATTTGCCTGAGAGCGCTGACTCCCTGTCCTTTTAGGATTCTCAAAGCTGCAAATATCCCACTCTGGCTAGTTTAGCATTAAAGTATCTTACCTCACCCGCCTCGTCTGCTCCTGTGGAAAGAATATTCAGCATCGCTGGAAAAGTCTTTTGACCAAATCGCTGTCGAATTAAAAACCAAAATTTCGAAAGACTAATGTTTATCAAATCAAATGACTTCTCTTAAAATGTTATAAGCTTCATACTTGTATCACGTTGTCAACAACAATAGTCTTACTTGCTCCATGAAATAGGAATACATGTATCTTCATTCTTCAATCAAGTGTTGTTCTCAGTTGTCTGTCATGTACTACTTAATTTTTGTCACTATAGTATACACATGTATTGCTCACAATTTTTGTTCTGAACTTGACTAGCACGAACACACAAATAGGAATAACAATACAATTTGAGAATGCTTTGTGATTTTACTCGGTAATAATTATTCAGTACTTGTACTTGTACTTGATTTTTCAGTGATTGTATTTGTAGTTGAATAACAATTGGATCAAGTGCATGTACTTGGACTCGTAATCATTATGTTTCAATGTACTTGTACTTGTACTCAAGTACAATCGAAGTACTTGACCCCAAGCCTGCTTTCAATATTTTTCGAAGAAAAGCAAAGTTTTGGGGACATGTTTGTTTTTAATTGTTCTAATAAAATTCTAGAAATAATCGAGACTCCTTTTAATAAGCTAGCTCCGTCATCAGCATAAGTAGAACAAAAATGAGTACAACCAAGGTTAAGCGCATTAGGAACGCAGCTTGAGGACATGTTTGAGCTGATTCCTTTGCTGTACGTAAATAGAGTGACCAATGAATAAGATGTTATTGTTGACAAGTCTCACTATCCTTGTTTATTTATTTCTTAGTTCCTTTCATTAATTGCGATTTTATCGGGCAGTGAGAGAATGTAGATTTTAGCAAACGCTAAGTCGAACACCAGTGGAATAGCATTTCAATGAAACAAGAGATAGCTCATGACCAACCGAATGTTTCCACTGTAGCCTTATGCTTTTGTACTCTTCTCTATTCTTTCATATTCGCTTGTGATAAATATGAATTTATTATCATATGAATTGCTTTTCCAACTTGCAGTTGAGAGCGTCAGTTGTTGCTCGTTTGAAAAATGACGGTGTGATGGTCATTCTGATCGCAATTTTGGGTTTTGCCGTGCACGTATCGACCGCATTTACAAGTTTGGCAAGTCTGGCACCTCCTGCTCAATGGCCAGTTTGGGTGGCAGTTGTTTGGGGTGCATTCCTTCATTACTTTGTTCCGCATCTACGGAAGACGCATCCATGGAAATTATTTGCAAATCCAATTATCAAACCGGCGCATTCTACTTCCATTTGTGAAGATCCAACTCCACGTCTTATTCCTTTTGAGAAGGCATATGTATGGCTGGCTGCTATCGAAAGAAATATTATTATCCCTGTGATAGCGTTCATGGCCATGACACAAGCTGCCAAGCCTCTTGTGGCCAAATTTGGATTGTTGTAAGTATTGATTTCATGAAATGTATGTAGAAAAAGGACGACCTCGCAAGAGACGAGAACTGTGTCCCGAAAGTTTCATCAAAATAGTTTTTTTTAAATTACTGTGCGCATAATTTGTAAATTAATTTTGTGCACATGGATGCGTAATAGAATGATCTGAATCTGTCACATTCGATGAATGAAGACAATCAATCATTTTTTCTATTTGCTAAAACTAGATTTTCAGATGTGGTTACTGTACGGATTTCATTATTGACAGATGCAGATCACCGATAGAGACGAGACTTTCAGAAGTCAATCATATTGAAGAACAAAGACCAGCTCTCATTTTGTTACCTGAAAGTGCGGGTACTATGTACCCTGTATAAAGTATTTCCTCTAAGCAATGCACTGATATTAGCAATATTTTTCAAAGTAGGGAGAAACTGATGCATGCTGAAAATACGTGAAGAAAATGCAACCGAGCCGGTTTTCAAAATGTTCTACAATTCAAGCTTGAATAGCGAGTGAATTCAGTCCAACTGAGGGTGCCAAAATAATGTCACTTTGATCAATAAATATCTCCAATTCCAAAACCTGCTCAATTATCTGCCACCGTTTTTTAGGTGTTTCTTTTTTGTTGTACAGTTCAGAGTATTTTTGCTGTATTGTTCACATCATTACGTGGTTATAATTACCCCTTATCATCCCCATTCCTCCTTTTTCGATTTTCTTACAAGCAGGTAAAGGCGATCATGTCTGCTTCTTGTCATACTATATCTACTTGTTAATACAAAGGTAATGCCTGACTGAACAGATTCAATTGATGCCGAATTAGATTAAGCTTCGATTTGGTAAAAATGTTGTGGAAAATTTTAATCCTTAAGAGGACTGCCAAGCGTTCCACACAATTAAAAGAAGAGCACATTTAAATTCATAGTGTGCCTTTAGAAGAATGCGAGCAAATTTTCTGCAGGCTGAATCATTATCATTGTTGACATCAGGAATCGTAATTTTCCGTCTTTTCCGCTTTTTTACGAAATAACACTAGTGCAAATATTTCAAATTTATGCATTTAAACCCCTGTTTTTTCCGATTTTCCGTTTTTTCTTAGGTGAATTGCGATCCCTGATTGACATGCAGAATTATGCCAGAACTCAATCCATCCCGTTTGTTTTGCCATTAACTTATCATTGTTCATTTTTGATAACTATTTCGAATGCTATGATAGTTGCTAAGCGTTTTCATGTCTTCCTTCCAGTGTCGCTCCTGTAATACTTAGTGTTTGCAGTATGAAATTGTTGCGCAGTGGATTTGCGATTACATCTCGATTGTATTTGGTTCTCCTTTTCACTCACTTGGCATTTGCTTTCGATTTTCAATATCTGAGTGAAACGTTCTTGGTGGATACGTTTATTGTCAGTATTATATTAGTGAAGGTAATGAATCATAGCATTCCTAACCTTGGTTATTGAATAATATAGTGAAGGCCATTGCCTCTATGTAGAAAGTTGCAGCTTTTTCACTATTTCACTTTGAAATTCAGTTTTCTAATTGCTAATACTTGTCCCTATCCATGCCAGTGAGGGGGATGGATTCGTCTCCCCAGCGCATATCCCCTTTGGCACTCGTTAAACTGAGTCACATAACCTGTCTGTTTGTGACCTTTAGTTTTGCCGTGTTTTTAAACTTTTCACCTAGATTTGTTTGATGGTTCGCCCCTGGAAAGTCAAGTTTATGACATTTTTTGAAAGTACTTTTTCGAAGGTCTGAAGTTTGTCACTTTTTGCAAACATTTTGTTTTTTAGCTTTTAACGAAACGCATCAATTTCAGTAGCAGTGAAGTATTTTCATCTGTCTATGAATCATGTCATCATGATCATCTGTTATACCATTGTCATCAAATATAGTATTGGAAATCAAATGTTAAATTGATACTACTTTTAAAGATTTTTGTAACTGTACTTTAGTAGTCACCTCAGGGATTCAAATGATCCTAATCATTTGGATTCCCATGATCTTTCTTCTTCCTTGCAATCACATTTACAGTTACTTAAAACGGTAGAATACCATTTCACAGATACATTGGCACAGTGGTCTTGTGGTAGTGTTCTCTCTGCATCCGGGAGACCTGTGTTCAAATCTAGGTCGGGTCCAACCTAAGACATTTAAAATAGTTGCACTCTGCATTCTTGCTAAACACTCATTACAATAGGAATGAGAGTGCACTATATGGAACTCGGCCATCGCCGAATGTGCTTCTGGGTATCAACAATGAGCATTATTTTTCATTATTGGAACTGTTACCAATGAAGGGAATTCTTCAACATTTCATGCATGCATCTTTGAGTAGTATTCAAAGCAAAATTCTTCTTGTTGAATCACGAATCTATCAATTCTTGTCAATCACTTTTTGCACTCTTAAGTAGCTCTTCAGCACATTTAACTAGTTTGCTGTCGTAAAAAGTAATCATTAAAGGGATTATAGCCTACATTCGGTAAAAATTCTAGAATTTCAAAATCTGTCAGCATCGGTGATTTCGAATTTTGAAATGATTTTTAAAGCAAATTAATACAACCATTAGATAGTACACACACGAAAAATGTTGTACATTGAATTTCATCTCAGTCGCGGTGGGGGAACAATGCTTTTGAACTTATGAAGGGAATGATCTGCCCCTGGATATGGATGCGTTTCAGAGCCTGGCATAGATAGGGGCAATATTTTCAGTTTTCATATTATCCTGTATCGCTCATTTTTCGTTTTTGCAACGTCTTGAATACATGATCCATGTTTTGTTTCGTAATAATCGTTGTCAGTACTATAGTTTTATTTGCTCTGTTATTACATTATTTCTCGTTTGCATTGCATGCAATTAATACGAATTATAATTTACTTCATTAATGTTCAATGAGACTTGATATTACAGTCCAAATGTGGTTGCATCTTGCATTGTGCAATATTTAATTATCTATTAATCATCAGAAGTCGTTCAATTAATTTGTGAAGTAAAACGTCAAAATTTGCGAGTTCAAAAGTATGTTGCATTAAAATGCACTAAACACGTATTTTTCGATCATCGCACCATAGGCAATAATCATCGTTGCTGGAAAGAACGCCTGACGACTTTCTGTCGCTCTTATTTCTTAAAGAGGATGGTCGAGGCTGGAGCGAGATTATATGTCAGAGGCATCATTCTCTCCGTCTCTTTACGGGGCCTGTTATTTGGCTTCAGTTGCATCCGTTCTTGTGGATTATGCTGTCACCAATTCGATCCTATCAAGATAACTTGGCCGGCGATACAAAATAGGCCGCAACTGATATTCCTGCATATTAGTTTCAATGGCAGCTGGCATATAGAATAAGCCGTCTTTGACTGTTGTGGCACACATGAGAAATATACATACACATACTCTCAAAACGGCACACAAAGTGCCTTATGGCTGATGGAGGATCGTGAAGCGACTTGCGAACGATGGCTTGCGGCTCATCTTGTGTTCATCCGACCTCAGACTTTTCAATTAACATGCCGAATCAATATAGTAGAACAGATGTTTTGGAATCCATGGAAGTTTGTATTAGTTTGTTTGCTTGGTTTCCGGTTGTTTAAACCAATGTTTTTATGTTTAACCTTGACTGTCGATATACACTGACAGTGCAGAAATCACTGATGTACAATCATTGACCCATTTCATCATTCCAGCTATTATCATTACGGGTTCCTAAGTAATTAAGGAAACATTAGACTAGCTATGATGATAAACCTGATGAAGCAATTGCTTTGTTTTCTAAAGATCACCCGACATTTCAAAACTCAATTTGTAATAAAACTTGATTTCCGTTGTTTACAGGCTACAAGTATGCATCCTGTAATGCAAAATATTCGAAAATTTGGTTATTTATTGATATTTTGTGTTTCAGTCAATTGACTTTGTGCGAAAGATTCAATTCTTCTACGTCTACATCGCTCCATGGCAAATTGCTTGGGGATCAGCAGTTCATGCCTTTGCTCAGCCATTTTTTGTGCCTCGTATCCTTTTTCATTTGGTTGTACTTTTTCACAATATTGTACGATTTATGCCCGGCGTATGTAATGAGTAAATGATTGATGAGGTGATAACAAGACTTTATTTAGATTTTTGTTATAGCTGCAATCAGCTTATTCACAGCATTGCCGTTGATTTTCTAGGCAATAAATGAAATTACATTCAAAATAATAGAGGAATCGTAAGCACTAGAGCGTTTAAATAGCCCATATCAATTATGGTCAGCCATTCAATGAGTGAAGAAATCGTTTGATGATCACAGCTTCCTTCTTCTCTAGCTCAATCTTCGAACCATTAGAGGGAAGCTGATAGAAGGGAGCTGCAAAGAAATCTTGCCCGCACGCAGAAATATGCCGACTCACATTCAACCATGCATATTGTTCGCGGCAAATATATAGTCTGTGAACGCTAGTGCGGTGGTGAAAGACATCTCCCTTCTTGATATAATATTGGCCACACTTGCAACAATGCAATTTATAAATTACGCTTGGCGAGAGGCATGTTCAGTTTTGGTGGATGGCAGCTGACAGGAGGCACTTTTTTGAACTGCTAGCAAAGTTGTCGCTTATGCTATTATGTTAGTCAAAGTATCTCTTTGATGTCAAATGGAAGCTGAGAAGTGATAATGCTGCAATTTCACATCAGATATGTTCCTGTTTTACATTATGTATTATATATGAACTTTTTAAGCTCATATTGACCTTAACTGCTGAAATTTTACAGACTCCATGTTTTTATTTCTCCTCGCTTTCATATCAGCTATATTCTCAACACCATTTCTACCCTTCCTTGGAAGTGCTATTTTTCTTACGTCTTACGTAAGGCCAATCAAATTCTGGGAACAAGACTACAAGTAAGTGGAATTATTAATTTGTTTAAGGTTCAACTGTGTTAGATCCATGATGGGCCTTGAAGTAATTCGCGTATTCGAACCTGCAGAAGTTCTATCTGGATTATTTCCTGCTTCCAAATTCTTACGACTTCGAATATTCGATTTTTCTTCCATAAGGGTCTGACGAACGTGCCTTGATCAGAAACTACTGACGACAGAACAATCTCACTTTTCTGACAACATACATTAATGCTGAAGCATAGGGCTTGGAGCGGTTGACTAATAATTTATTTTTTTCGTTTTGGATGTTAATTTTTTTATGTAATTTTGTGCTTCCACTGCTGCGAGTAGAAAGATGTTCGGGAGCGGGAACGCGGTATTTTGTATTTGTTGCATCGTTTATCAGCAATTCAACGATCGAATTATCAACGCGTGAAGGAAATAATGGTCCTCTCTATTCGTCTTAACAACTGACCAATAAGTCAGTACTGACCACACTGACCATTGAGCTTATAACTGTCAAAGTTATAATTAGCCGCAACAAAGATGTTGTGAGCGCAGTCATAGATAGGAATGAAATCGGCGCATGCAGGAAGAGGAAAGCTGAATACTGAATAAGTTGTTTCATAACGGGAAAAGGCATAACATCGTGAAGCAACGTCCAATTATTTTTCCTGAGACCGGTTGCTCTCAATCAAATTATCCGATCGGAGAATTCACTTTTTCAGATCGATCAATGAAGGAAGAATCTATACTTATATTGAATTCAAGCACAAACAAAGGATTCGGGTCATAATGGTCTTTTTAGATCTGTTTAAAGGAAGGCTACTGAATAAACTTTTAACAACAGAAACGCTTTCAGCAACACATAAAGCCTTTGTTTCTGTTAAAATCTAGCCAGAAAGTAAATTGTCTGCGACAGTTCGTGGGAGTAGGCCAAGACTGTCAGAGGCTATTGACTGACAATATAGAATAGAATGCGTTTATTTTATAGATTGAAAATCATATTGTGCGAGTACAGTACATACACTTCAAACAAAGATACATGTATAAAAGATTGAAGAAAAACAAATCAAATCATATCAGTGGAATGAAGTCATGGATAATCAATGTGAGGTAAAAAGTTGGATAATCCAACGGAGAAAATACTGAATCAAAAAAGTTGTATATTCAACTTTTCGATGTTAGTGCATCCTGCGAGGGGTGATTGATAAGTTCGCGGCCTGACATAGAAAGCTTAAAGCCAGGCCATTATGCACATGTGGATTGATACAATGGAATGTGCTGACGGCGCATGACGAGTGATCAGTCGATCCGGTGAACTGTTGGTAAACCACAGCTACTTAACTTCAGTTACTAACTTATCAGTCAGTTAGTCAGATAAGTGTTGCATAAGATGGATCACGTTTCAAATCGAGCTGTCAGTCGTTATCTCGGCTTGAAAGGACTCACGCCAAAGGCGATTCATGATGATATGGTTTGAACACTTGGTGAGAAAGCTCCGTCCTACACCACAGTCAAGAAGTGGGCTTCAGAATTCAAGCAAGTAAGAGAGAGCTTGGAAGATGATCCCCGTTGTGGAAGATCAGTGACAGTGAGCACAGAAGATGTGATCGATCATGTTCAAAAGATTATTCTTGATGATCGCCGTACAACCGAGCGAAAGATTGCCTTCGAACTGAAGATTTCACAAGAGCGTGTCCATAACATCATCCATCATGAACTTGGCATGAACAAAGTTTCCGCTCGATGGGTGCCACGACTGCTCACACCAGAGAACAAACGAGCCCACTTTCTCATCTCAACCTGGACAACCTGGCGCTGTTCGTAAGAGATCCTGAAAATTTCATGGACCGGTTCATTACGATGGATGAGACTTGGGTTCACCACTATCAGCCAGAGTCGAAAGAACAATCGAAACAATGGAGGCACCCAGGATCACCAACTCCGCGGAAAGCGAAGGTCACCAGGTCCGCGGGAAAGGTCATGGCCTCCATTTTTTGGGATTCGAAGGGAGTTTTGTTGTTGGACTTCCTAGAGACTGGTCGGACAATTACTGGCGAGTACTACGCTCATTTGTTGCAGCAGTTACGAGTGCAGATCAAGATCAAGCGGAGAGGGAAGCTCACGAAAGGGGTGCTCTTCCATCAAGAAAATGCGCCTGCTCACACCTCCGCTACCGCCATGTCTGCCATCCAAGGTTGTGGGTTTGACATCATTTCCCATCCACCCTATTCTCCTGATCTGGCACCATCGGACTTTCATCTCTTCCCAAAAATGAAATTGGAGCTCAGTGGTCAGCACTTCGCATCCAACAGTGACGTCATGGAGGCCGTTGAGGAGTATCTGGACTCCAAAGACTCACACTTCTATGAGCAAGGGATCCGCGCATTGCAGCACCGTTGGGCTAAGTGCGTTGATTGTAGGGGCGATTATGTCGAAAAATAAATATGTATCGTATGCGAAATATGCTTTTTTCTATATCGGGCCGCGAACGTTTCAATTACCCCTCGTACATTTCATCATTTTCCATGCTTAAAATTAATCGATATTCTGAGAAAAGAACCCATGTTTTCCAGATAGTACAAATAGTACTAAAAAATGCAATCCAATAAAGTGATAAAAATGTCGACCAAGTAGAAAAAATAGGCGCATTTTCTTTCGTTTGCATAATATAACTAAGGCCCCCTAATTCCATGATCAGACGCAAAAGCTATAAGGAACAACTGCATATGAACTGTCATCAATCATTCCTTCATTTATTAACAGGATGCAACATATTTAGTGTACTGGATTGAAAAGCATAATGGACTTAAACAGATGGTGATAAAAACACTCATGACCAGCGGCAACAAAATCGTTGCGAAGATTTGACCAAAAGGAGAAAGACTAATAAAGAATAGAGGCCTTGGAAATAAATGGATTGAAAAGGAATCGGCTACACTTCCATGGACATACAAAAGAAATCTCTATAACTGCCTAACTCATGTTTAATGCTAAACACGAGTTAGACAGTTATAGAGATTTCCTCTTTCGTTGACTCAGATGCTTTTCACATATTTTCACATAGTATGTATTACCTTCTAAGTATACTTCTATGTATTACCTTCCTATAAAGGTATTACCTTCTATGGTAATCAGATTTCTTAATTCACATCACATTTTTCCTTCTTCTATGTCAGGTCATTTTACAAAATGCTAATGGTACTATGTAACCCTTTACTACCTGCTGCATAGCTCCCACTGTTCCATACCGTCCCCAAAAAATGTTGTACATAGTACACAGTACATATTACTTGTAATTTTGGATCGCTGGTATGCAGATGTGAATTTTTAAATCTTATCCTATGATGTCATAAATTAATTTCCTGAAGATAGCTATAGATAATAGCTGAAATTAATCGACCGTTCGAAAATAAAAATCAATCCATCACTAGAATATGGCTCTTTCCAAAGAATAGAAAATTGGTGTTTTGGCTCATCATATTCCTTATGACTCTGATCTAAAAATACCAATGACTTTTATCTTTCAGTACTAAGCGTGTTGATAACACGAATACAGCTTTATCCGCCCAACTCGATAGAAATACTGGCTCAAGGTCTGAAAATTTAAATGCTATCTTCTATGAGCATCTTACGCGTTCCCTTCAACATTCGCTGGCTGGAGATATAATGCTTGGACGTTGGGGAGATGTTCATCATGGAGACTTCTTCGTAATGGCCTCAGATGAATTGAATGCTCTAGTGCATGTTATTGAAGTCGGAAATGGTTATGTAACTTTTCAACTGAGAGGTCTGGAGCTGCGTGGTACCTATTGTCAACAACGCGAGGTATGCATCATGAAATTCAGTCTAAGCTGCATGCAAGTTTTAAATTCAAATTACATATCATGTACAACGAAGAATACAATCACTGTTTCAGTCGACACGAGAAGATGCATTGCATTTATGAGAAAAAACATGTTGGTAAAGAAACTTTCAATAAATTTGGTGTGTTTCGTATTTTTAGCCGAAATTCAATAGTTCAATCAATCTTCTTAAATAACGTTGTCAAGGAACTTAAAATATGTCTCAGATATAGGATAATTAAATGATGTTAGTAGTATAAAGATACCTCATACTGTCCCAGGATTAGTACATTTTGAATTGGAACCTAAATGTACCGAACAGGATTAGTACATTTTGAATTGGAACCTAATGTACCGATTTGGTTTTAAACTTGATCTTGTAGTTGTACTCGTCTGTTATTTGAAGTGGTGATTGCGAACACAAGTGTACTGTTTTGTGTTAGTTGTGAACAGAATAGTGTAATGTGTTGATGATGTGAGTTCGGTTAGGTACATTTAAATGTTCTAGACTTGTTAATTTGAACATGAATGGCAAAGTGTGAGGATTGAAACGTTGAGGATTGCTCTAATTGTGTTGAGGATTAGTACGTAATGTTCTAATTGTGTTGAGGATGAGTACGTAATGTTCTAATTGTGTTGAGGATGAGTACGTAATGTTCTAATGGTGTTGAGGATGAGTACGTAATGTTCTAATGCTGAACTTGTTATTTTTGAATGATTATGTTGAAGGCTATCTATATCTATATATCTATACATATATATATATTATATGCATGGAGAATTGTTTATTATTATTATTATGGTTTGTGTTCGATTGAGACAATTGTGACCATTGTGAGCATTGAATCCTTCATTTCTGTTTTGTGTTCTTTTGTCAAATATCGATAATATGATTCCCAAATTCCATAATAGTTTACAAAGTGAAAATGACAACATTTACTATGTATGTTTCATTAAATATGTGAAAATACGTTAGGGTACATGATGGCCATCTCAGAGAGAAAGCCCTCTCCCCACTGCTGGAAGGCAGTGTTATTTCAGTAGTCATGCTCCGTCATGTGGACGGGGCAAACGACTGGCTGACTGCTGCGAAGTTGCAGGGCCGTCACTACAAGTACTCTCCACAAGTATACTTCACAGCCACATGATAGTCTCATAACCGTGTCCAGTTTTCCACCAATGAGGAATATCCCAGAGGAGGTACCAGAGAAGAATATTTCACCACTCCTGGACTTATCTTTTATCTCTCCAATCACCGCATCGAGTTTACCGCCTTCAATGTGTTCCGTTGTGTTCCCCGATAAGATAATGTTGTTTGAGCTTCCTGCCATGGTAGTAGTTAGGATTAGAACAGATAACAATTAGAACTATTCCACGACTTATATAGCCCAAGGAGGGAGAAGTAGAACACTTCTTATTGGCTGTTGGGAATTCTTTTGTTTAAAAAGTATATAAGTCCTGAAATTGTACCAATTCCAATCCTGAATTTGTTGTGAAATTAAAAGAGACATTCAAAATGGTAGGCCCCAACACACCACCTCAATCGCCGGTTCCAATCAAGGGATCGATATCGAACATATTCGATTTGGTTGACTCACATGTCAGCGAAGATCAGTCAACACCACCGATGGAAGCACGCATTAGTGTCAAGGTGTGGAACGCTCCAGAAAGAGTGCACACAAAGCGTCTGAAGTTAAGACTTGAACCTGACGACGAGAAACTAAAGAATTTGATAGAGTTCTCCTTTATTGAAGCAGAAACTCCGAGACGATATCCCGATGCGCCGCGAAAGACGAAGGTCAGTGTGCAAGTGGACCTGCGGAAGATACCACCGTTCCCGATCTTGGACAATTTGTAGATTCTAGCTTTCTGTATCGTAACGCTCTTTTATAATCTTTAAATATCATTGTTATTATGAATACAAAAATTGCTGTTTTGATTTCTTTGGTGTGGAAGTTGGGATTAGAGTTTTGAAAGAACATCTATTTACATATGAGGATGGAAAGACATGTAGTTCCCCTGGAAAGTGTCATACATAGTGCATACAATACACCATTAGAATGAGAATGAAAAGAGCTTTCGAATGATATATGGTATGCACCCACTTCCTCAAAGAAACTTGTTGCATGACAGCGTTGAAGATAGACAAACGATGGAAAAAAATTGACTTTTTAAAATTTTGCAAAATCAATCTAGTTTTCAAACGCATGTAGCTCGTCAGGAAGGTATCATACATGATGCATACAATACACCATTGGAATCACAATGAAAAGAGATTTCCAATGACATAAGGTATGCACCCATTTGCTTAAAAAATCCATGTTGTATGCAGGTGTATGCAAATGGAAAATTTCCAAGTTTTTCTCGAAAAATGACTGATTTTCCAGATTTTGAACAAGTTCCAAACTTAAAGTTTGCAACTCAAAATTATCACAGTACTTAACACTTTTACCCTCAACCTTGACCTGACCTGACCTTTGACCTTCATACACGGCGCGCCGCGCGGGGGCCTCAAAATTTCTCGGGCGCTTCGAGCCCTCGAAATTTTTCGGATTATAGGGTAAATAAATTTTCGAGTGCGCCTCCGGGCGCCATAGGTAATCTTCCTTCTCAACTGAACCCTAACCTAACCCTAACCCTAACCAGAGGCTCATATCTTCCACAGTCTTGTTTTAATGCAGCAATTGATGAGTACGCAAAATTTGAAAATGTGATGACATAAACATCCTCAGCTGGTGCCTCATGTGTTTACCATATGGTTTGTTTAAATGGATCATTTGATAAGTGCGCGAAATTCGAAATTTTGATTGGGTGATGATTCTATTAAGATTTATCACTCTGGAACAATTTACATGTTACTTTTTCTAACTTTATAAGTAGGTACATCAATAAGTTCTAAACCTAAAGAGATAGAAAATAATTTGATCAAAATTAATAAACTCTGTTACAACTTAATGTTAAGTTATTAATGTTACAATTTATCAGCTGTTTGATTTTGAATCTTGTTTAAGTGAATACATTTTGTTTAACTATATCATCTCAATGGCATGACGTCAGTGGGTCTTTCTTCGTAGTTGCTTTGTGTATTTCATATATAAAGTGTTGAAGTCAGTTCTTCACTCATTTTTGAATTATCCACCTGCCTAGCAAGACGTCAGCTCCGATCTTTCAAACCTTAATCAATATTCTAAAGTGAGTTTGGAACAATTTACATGCTACTTTTTTCTAAGTCCGCAAGTAGGTACATTAATAAGTTCTAAACCTAAAGAGATAGAAAATAACTTGATCAAAATTAATAGACTTAAAGTTGTGCTTATGAAATTTATTAAAGACTTTGGCTATTCTTTTTCGCATAATACTCACTACCACGATGTGACTTGGAACAATTTGCATGTTACCTTTTCTAACTTTATAAGTAGGTACATCAATATATTCTAAAACCTAAATTTAGTAAGTTTACATTCAAGTTATTTTATGTTTTAAGTATGGATTTAATTTTTTCTTACAGACATGCCTCGTCCAAGCTGCTTGCCACGTCAACGACTAATCTTCCATTATTGTGGAACCTGCAAGCAGGCGGTCCGACATTCGATGAAAAGTCAGCATAAAGACTGGACGTTTCGTCAAGAGTGCAGTTTCCTTTACTGCCTATCATGCAAGAGTTATATTAGAACGGATATGGAAGCTAAATGAGAGAATTCTAGCTGATTTATAAAAACCCACACGAAATGTGCTTTACGCAACGGACGGGAAGGCCGAAACCTCACTTGCCTTGAGGAAAAAAGGCGAGTCGAGAGGCTGTTTGCCAAGGAGCGACCTCTTGAGGGCATCCTCAGCCAAGCTCAAGAGGAGTCCGCCCTTGAGATGCCCAAACCGAAGCCGAAACCTAGACCCAAGTCCCGCAAATACATCGCCACCGATTCCGACTCCTCGGATAGTGATGTTGAGGTGAGCTAATATTTAGAATATTAGCAGTAACATCAGTTAAAGAAAATATATAGTTCAAAACGTATAGGGAAAGTTGACTTGTTTTGTTTTTTTTCACATATAATAATGTGCACGTCTTTTCACCATTTCAGATCAAGAAGCCACCAGTTAAGAAATTGAAAGTCGAGCAGAAGCCCTCAGTTCCGGAAAGGAATGTAAGTTTGAAATATCAAAATCAGCAATTTATCTATTCGTATGTATTTTCCGTTCTTCACACTTTAACTATTATTAGAATGCTATATTTTCGTCAATACAAAGAGCGGTACATGACGCAGAAGACATACATATGGAAAGCAAAAATCAAGTTACATAGGAAAATTTACAGAGATCAGGAACATAGGAATAATTGCAAAAACCAAATTACATAAGAATATATACAAAAATCAAGTTGCAGAAGAGTATTTTACAAAGGAATTGGAATACAGTTTGGGTTTTCTGAAGCCGGGAAGAAGGGAGCGGCAGTGCCTGAGACGGGAATCATTCCTGATCAAGAAGAACTGGGACAGCGGGTGGATGTCAATGTTATCAACTACTTTCTTAATAAGCTTAATACACGAGCGATCTAACCTGGTACGGAGGCTGGGAATATGCGTTTTGTTGGCCCATTTAGCAGCAAGACGATCAAGCCGTTCAAGTTTCACAAAATTTCTTTGAGGAAGATCACAAATTATGGGCCAGCAGTACGTCATATGACAGTAAACATAGCTAAGATAAACTTGCCAGATAATAGGGGAGCAGTTTGAATTTTGTTTTAATTTTTTAACGAGGGCAAGACTCTTACAACATTTTTTATACAAAATGGGAAAATGGTCATCCCAGCTCACATCGGAAGAAAAAGTGACTCCCAAAATTTTAACATTGTTCACGCAATCAATAACACATTTACCCAAGGATACAGTTGAGGGAGGAGATACTGTAGAAGTCCGGGAAAAATGCATAAATTTTGTCTTTTCAGAGTTGATGGAAAGCTTTTTACACCCAGCCCAAGTAACAACATCATTCACATAAGATTGAAAGTTGGAGGAGGTCTTATCATCTCCGAAGTGGAGGAGGGTGACATCATCTGCATAGAGAATAGCTTTGGTGTGCGGGAAATCAGGGAAGTCATCAACCAGAATGGCAAAAAGGAACGGGCCCAAAATGGACCCTTGAGGAACCCCACTCGAGATGGTCTTCCAGTTCGCAACATGTCCATTGTAGGCCACACGCTGGAGGCGACTGGAGAGAAAACTGTATATCATTTTAACTGCAGGAGAGAACAACCGAAGCGATTGACGAGAGACTCGAGAAGGGTGCGGTGACTGACAGAATCAAACGCTTTCTTAAAGTCGATGGCCAAAAGGGAGCAATGATTTGAGGCATTTTGAGAAATATGCTGAAGAATGCTAGGTCTAATGGCTAATAACGCATTGGTGCAACCACCAAAGCGATTAGGGAGAAAGCCAAACTGATGGCCAAGAAGTTTCTGAGAGAGAGAAGGCAAGAGAACCCTGCCTCTAATGACTTTCTCTAAAACTTCTATGTTTCATTTCCATCCACAGGTAGTCGTTAGTACGCCCGCAAGTATCAGCTGGGTTGCGAAGCCTACGCCGCCTTCACAGAGAGTAAGTAATAGACAATTATTTTAGTCATATAAAATAACATGATTAGATTAATAACTTAGGACACATGCATACATTCAAATTCGAGAGGAATTTAAAATGTATTTTCCCTTGTAGAGCTACCGATCGCTCTCTTTAAAGAAGAGCAGGTGATCGAATCTCTTCGGATTAACTCCGGCAACAACCACCTCAATGGAGGATAATGAGGAGCGCCTCTACTCCATCCGGGAGTCTTCTTCAGATGAAGAAAACGTAAGTGTCAATCATGGGAATAGGCTAATAATCCCAACTATAATGTTATGTCCCTTTCGTTAATTCATATCTGTTTCTTTTTCAGCACCAGCTGACACTTGTTCCTGAAAAGGAGATCCCCTTCTCACAAATTCGAGCCTTACCGAGCATTGAGGTCAGCTTCCCACCCTCTCCAATTCTACACCGTGTCCCAACTCCACCTCAGTCAAGTCCACCTCAGCCAACTCTACCTCCATTTGATGACTGCTGGGTCCTATCGTCCCCCACCTGCTCCTACACCGATGCCCAATAGCCCAACACCCACGGTAATCCTCTCAAACTGTGATCCTCTACCAAGTTGTGACCCATTATTCAACGTCGACCTCGACGAGACAATCGAGGCAGTGGATGAGGTTCCCGAAACTGTATCAACGGAGGACAAAGTGCGTCACCTTGAACGTAATTTGCGCCAACAAGAGGAACGCGAGACGGCTCTTCGCGCTGACTACAAGTCTTTGCTTGAGTCGTTCCGCAACATATCGCAGGCTAACCTGCAACTGTCGCAATCGATAGCGAAGCGTGAAACAATAATGCACGTTGAGCTATCGAAAGCGGCAGTCATTAACAAAGTGCGCATGACACATGTCGATGACTTCTCAAGGTGTCATTGACATTGTGCCCACGTCAAGTTGACGCATAGTGATATCATAAAGTGTCAATCGCTTTAACTTCTTTTTTGAATTTTTTCTTTAAAAAAATTACTTGTACACTTTGTATGTCTTTTTATTTATGTATTTAAGTGGAAATATAAGTCTAAGGTTGAGAACTAATTTTATTGGCTGACGTCTTTGGTTACGTAATATAATATGTAGATAGCATATATATAGACGTAAATTGTTAATCCTCAACGATCATCATGGTTGTCTGCTCTAAGTGTGGAAAGAAGTTTACGATTGTTGGCAATTTAACGCGTCAAGAAAAATTTTGCAAGCTAGGAATAAAGCATAAATGTAGTAATTGTCCATATGAAACCAGTAGGAAGGATAATTTAAAAAGACACAATCTCATATGTTGCAGTCAAGAAGGAATAGGAACAAATAATACTAATTTATCAACTTGCAGTGGTCATGTTAGGGACATTCCAGATAGCGCTTTAAGTAATGATGAAGCTTTTAGGCATTGCTGCTCTCACTGTGGTAAGAATTATAATAGCACAAGTAGATTTCGTCAACACAATAATATACATGATATGAACATTGAAATGAGTAGTCACAATAATTATGGAACACTCACCCTTAGTGAAAGCGCCTTCAGCGGACGTGCTCGCGTGTATGACATTACACCAACCATTCAAACAATAGATGTAACATCTTTTTTATTCAACATGCGAACCTTAATAGAAAATTTAGTTAAAGACTTGCGAACTAGTCTTCAGCTACGTGGTCGATTAATTGCTCAAATTCGCTATGTCCGTTCTAATCCTGAAGAGGAAGAAACTTTTCTCGCGTACTTCACCTCATTATCATCAAATTATATATATGACTTTGACACATGGTTTCAGGATAATTTAAAAAGTTTATCAAATCATGTTTCAACTTTTGCAAATAGAGGAAGCAATTGGGTTGTTGATGAAGTAGCAAATGTAGAATTCAATTTAATTTCAACTCCTCTACTATCTGGTGGTAAAATGACTCCTTTACCTTAAAAGTTAAGAAGTTCAAAAGCGGTAATAAATGTAAATTCAAATGACTACTTCATGTATTCTATCTTGTCAATCATTCACTACGATGAAGTTACTCATTCAAAGATAAACGAGGTAAACTCATATAGAAAGTGGACATCTGAATTGGTTATGGATGACATTTCCACACCAGTGTCAATAAAGGACATTCCTAAGTTTGAGAAAAACAATGATATAAAAGTAAATATCCACTTGTATGAAAATGGTCTCAAGGGAGTAAGATACAATAGCAATTTCATCGGTAAAAGAACCGTTAATATTTTGCTAGTGCTACATGACGGTTTTGCACATTATTGCGGCATACGAAAATTATCTAGATTATATAGCAAATTTTACACAAGTCGCAAGATTTTTTGTGAAAGTTGCACGCAATCCTTTTCAAAGAGAAGCGTTTTAGAACGACATTTTCAATTCTGTAGTCGTGGTAAGGCGCAAATAGAAAAAATGCCCAAACATTTAGAAGTTCAGATAAGTAGTACTGAGCACCAACTCAGTCCACCTTTAGTCATATACGCCGATATCGAGTGTTTAATAGAAAATAAAATTCATAAACCTGCGGCTGTAGGTGTGTACCACGTCTGGCATGAGGCACTTCAGTCAACCTATAATGACACCCATTACCTGTTTGAAGGGGAAAATTGCATCGCTGAGTTCCTAAATCATTTAGAAGATGTTGTCCAAAATTTATATGATAATCAAAATGTCATGACCAGAATGCCGATGCGATTGACAGCAATGGAAGAAGCTGCTCATAAAAATGCAGCAAATTGTAATAAATGTAAGATAAAATTTAGTGAAGATATAGCAAAAGTTCGTGATCACGATCACATAACCGGAAAGTACAGGCAAGTATTATGTTCAAAGTGCAATTTGCGATTAAGATTGAATCGACGAGAGCTTCCTGTTTTCTTTCACAATTTCAAAAACTATGACAGCCATGTTGTTTGTTATAAAGCAATTGGTAAAAAGAAATCTTGGAAGTTAGATGTTATTGCAGCTACTGCTGAGAAATATATTACTCTATCGTCAAAAATTCCAGTAAGCGAATATAATGGAAAGCCTGTATATTTTAAATTCAAATTTTTGGACTCATATCAATTTCTGAGTGCATCACTTGCTGAATTAGCCAAAAGTCTGAAAGTCTACAAACATGTAGAAGCGCTGCGAAATGAATTTCCAAAATTAACTGATGATATTCTTTACGAAAAAGGAGTGTTTCCGTACTCATATTTTAGTAGTTTCTCAACTCTAACGGAGCTCTGTCTTCCTCCTCAAAGGGAATTTTACAACCATCTTACTCTTGAGCATTGCAACGATACAGATTATGAGCACGCGAAAAAAGCATGGAATGCGTTTAATTTCCAAAACATTTGGAGACTACATGCTTGCATACCTCAAGTTAGATGTCTTGCTGTTGGCAGACATTTTTGAGACATTTAGGAAATTAAGTCAAGATGAAGATCAAGTAGATCCAGTTCATTTTGTTAGCCTTCCTCACCTTAGCTTCACATCAGCATTGAATTTTGCTTCAAATGATCCCTCACACTACATTCAAGATGAGCGCATGTATAATCTTTTTGAGAGGGGGATCCGAGGAGGTATGACGTTTACAAATATTCATAGAGCACGTGCTCGTATTTCAGAGTTGCAAAACAATTCACAAGAGAGCCGTCATTTAGCATATTTAGACGTCAACAACCTCTACGGTTCGTCGCTAAGTGAGAATCTCCCACATTCAAACTTCAAATGGCTTGATGAAGGTCAAGTAGTGCATTTCTCAAATGAGGAAAACATTCAAAATATTGATAATGAGGCTGATATAGGTTATGTCTTCGATTTAGATTTAGAATATCCTTCAGACATTCACGATGACACGGCTGATTTTCCATTAGCTCCGGAAATGCAATTGGAAGAGCAAAAAATGTTTTCTACATATATGAAAAATTTCTATGAAACTTTAAGACCAAATATGTGTTTCACAAGCACAAAGAAACCGTTGCTGCATCAGTTCGATCGAGAAAATTATGTTGTTCATTACTCGATTCTAAAATTCTACCTCTCTATGGGAATGAAGATAAAGAAGGTCCATGCTGGAATCCAGTTCACACAAAAATCGTGGGTGAGACAATATATTGATATGAATTCGCAGAAAAGAGCTTAATCTAAATCTGATTTTGAAAAAGTGTTTTATAAATAAAAAAACAACTCCCTGTTTGGTAAGACTATGGAGAATGTGAGACTTCGGAGGAACTTCAAATTAGTAAATTCAACATTGCAACTATCTAAATTGGCCAATCATCCCCTATTTGTCCAGCATAGGATATTCAATGAAGATTTAGTTGGTATGGAACTGTATAAACCTTCAATAGTTCTAAATAAACTAATTTATGTTGGTCAAGCAGTTCTTGACTATAGTAAATTAGAAATGTACCAGTTGTATTACAAAGATTTAATTAGTTGTCCACTGATAAATAGAGCACGTCTTTGTGGAGGTGATACCGATAGCTTTTTCCTTTGTCTATACACTTCGCCATCTGTTCGTCTAGAGGATATATTCCTGTATTTCGGTGAAAAATTTGATTCCTCAAATTATGATGTGAATCACCGTTTATATTCAATTACAAACAATGCTAGACTCGGTTGTTTTAAGGCTGAGTGCGCGGGAAAGTTGCTTGAGGAGATGGTTCTTTTGAAACCAAAAATGTATTCAATGAAATTTCTAGATTCAACACATAGCATTAGGCGAGCAAAGGGTATACAGAGAGCAGTGGTTAGACGCATAGAACATTGTGACTATAGAAATGTTTACTATACTGAGAAAGATACCAATGAGCAAATAACCGTCATAAATTCAAAAAACCACATAGTTGAAACAAAAACGTTTAGAAAACGAGGGCTCTCACTTTGGGAAGATAAGCGCTGCTGGATAAATAAGAACTTATCTTTACCATGTGGACACTATAGCCTTGGACTTCCTCCTCCGTCAAAAAGACGAAAATGTCTTCCCACAGCAGGTGATGTAGAATAGCGGATAGAACAACGGTAGAATCAATAAAAATGACACATAGGTAGTAAATATTTGAGTGTACATTTCTACATCTTTCCGATATGTAGAAATTGAATTTGAATACATAACAGCATTCAGCATCCTTCCGATATGTTGATTTTCAAACATAAACTAACTTTAGGCCATTATCAGATTATAATAATTACATTAAGAATAACTTCAGAATATGCCTCATTATATCAGAACATGGAAGTTAAGTGACAGACAAAAAATTCACCTAACAGACTCAAGGGATCTGGGGCGACCCACAATGTTGACATGGAGAATCTTGAAGAAAAAGAAATCCATGACTGTCCTTTTCTTTCCTAATGGAACAGTGCAGTGTGTTTGGGTGCTTCGATGATTGGGATCTCAATTACTTACATTCCGTGTTGGAAATACTATTACGGAATACATTACCTAATTGGAAAGTAAAAACCATGACAGTGTTATGCGAATTGAATTATCGCTATGACTTTCGCAAAGTTTCTTCTACGTCCAATCTTGCTTATGAGGTGGAGTTATTTTCTGCTGCACAAATGACAAATTGGCATCCTCAGCACGTTCACGTGTTCCACAATGGGAAAGTTGTGACAACATGGCATTAAAGACTTGAAAGTTGTATCCCAAATAATAAGTGATTTGAAAAATTATTTGTAAAAGTTGATGGACTGTTGTAAATAGTTTGTAAATATACATTTCAATTGTGAAAATTTGCTCTCCCTCTAAACATTACGCTCTGGGAAATAAAACGAATTTCGCATATATAATGAATTTACAAGACTGAGTTCATGTAATTGTTGAGAATTACATCGTTTTTAGCACAATTTCTAGAGAATAATCGAACAACACTTTTATAGTCACTTTTCAAAGGTCGCTCATTAACAAAATATAGTACGTAGCCCCCACACATGAGGGATCTATTACTTTGGAGTGGGAACGATGTCACTTTCTTTCTAGTCCATGAGAATCTATTCATCCATATTGATATATCATGTAATGGCGGCTGATTGAGAGTCAAAATATTCAGCTACTCTATTGCGATTTATGTACACGGCAACCCAATGTTTACCACGAAGATTAACCGTGTCTGTATTTATTATCAGAGAACAGGGATATGACTGAATTGATGTAGGTAGTTCATCTCTTGGGAATACATTGAGAAACAATTTCTTGGAATAGGGATGAGCTTTCTTCATTAAGTTTAAGATTTCCACATTACTGAGGTTGCTCATCTCTGATAGTTGGCCAAGACGTCTCTCAATCTAGCAATTTCAATGCTGCTGTCATAGATTGCGTAAAGTAAACCGGTTACAGGAACTTTCAAAGGATCCGCAAATGTGAGTTCCAATCGAAGGTTGCCAGCTTTTGTAACATCCACATTTTCCCCAGTTATATCACAATCTGCTTTGAGGTTGTATAATAGATAGAAGTAGCCATTCTTATACATATCCATCGTAATACCATTTGAATCGTCAGTGTTGAACATGTCTAGTGCCATTAAAGTAGAGCAATATTCGCGAACAATTCCTTAAAATTCGGTTGATAGGCCTTACAAGCAACTGAATTGCCATCTGCGAATAGACCTAGTTTACCAAAATGATACCAAAATGTTGAAAATGAAACGGATTCTTCTGAAAGTTACCACAGAATGATTCATTTTCCACAAACGCGATGTACACCGCCTTCGGTAGGGCAATTGGAAAGAGGTTGGGATAATCAGAAGATGAGGTGGTCGCCGGAATCGTAAAAGTGGTTAGTACACTATGATTGACTGGATATATAGCATTGTGGTTCTTCAGTCCTACAGCATGTTGATTGATGACTGTGGGATTCATTTTTACTCGCCTTACATTGAGGACAGCTTCCGTTATGTGTACATCATAGGATGCAGCAGATCCTAATGACATCAAAACAAGTTTTGATTTAGCACGAACAAATGTCAATCGCATTTGTACTTGAGATAGGAGGTATCTCGATTGACGGAAAAATCAAGATAGACAGGACCTTTTAGATGTTGTTCAGCTGAATCAGCAGTTAATTCCACACGCTTTTTCAAACCACTATTAGCGAAATCATCGAACTTACCAGACTGATCTGTAAACCAACCAGCAGCTTGTAAGTGCGTTTGTTTGGCCTGGTTTTGAAACTGAGTCAATGTATATAAGTAAGCTCCATATGGATATGATGAATCTCCTCCTTCAATCTGCTTATTATTTAGTGATAAAGTGACATCTGAGAAGAGACTGGCAATTGGGAGATTAATCAACCCCACTTTGTCCTTAGAATCAATGTTAGTACCATCAGTTTTTTTAATTTGTACACACAATTCCAAGTCAATAGACTGACAGTCGATGTAGTCATCAGCATTAGCAGTAACATCAAACTGAATAGGTATGTCATTGCCCACAATATTTGTTGAGGGAAAATAGTCAACAATTCTCGACGAAATTATGTCAGTTTGCTGGGGTGATGTATCAAAAAAGCACAAAGCTGAATTGATAGTCGATTGCATTTCGCTCAGTTTGGAAATATGTTCATCTCCTTCGTTTCGACTTATTTCCAACTGATTTCGATTTCCGCTTTCGCTTTCTTGTCTTCTTCACAGGACGCTTCGATCTAGATTTCCTAACTCTTCGTCTTTGCTTAGTAACTCGACCGGATCCATGCTGTCTTGTCTTGTTGGGCCTCTTACGAACAGGTCGTCTCGACTTTGTTAGGTCATCCAATGCATCAATAGCTGATTGCTGAGCACGGACTTTCATTGATTCTCTTGTATCCGCTCCTTGGAGTGAATCCGCAGCAACATTTGCACCAAAATCTAAAGCTCTGTTTCCCACGCGTTTAATTACTGGCAACGCATAGCGTTTAAGTCCAGGAAGTAATGCACGCTTGAATGCACCAAATATGCCTCCTCCTACTTGTCGGCTACCTCCAGCAAATGCGGGATATCCGCTTTGATATGATGGTCTGCTATAAAAGCCTGTCATTGTAAATTTTGAATTCTGAAGAATGTCACAATGGCGTAAAGCCTTAGTCTCGATTCTTAATATGTAATGTCAGCACAGTAACACCACCATAGAATGGAACAACTTCACCTGCATCATCATGAATTGAAATGTCGATTCTATTGATAACGCTTCGATTGATCGGTAAATACATTTTGTTGATGAATTCACGATTGATTAACTGCTTCCGAACGGATGATAGCGGAAATGTGCGCAGCAATGGCGCCTCGATGTCACCAACTCTAGTATACTCAACGATATTGCAGTAAATATATAAGTTACTGATGTCTCTCTCTAATGAAGGTGCTGAATTACCAATGGTTGTACCTTCATTTATTGTGAATTTTGAGAACCCTAGAATTGTTGCCAACATCTTGTCGAGCTTAATGAGATCATTTCTCCCTACTTTTAAAACCATTCGCTTCTTTAAGGGATCATATGAAAAGAAGTACTCATCTGCGTTAAGGTAGTGTGTACCATTTTCATTCAGTTTTGTACAAATTTCCGATGGTGTGTTTCGATCTTCAACGTTTAAATTACTAGCTCAGTTGAGGTACTCAATTCGTCGCCCAGTATTTTATCGGACTATACATTGATGTGCCATGCGTCGTTTGTTGCTGTCTTTAGTTTATTGGAATTCAACTGAATCTTATATGTATCATTTAATTCTGTCAAACACGGTGGACTATCAGGATGCTTGAATAGTCTCTGAATTTCAGATCCGAATTCAATAACAGCGGAATTAGACTTTTCCAAAGGTGTCTTTTTAGTGAAAACAAGAAATTCTACCTCCATTTCAGCAGTAAAAAGATTTACTTTCTCTTTCTTATATTCACAAGTCATTAAACTTTCGGGCACTGATCCTTGAAACTTTCTTGCAACGTCTTCAATATTTTTAATAACTTCAAATTTTTCCTTGACGCGGACACTCCTTTTCTGTAGTGCATACAACGGTGCAATTCTACATTGAAAATCACTAACTGTTCTCTCAGCTTTCCATCCAAGTCCATTATACCAATGTAGAGATGAAAATGTAGTTCTGGGAAACCCTAGAGTGTGTGCCAAATCTCTACCTAATATTAGCAGAACATGCTTCCTCCCTTCTTTCAATAGTTTAGTTGAGCCTTTTACAACTGGCTTGAAGAATCTATTTAAAGTGAGAGTGAAGAGATCGTAATTTCTCACGAACTTCCGTAAATCATCTATCCAGACATGTGTATTTTTAGCACTGAAATACCGCCATATCTTTGTCTTGAGTGTACGATTGAACCTCTCAACCATCGCAGCTTTGTAAGCACTTTTAACACTGAACAGTTCAATGTCATATCGCTCAAGTAGACCACGAACGTGGGAATTTTCGAATTCCTTTCCTTGATCTGTTTGTATTCTTTGTGGGATCCTCCCTTCATTTAGAATACTTTGAAAAGCCGCCTCAACTTCTGCTCCTCTCTTGGATTTCAAGGCGCGAACCAAAGCATATCGTGATAAAATATCTATTACGGTTAGGATGTACTTGTAACCGTCATTGTATTGAGATATCTGCTGCATATCAGCCAAATCTGCTGGCCATTGATTGTCAATATTATTGACAACATATCTCCTAGTTGGAAACCGCTTCCTTGCATCTTTGTGTAGCGTGTAGGTCGGTTGACTCTTCAACCATTTCTTCACTGTCTCTATTCGTACACCTGCTGCACGGCCTAAAACGCTCGGACGACTGAAGCTTGCGGGATGATTGATATCGTAGTATATTTGTCTCAGTTTTTCCGCTGCGCTCATCCTCCTTATTCTGGCGACTCGAGTATTACTTGCACAGCAACTGCTAACGCAATTGATATCAACTTCTATACCCTCTTCTCCTTTACTATCGAGCGCAGACTTCAAACAGCAGCAAATTTTCTGCATAGACATGATATGGGAAGCAATTTCACTGTTATTTGCCAAATATTTGCTATAACTTTTCGGTGCTTGTGTTGAACGTCACCCTCTTCTCTTCGGAGTTGGAGACGTAGCAGGAGAAACAGTGGGTTCTCGCTTGACTGTCGTAACTACTTTTCCTTTTGAAGAATCGGTTGCCAACACTTTATTCAGTTCATTTATAGCTGGTCCTCCGATTATATTATTGGGGACGTTGTGATTAGATAGCACTTTTTGAAAGTATTCCCATCCTTGTGGAGCACCCAGATTTCGCCTTACATCTCTCACAGCATATTGTAGAAGATCATCAATGTGACTGTTCCTAATTACATCACCGTTTTCTTCTATTATTTCTCCTCGCTCATTGAACTTTACGTGGGGATCAATAAAATCAAACAACCTTTCAGCTCGCATGCGATATGCTCGAGGAGTTGAAAGAGTTTTGAATTTGCGCAGCTTTTCCCTAATATGTCGTCTTTCCTCTAAATTCTCTGCCTGTAAGTGCATTCGTCGATAAGGATCCTCAATCTTTTGAATTTCCCTATCCTGTTATAATTGCTTAAGTTGATCTGTAACCGGTTGATCCACATTTTTAACTTCCTGAATATTTCTTGTCATTGATAGTTGTAGATATTCCTCTTGGGGAATGACAACCATTTTTGAAAACTCATATTGAAAATGTCATAGTAGCTGAAGCACATATGTATTGCTTAAAACTGTCATTGGTCCAATTAATTAACTGTTGACAGTGAATACTATCATTGCATCTCCAGAGTTTGGTATAATATTGTTCGAAATCGAAATCGCTCTGGGCATTCCTGCGTTAAATCAAGAGGTAGCCATGTGGCTTCTTCGTCACTTCATCATATATTTTCGAAAGAGTTTTAGGCTGCTGAGGTAATATTTGTCGACTCAAATGATGTATCTGACTATAATCTCTTGGATTCTTGAAAACCACCAAATAGTGTGTATTAAGACTTCTAGTTCTCTGCTCTTTTCCTCCATCAAAGATATTTTGAGTGATGTAGATGATAAAAGCTTGTCTATGGTGTGCTGTTTGAATAAACATTTCAGTTACATCTTTTGAAGATTTGCTTTCGCGAAGTAGATCATCCAACACGATCAAATCACCTGGTCGGATATCCTCAGTTGGTGGTAGCCCCTGTTTTACCTCGTATCCCTGCTGTCGAAGTGCAGAATGAAGATCTGGTTGAAAAATACCGTAGTACCATTTAACCTGTTTCATTTTCGTATTAAACATCTCATCTTGTATTGCAGTAGCTGAGTTACAAAAGTTGTTTTACCTGACTGACTTGGTCCGGCCACACACATTGTGCGGTCAGTGAATAGTCGAAAATCTGTCATTTCAGAATCATTCAATATCATCATCATCATTTACTAACACCCATTATTTTGTTTAGTTAGAACTTAAAACATGTAAATTATTTCCAAACAAGTTTTATTGAAACGATAAACAGTTGTTTTAATTTACCACATTTGAGTGTCTTCATCGAGAGTAGAAGGAACTCTTCAAGTCAGTTTGTGCATCCTGTCGCCTCAGTTTTAGCTTCATGCTGTCCCTCGGTTTGCGCGTCCTTTTCTTGCTTTCATCAGCCTCCTTGGCTTCTTTTCCATCGTTCGATTCTTTCGGCTCACTTGGTGTAGCAATGTCTTCAATATGAATTAAGCACTTTTCAATTGGTAGTGCTTCATAAACCAATTGTAGCACCTTCATCTGAAGAGAAGCCAATTTACAAGTTGAACCATGAGCGCCAATGTAAAGTCCAGTAACGTGTACCAAGCCCATGTATCGCCCACGCTTGAGATCATCACAATCCACTGGGTTTGACAGCACATCAAACGCTTGGAAATGGTCAGATAATTTTAAGAAGAGAGTATCAAACTCAGGTAGATCTTTGAATCCACTCCCTTCCTCCAACTTCTTCCAATGCACCGGAGCACTGTCAGGTAGTTCGACACATTCCTTTGCGAATGAATCAATCATTTTTAGTATAGTTTGCTGCCATTTAGGAAATGTGACACGCATTTGTCTTAGATTGCTGTAGCTAGACGATGACATCCCATTGCTATGAAAAAATGGAACTTGTAAATATAACCCATCTTCACCATAATTAAGCGTTTGAAAATAAAACGTGTTTCCAATTCCTTGAACCTTTCGCGTTGGTCTAAATTTCAAGAGATCGCGATCAACAGCGTCGCCCTCTTCTTTAATTATGTGCATTTTAAGAGACATTTTGTTGTTGTTGCTGTTGCTATTGTACTCACACTGACGGATGATCACTTGAAAATGACTACTGAAAGCTCGCAAGCCTATCTTATATAGACTTCAATCAATGTCAATGAGTAATCGATGACGTGTCGACTTCTGATTTGTTGGCTTTATACCAGCAGTGCAACACCTGTAATAATTCTTCCTAGAGGACTGTCCAGCACTTTGGAAATACTAGTACTGATGTCATTTAGCATATCCATAAAGCCACCACCTCCATGTTGAATCATATTTCTCCTGACTTTATCACTACCCCTAGGATTCGAAAATTTGCGAATTTTTTTGATAGACCTAGGATTCAACAAAGGCTTGTATATTGGAAGACACTTGTGAATTGTAAAGGCCAAATCACGTATGAAGTCATCACTTGAATTTTGAATTAATTCACACTTCCTCCGATTATTATGTATTCTATTCAATTTCCGCAATGCCTTCTTTAACTGACTTGAAGGTTTTAATGACCGTTTCTTTCGGGGAAAAGACCGTCGTTTTCTTTGTACAACCATATTTCTTTTTTTGCAACAATGAATGAGAAGAAAACGAATAACATTATTGCTTAATACATACAATGATGGTAATTCAAACTACAAATAGCATGGTTGCTCAATACATACATGTAATACACGATGTCACTTCAAACATTGACAGATGGTAGTTTATAGTCATCAATGTCACTTAAGGTTTGTTTCGTTGCAATTATCAACTGTTCAAGATCACTCATTAAGTCCATCGAGAGAGGGTGTTGAAATATCGCGTTCTGTTATGACAATAACAGCGAGAATGAGCAGGAATTGTCTCAGTTCCACTTAGTGGTTGGAACACTTCTTCAAGCCAAAATTTGGTCACTCTTGTCAGCACTTCAATCAATGCGTTCATTAAGATTTTCTGCACCTCAACGTTGTCTTCACACTTGAAGAATTTTACAATGTCCTCCATCAAATCTACTAAGTCAGCTTTGTAACCTGTTACGTCGTCACTACAATAAAATATAAATCCTTTGAATTTCTTGCCTTGATGAACAAATGCTACAAGGATACAGCTGCTGAAGGTCATGCTCAATCTTGTTCAATGAATGAATGAGTGAAACAGGAACCATTATCTCTCTCTTATAGCCAGGCTAAAGCATTAATGACCAATGAAAAGCGAGCTTGATGAGTCATCATGATCTATACACATTCGTATATGATGTTACAAACCCTTGACAAAGAGGACATTTTATATAATTATTCTGTTTATGATAGCAATGAGAACATAAACAAAGTGTTTACATGGGACCAAGAGAATGGATCTTGGTCGTTCAAAGCATTCAACACAGTTCACTTCACACAGCAATTTAGATGTCTCGTTTTCCAATTTTCGCCTCTCATCCAAATGAATTCCACGGTCTGCCGAAGGACTTGGAGAAATAATTTTTGACGAATGTCTCTCTTCTGATCTCCCAGTCACGTCACGTTGTTTCAAAATTGCTGTCTTAAATTCAGGTATCTCATTATAATTTGATGGCGAAAAATCTTCTATCCAACTGTGATCTAAATTAAGTCTTGTAGTACTTTCAAGTAAATCCATTAACCGCTCAATTAGTTCGCCAGCTCGGATGGTTTCATTTAAGTTTGTAACTGTTTTTATAGCTCGCAATAAAAAACCAAGATCTCTTGCAACAATCCACGATGTTGGACGACCATTCATCATATATATAGAGTGTGATAGAAATTTGACAAAAGAACACAAAACAGAAATGAAGGATTCAATGCTCACAATGGTCACAATTGTCTCAATCGAACAGAAACCATAATAATAATAATAAACAATTCTCCATGCATATAATATATATATGTATAGATATATAGATATAGATAGCCTTCAACATAATCATTCAAAAATAACAAGTTCAGCATTAGAACATTACGTACTCATCCTCAACACAATTAGAACATTACGTACTCATCCTCAACACAATTAGAACATTACGTACTCATCCTCAACACAATTAGAACATTACGTACTCATCCTCAACACAATTAGAGCAATCCTCAACGTTTCAATCCTCACACTTTGCCATTCATGTTCAAATTAACAAGTCTAGAACATTTAAATGTACCTAACCGAACTTACATCATCAACACATTACACTATTCTGTTTACAACTAACACAAAACAGTACACTTGTGTTCGCAATCACCACTTCAAATAACAGACGAGTACAACCACAAGATCAAGTTTAAAACCAAATCGGTACATTAGGTTCCAATTCAAAATGTACTAATCCTGTTCGGTACATTTAGGTTCCAATTCAAAATGTACTAATCCTGGGACAGTATGAGGTATCTTTATACTACTGATGTTCTTGAATGATTAGTAACAGTTGATGTGCAAAAAAAACAGCCACTAATTGATTAGTAGTTGATATGCATGCGTCAAGCCTCCCCTGCTTTGTCACCATGACATTAATGTCACCAGCCTTTCTAGCCTTTTTTTCACTTGCACCTCCCCTATACGTAATCTACATAGATTTTGGGCCTACGTTGTAGAAACTTTAATTATGAATGATGGACTTTGATGATGAGAAAGATGATATTAATTCAAGATCTAATGATTTTCAGAATGTTTCACACGACAACAAAATTTTAATGAGATTTTTGATAAAGAAATGAAGACTGTTGATTAAGAAACTTTTTTTATCGCACGATCATATTCAGGGATGAGAATTTTTCGCGTATCTATGAAAATATGCGGCGACCCCAATTAGTCTGCCTAATGCATTTTTTATTTTATTCTATTTGGGGTCCATTTGAAACATGAATTTCCGCTGGAGCCCCCTGTACCACATTTCATCTCTGAATATATTATGCTACTAAATGATGGGAATTACTATTTAGTAGGGTTGCAAAACATGTTTTTATCATTCGTATTTTTAATATGTTTTAAATATATTTTAAGTATGTTTTTTATTTAATTGATGAGAATTGCGGTAATTCTTTGGGCAAAATACATAAATATCTTCCCTAAAAGACTGTGAATTAAAGGGAGACATAATATAATTCCAATAAGCCAAAAGAATTTCCTTCATTTGAGAATGTCCTTAGTTAGAATGCTTAACAATAGTAGTAAGATTATCACTGAAAGTGGTTTTTCATAATATATTTCGGAATGCCTGTCATATCTTTTTCAATTCATTTTAAGACACAAGTTCACCTTTGAAGTAAGGAATAATTTAGCCAGATAAAACTAAATAGAAGAAGAAATGAAACGAAATAGGCAATAAATCATTAGAGATTGTGCAAAACACAAAATGACAGTTAGATGATATACACATACATATAATATACACATAGGGCATATAATAATATACACATGCAGTATATATTATTCTTAAAAGAAAGAAAAAGTTAGCAAAGCAACCATGTTGGATGGATAAAAAAAGAAAGGACACCTTTTTACTAGAAAAACAATGCAGCAATTTAAAAAACTTTAAAAACATTGTTTTTTTATACATAGTTGAAATATATTTTAAACATATTTTAAATATCGCAACCCTATTATTTAGTACAATCCATATAACTTATGTCGACTTTTGTCCGACACCGACAAAGATCGTCGGCAATGATTATTTTCCGATGTAGAACGTAGCTCACTTCTCACCATATACAAAGGCATTGCATCCATCGCGCGCATTGGCTTCCCCATATCCATTTCCACAAAATGAATTTAGGAACATAGTAACCCATTGCTTTAGCAGCAAATTTCCTGATAGTGACAACAGGAACACCAACCACGCTTTCTCTTCTTCATCTTCTATTTGCTTGTCGAGCACAGCTGAAGTCTCGCACCGCCTAAATTAAATTCCACAGCAAATAGTCACACAGTCCTGATTCCGAACAGGATCTCCGCAACCACCGACAAAAGCGTGCTAGATTTCAGCTATCAGGAAATGAAGCGAAGGCGCATCCTACAACCCTCCTAAGCCAGCAAAGCAGCAAAGGTGGATGACAAACAGAAATTGTTATTAGTTTCTCATTCCGAAAAATAGTTGCTTTATTTCTAAAGTAGTCAAAATAGTTGAAAAACTATTATGTCGAGTTTTAGTTATTATTTATTAGTTATATGAGGGATTTAGTTTGTTTCCTTTAATGATACAGCTAGTTTCCTTCACTTTGTCCTGTTTTTTCAGGTGGAGATACTGAGAGAAAGTGTTGGTAACGCCAGTCAATGTTGCTGCTGCGAAATGGGCGATTCATGCTCCTGTATAGGAAAACATTTCATTTGTCTGAATGCAGCATTTCAACTACGGTCTCTTGCCTGGGAAGTGATTTCTGATCCTTATGTCATCGATGGGTACTCCATATCTGATCAGAGTGCTTCTCACTCGCAACAAGTGTTTGAATTGCGAAAGATTCTATTGACTCTCTATGTGAAATGCATAATATTCTACGCCATACAATCTCCATCTCTAACATTGTGGTTGAATTCTGCAACCATTCAGGAAGCATTAAAATCCCTCAATGAGCAAGGCTTTGTTGACCTCGATCCTATATTCAGGTAAATGATTGGAATTTAATTTCATAATGGAAGATAGTTTAATTCATACAGTCAATTTTTATGTTGAGAATATTTAATCCTTTACTATCTGTCGCATAGCCCTGTTCTCCTGCCCCTTCTACATCTCGCAACATAGTTTTGTCTATTTGGTACATCTGTTGATGCGAATTTGAATGTTATTCGGCCACAGTTATTCACTCCATGTTTTTTCATAGCTACAGATAGCAGAAATACTTTGCACTAATTAGCAAATTTTGAGTTGCATCAATTCAGCAGGCTATTATAAAGTTTCAAAGTTTTCTCTTAATATGTATTTCAAAGTTTGCTGAACTACCTCACGAAATTAAAGTTTAATCAATATTGTTTATTTGTTATAGTGTTGTTTGATTCAGAGGTGCAACCTCGACCTCAACCTCGATTAAGTACATTTTAATCGAGATAGGACTGAACAGTCAGTCAGATTAATTACAGAAATTTTTCAGCATTTCGTAATTTTTTTATTTGTTCCTTTGTTTTTTTATACTGATTTTCTCCTTTACCCGTACTTATCGGCCACCTCGGAAATAAGAATCATGAATAAACACATGAAATTTGAATGATGGTAGCAAATACTATGGAAACATGGAAATGTACTTATAGTTCCGCCACCAGGACGAGTTTTTGCATGGAACGAGACCGAAGATGAGACTTCGTCACACAAGTTATCATCATAATATTCCTCAAACACATATTTGGTGGCCGTCGTATCCGTTCACGCCTTTCGTTTGTCGTTCATAGGGATTGTCGGCTAATGACTTATGCATGTACATAGTTTAAACAGTCAGTGTCCTAAAGTCCTTAACTGTCAGAAATACGCTGTAGAGATTGAAGAGGATTTATTATTAGAGTTGCATTCTTGTTTGTGTTTAAAGACTGATGAGTTTATTTTTGTCAGATGTTCTTTGTAGCGTTGCTGCAATGGTCGTATTGTACAACCTATATACACTTTAATACACAAATTTGCATTTTATTCTATAAACTACTTTCGTTCTGTTACATAGTTCATTGTTCTTGATGGGACATGTTTTCATTTTGCATTCAGATTGTTTTCTTTTTTTGAGTTGACAAATATCAACTCATCAGTTTTGAAACACAAACAAGAATGCAACTATAACAATAATAATTATATAATTGATGTTACAGATTTTGATCCGGACGAAACAAACTTAAGACTGCGAGAAGCCATTCACATCAATAAACACAAGCCGCAAATGAATTCAAAGACCGAAATTGAAGAACTTAATGACTTTTTATATTTGTGATTCGATGCATTTTACATTCAGTGCATCATCAATATTTCTCTACAACAATTGTTTATGTACCTTTTTTAACTGTTTTATCTCTTAGATAGACCATCGATATTTGTACACATTTGTTAAAATTTTGAAATCTCTGTTTATCACAGCCTGAAGATAACCTTGGACATAAGGTTGAAATATATCGTAAGATAAAAAATAGAAGTTACTTCAGACCTACCACCAGAAACTTGGCTTTCCCAAATTTTTAAATATCTCATCGGATGTCGAGCCAAGGCATATTTTCACAATATTGTGTTGTGATTTTTTAGACATGCAACTCATGCAACTTAGCTACGCATATAGAAAAGCTGTTTCGGAGGATGTTTTTCTTTCTTCCTCATGACAGTGTGGTTGAAGTCATTGACTTCTTTCTCATTCCAAGATGACTGTCGTCCATTTATAATTAACAGACAAGGAGAAAAGAGTGAGTAGTCATTAGTGCGATGCGTAATACAATCAAACAGTCATCGCATCCGAGTGAGTGCAGATGGCCACTTGGATTTTTGAACTCAATCAAACGACAAATCTTCACAGTTTTTCCTAACATGACTTTTCAAAACTCTATAGTGTAGTAAGCTGGTTATGTTGGTTTAATTGCTACATGTGCTGCAGCATGCATTTTCATGCTATGAATGTCTAATACTTTAGTGCTTCTTTTGAAAATGTTGCTCTGCTTTCAGTCATCACCTAGATGCTGACTATGATGTCTTAGCATCAGGAATATCGCGCTCATCATTCGTTTCAAATTACCACGAGTGGATTTTGCATTGCGTAGGGAAGCGTGACGATCTACCTGAGGATCTTGACAAGACTGACGGCTCACTGTTGGTCTCTCTTTGCCTCGCATTATCATTACTTGGACGTCGTGCTTTGTCAGTGGCAGCGCATGATACGTACGCAGCTATGTAAGTCAGCCTCTTGCATTCTAACATCACCCAATCTTCGAACAATGAATCTACAGCTATGGCCCAAAGTTTGAGACCGACCATCTGCCGAGGGTTAAAAAATTTAACTAATCGTGAAAGTTTTTCATTCATGATTGTTAATACCTCAAAGGGGCTCTGATATAATCTCTTTGAAAATAATTATTAAATACAAACAAGATGGATGCGTTCAAAAATGTGCTTCGAATATGTAAATTATAATAAAAGTACTACACTGAATTAGAAGATGTATTGAAAAATTTAAAAAGATGAAGTCAAACTCACGACGTTCCGGGTGATACTACAACCATTATCAAGTGTAAAGTGGTTGTGGTATCACTCGAAGCGTCTTGACTTTGACATTAACTTTTCAAATATTTCAAGACATCTTCTAATTCAGTATGGTACTTTTATTATAAATGAAAAACCAATTGAAATGTTGAAAAATGTCCTCAGGGTCTCAACACACTTCTGCTGTACGATTAATTAATTTTGACGTATCTAAACTGAAACGAAAACGTGGGTTCAAAACATAACATTATATTGCTACATCAACATGTCCAACAACATTATCACAAAAATGGAAATTCATTATTTGTTTAAAATGTAATAATGGATGTGTTGAATGTCTTTACAGGGTCGATTTCTTTTTGTACGGTCTTCATGCACTATTCAAAGGCGATTTCCGAGTTACGTCAACCAAAGATGAATGGGTTTTCGTTGATGTTGATATGCTTTACAAGGTGGTCGCTCCTGCGCTACGAATGGGTCTCAAACTTCATCAGGATCACTTCGCTAACGACGAATGCCTGACTGACAATGAAGCCTTGTTTGAATCTATACAGGAAACCATCACATCAATGGTAAGAAGCAGCATTTGAAGTGTTATTTGATGTAATATAACAATGAAATTGACTTTTTACAGACAGTCTAGCACTGTGTAATTGAATGAACTAATCTGATTAATGCAGTAAACCAGTAGACAATCATCGTGTTGTCGCTAAAGAAATGAGTTAAATAATCCTAGGCAGGGGCAGGTGCGGTTCTTGGGTAGGTAAAGCTAGCAGTCGAGTCAACCGCACGGTTGAAACGAGAGGTTGGTAGGCGAATGTAACATTCGAGTCATAGACGTTTCTTTGTTGTCAACATCGCATTGAAAAAGATTCCCCAATAGAAATCGGTTTTTCTCAGTGGCCAATGAGATTCGCTTGTATATGAGGTAGCTGAGGTGATGTAGATGGGTGCATGCTTCAACCAGCAATGCAAGCAAGGACCACAGTGCGTCAACGTAGACTAGTCGCCACGCAGACTTGCATTGTGTTCACGATCACGTTGTGTGGGCAGGAATAGGATGGATTTGGGATAGCAGTAGTGGTAGCAGCTGCGGAAAGACAACGAGCAGCCATGAGTTGGAACAGCGGATCTCGCAGTGCCGCCTGTTGGATTTTATTATTGGACATTATTATCAAGGACGGAAAAAAATTATCGCAATTCAAATTGTGTGAGAAGACCTACGGATATTCTGGGAGCACCGACTGATTATTAATAGCTCGTGTGACTTAAAACGAGGATGAGGAAAGATTCACGACATTAAAGAAAGTTGTGAGAAACACTCTGGCGATACAACCCAGCAGTGCTGCTGCTGAACGGGTGTTCAGCACATCGAGAAACATGTACAGCAATAAGAGGTCGAACTTGTACCGAAAAAATGCCTCCAAACAATTGCTTTTGCACAAAAATATGAAACCTTTGTTGTCACTTTGAAGAAAATGTTGGAGATTTGTTTTGAGATGGTCTTGTACATGCAAATTTCCACGAACAAATATGTAGTTGCCATGTGCAATGTAATTGACAACGCGGGTATATGACAGTCTGTAAGTCCTAACTTACAGAATGTCATATATTGTCAAATGCACATTTCTCTCATAACATTCGGGTGTATGATACGTATTTATCATGCTTCTAATAGTGTAACAACGTTTTGTCTATATCATGTTATTCAGATGAATTTTATAAAGGAAGAAATAATAGAAATATATAACTAGGTCCGTTGTCCTAGAAAAGTACATCACTACATCACACTTATTGAAAAATAAGTAAGAACTTCAGTTGGCTTTAGCGTACATCACACTACATACGACATGCAATGCAACGTAAAAATGTATTAACACGAAAAGCGAATATTAATACCACACCATTTGAAAACCATTATGTTATTTTGTGCCGTCTTCGCTGTCGAAAAAGACAGTTGATTTATAAAATACATGCTGTTCTGTTTATGTATTCCGATACGCATTTCTTTGACCACCGTTTGATCTCATCAGGGGTTTGAAAAATAAGTATTTCATGAAATGAGATACAAAAGTTTAAACCGTTAACTGAGCAATGTAATAATGTGTTTGTCTAGGGTGAAATGTGCCGCAGTTAGTAAAGTAGGAAGTCTTTTATTGCATCTCTGCTCGGCAATTCATCTTTAGTTTATCTTACTCCATATTTATAGCTTTCCGTATTCTGAAATTATACTTATCATTGTCTCGGCCAATTATGTATACTATGATTTTATATAAATCACTATTGCGCTATTTGAAATGTTGCATCATATGCTTCTAAAGCAAGTCAAATACATTTTCCGAAATGAAAAATTGACATCATACTAGTCGAAATTTTTTAACGATTTCTTCGTTAACCCCGGAAAACACGGTACAAAAAATAATGGTAGAAGATCATTGATACTTTCCAAAACTGCACATTTACTCATTCTGACTTCAATGACATGATATTTTGAAATTTGAAAATACCTAAGTGCCAATTTGGGCATGGCTCATCAGTGACCCATTGTGCTTTCGTGGTAGTGAACATTTTGATAAAAGAAAAATGCATTGATGCGTTTCGAAATTGCTTATTTATTTTATTTATATATTGTGACTTCAGTAAAATGATATTTCGTGAATAAAATGACGGAAGACTTGCTGTTCTACAATGCTTACACCACTCGCGGTTGATTTACTATTCCGAAATTACATGTGCTACTCATAAACTACTCAAAATCTTCTTATATCATCATCAATGTGGTTTAGCAGTGGTGAAAACAGAAGAAGCAGTCACGTCCTTTCATGAAGCAACTGAATGTGTCACGGTACACAGTAAATTATCATTCAGTAGGTCTACTTGAATTGTTAGTGTCAATCTGACCTGTACTTTTTTATAACAGTTTACACTAAGTTGCTATAGCATCGAAAAGTCACAAACACAAGGAAATTACATTTTTATAACTCAAGTAAGCAATTTTGTTTGCTATGATGAAAATCATTTTTCTCTTCCACCGTAGCCCAATGGGTCACAGGTGACCCACCAATATTTAAGAACCTCTCCTGAAGCATGGATTCGTTGTAGAAAGTTCTCCTTTTGTATATACATACTTTAGAACATTGTCAGTCTACATGCTAAGTCTAGTTTTACGAAATGGCATACAACACAAAAATCATCATCTTATCCTTCCTCAAAGTCACATTGGAAAGCGAACCAAAATTTGATGCACAAGTTTTTCTTCGTGATTTAAATGAAGTGAATCGAAAGTTCATTCAATATTTTCTGAGATTATATTGACTACCAGATCGCTAGCAAGGGTTAGGTGCAAAAAAGTCAAAAAATTCGTCTTTGGTGGAGATTTCTGCCCTTGAACATCATCATTTTCATCCATTAGGCTTTCCGGGGTTAATAACTAAAAGTGTGACTTGCAATTGACTAGCCTTATCGAAACTCGTCGAAAAATTATTCACAAAATTGCCCTATTGATGAGCAGCAATGGTCACCATGCTCTATAATTATCATTATGAACATCATGCTGCTTAAGAAAATTCATACATCAACAAGATCTCGATTTTACTTCAATCGCTAACCTTCATTTATGCAATTTCTCATACCTTCTTAAGCATGTTAAGCAAATTTATAAAGTCGTTATTTTTTCAGGTGATTTGTCACGAAACTGATTCTGCTTGGCGATACGCCGTGTTGAATAATGCTCCTCGTTTGCTTGCTTTGCGCCATCTTGTTGAAGACGGAACTGAAGGTTATCGCATCATCATGCTTACACGACGGCATTTACGATTCCGAATGGCTCGTATCAATCCAGAATGCGTGCGTGGATTGTGGGCTGGGCAGCAGCAAGAACTGGTCTTTTTACGCAATCGGAATTCCGAAAGAGGAAGTATTCAAAATGCGCGACAGGTAATCATTCTTTAAATTATATTGTTGCGTTATACGATGTCATGTACGTACATCACATGAAGGATGGGCCACAAGTAAGGTTGTGAGATTTAAAATATGACAATTCAAGTATATACCGGTATTTTAAATGTGTTTGTAGACAACGTTTTCACTTTGCTTTTTAATTGATTTTATACTGTAACAATTCTTGACGCAATACAGCCCCTTCTGTGTAGGTGTGGACAGACGATCCTTTGACAAATGTACTTTCGTAAAGTACTACTAGTAGAGTGATAGTCAGTAACCGCATGCAACGATTATCTAATATATCATGGGTTTGTGTTAAATTTCGGTGCTATGGTTGATTATCATCGCCATAACCAGCATACCGAATATGTAGGTGTGGCTCGCAACATCGATGACGCGTTTATCACATGTGATGCAGATGATGAAAGTGATGATAGTGTGACGCATTCAGTAAATACCCATGATCACCCAGAACTGTTTTATTGAAATTTAATTCATCCGATTGAGTTGTTTTGGTTTATTTTCCGACCGAATAAAGTTTGCATTATCACTTTGTCTTTTCTATCATTGTATCAACTCACAAATATTATTCATTTCGTTTTGTCTTTTCACATGTTTACTTTTATCTGGCTTATTCATAATTTCAAAAATGAATCTGTGTAATAATTTGAATTGAAAAAGGAATGCTAAATATTCCCAAATAAAATACAACGAGTCACTTTCAGTGATAATAACAAACTTGATGCCATTTATTATTAAGCAAACTTCCCAAATTTTCCAAATTATGTAAGGTTTTTTAGGATCATTAGTATTATGTTGTATGTTTCCTTTTCGTTCACCAAGTCGTTTACGGGAGGTATTTGCCTTGTAGAACTGTTGCAATTCTCGTAAATTATAAAAAAACTAAAAAGCAACAGACATAAAATGAAATGTATGTAAGAAGTAATCAAAACATGGTGGATAAAAGACACCCCACACCTTTGCACTTTCTTAAGCATCGAAAGTCAAACCCCCTAAACTTCCCCAAATCAGCATGTTAATGAAAAGTGGTGACATTTATAAAATGAACACGCATTTCTATTTCGTTATCATATACATCAGCCTGATGACTTTTGTGTTCTCTACAAGGCTGCGATCGACAAATTATACGAGCTCAAGTGTCTAATGATGAATTTTTTTGAATATATCAGTTGTGACAAGCTTCCGATCGTCAGCAGTTTGACATTTTGCTGATGTTAGTTTGAGCATAATTACATCCATAAGGTGTTTTCTCATGAAAAAAGATCACAACAGAATATCTGTTAAAAATGTCACATCTGACTCTCAGATCATTGCATTCATACTATTCATTTTAATGATCTGTCTCTCATGATCTGTACTGAATGAAAAGCTCTACCTTACGGTGTTGAAGCAGAACCAACGAAATTAAATCCCGTATACGAGGATCGTCTCCTTAGTATGTTGTCACTCACTCTCACTCCTCGTTTAGCGTCCTTGAGTTCACTGACGGAATTGGACGGTTGATGGCTCGTCTCCTGCTGATTCGGTCCAAGGAAATATCTTCATTGATTTCGAGCATCTTAAGATCTTCTTTGATACAACTCCTCCATGGCTTCTTCGGTCTTCCTGCTGGTTGTCCAATTTAAAAGAAACCAAATTAACCACAGCAATGCATTTTCAAAGGCAAATGATTTTCCTTTCTCTACATGTTGATTTCTAGACCGTTTTTATTTGGTTCTCCATTTGGGTATAATACAAGCCTTATTCGTAGATATCATTCCTAAACTTTGTGTTAGTGTAATATTTGAGACCGGTGTTACTCTTCATACTTTCCCTGCTCTCACTTTCCAGGCGGAAAGTGAAATGTAGCTTAAAATTTCCGGGAGAAAGACGGTTGCAATTTTTAGAAGTTGACATTTAATTTCCCCCTCTTTATCTTGAAAATGTTATTTAACAGTTCAACCCGAAGCTTGTGGCTTTTAGAAGACTTTATTAAGTCTATTATTATTTATCTCCTCTAAGATTTAGACTGATCTAAAGATTTAAACCCTGATGATCTTTCATTGCATCGGTCACTCTTATTCTATTATGTCACAACTCGCTTCCAATGCATTATGATTCAAGGAAATGCATGGAAACTTATGAATATCGCGAAATGTATTCAATTTAGAAATATATTGATAATGAACTTTTCTATGCTTCTAAAACTGTAGGGGAATTATGGCCCACCCTGTACATAACAGCATGGAAGCACTGCGAATATATAAACCAGTGCTTCAGTTAGTTATAGTCCAAATTATGCGCTGATGTAAAAGTTGGAGAAATTTGTTTGAATGTGTAAAGTTGGAATCTCTACCTGGTTCGAATGTTTGACTTTGTTGTAGATGGACTAGATGCGCATTCTCTATTCTGTTCGGGTTTGTGTTATTGCAGGGTGAAGATGTAAGATCTCATTCTGAGAATGTTTTGCATAATGTTCTTTTTTTTAATTTCTAATTTTCTAATTTGTGGTCTCCGTGGCACAGCGGTTAAGAGCTTGACCTAGCGATCTTATGGTCCAGAGGTCGAGCACCGTAAGTGTCATTGGAAGTCGGCATGAAGGGCATCCGGACTAAAAGTACTGCAACGCTCCATAAGTCTGACTATGTCAGCACCGTCCAAGCCCCAAGTATGGGGAGTAGTGACGTAAAAGCTTCATTTTTCATTCATTCACGTCATTGTATCAATGTATCTCCCATCACAGGTGCTGCGAAACATGATCAGTTCAAGCTGCGATCAACCTCTGGGATATCCAATATTCGTTAGTCCGTTGACAACAAGCTTTGCCGGAACGCATGAACATTATTCCAGTGTGGCTTTTCATGAGTTTTCCTTTGGGCGTGCACTTAGAGCTCTACGAAACTTATGGAGAAGGTAAGAATTTGAAATCTGAGTTAATCGAAATTATGAATGTCTAAAAATGATGTGTAGCAGTAGGTGTGATTTCCTTTTGGCAGTAGAATATTTCATTATGATTCAAATGAGATCAACTGTTTCAAACAGAATATTGTTATTGAAAGTTAGCGAAATAAGATGATATTTTTCAGTAGTTTGGCTCATCTCAATTTAACTGATAAAGACTTCATGTGATATTCATGGGTGAGTTCCCTCGCTCCTACGAGCTTGTGCTTATGATTGCGAAAGACAAGCCTATAACCGACAATGTGTCCGTGAGACATTTCAGATAATGTGTTAAAAGATGTTAACAAGAAATTTAGTTTTGTTATATTCGCAAGTGGAGATTCTCACTTCCATGATAAATGAATGACATGATGAGGATGCACAATAGTTGCAAGTAATAAGGTTAACACGTGCCGTTGAGACAGGAGATGGAAACTCAGGTTTATGCATAGCCTACTTCGTAGGATGCAACCCCTGGTTCTATTTAATTTGCTAGTGGGTGAAGGCTGTCCCACCCCAAGGCTTCGTGCTTTGGGTGGGACAGGAATCAGCAAAAATGCATATTCACATGTGTTCAGTGCATAAAAATTTTGATTAACACTAGAAGGACGGAGACCGTCATTTTGACGGCTATACTAACTTAATAGCCTATTGTGTTCCGAGAAATCAACCGATTGATTTGAAACTTCGTGACTTCTATTGTTTTTTCATCTAAATTGTAATGTTGAAACGGACATGATTATAACTGCGTTCAATTAGAAATAAACAGCAGTTATACCTAGAAAGCCGGAAGCCGTCATTTTGACGATAGGTGAAATTTGGTATTATTTTACTCAAAGTTATGGAGTATGTTGAGAAATTAGGTCACTTTAGGAACCAGTGCTTGATCCATTCGAAGAAATACGGAAGCTGAGGCAAATAGAAGACTTGGACATTGTCACTGGATACGCTGGATACTTTCTTTGGTCTTATCATCGCGAGGGGTTTCTTGGCTGCTCGTATTTTACCAGTATAGAGTCTGGTCAAAAGGTTGGGTAACTCCGTTATTTTATTATGCAATACCTCGAGGGAATGCGATTTTTGTAAATCCTTCGTTTATTGCGCTTTGAAGAGCGAAGTGTGCGGTGGGCTACTGACAAATTTGCATTAGTTCCGTTTGTTGGAATTCATTTATTGAGAACTGCATCGGAGCCTTCAAACCTGATGTCAATCTAACCGTTGATGAACAGTTGTTACAATGCAAGGCGAGATGTAAATACATCCAATATATGCCAAACAAATCCGATAAGTTTGGGTTAAAATTTTGGTTACTGGTGGATTTGAACGACAAAAACATTTGCGATAGATTTCCGTATCTTGGACGTGAAGACAATCAACCCAGAGATGATCTTAGTGTCAGTTTGCAAGTCGTATTGAAGTTCTTACAACCGTGTCACAATCTCGATCACAACGTGACATACGACAATTTTTTCACAGGCCTAAGCTTGGAAAACAGTGTTGACAAAAGACATCCATCGTTGGAACTGTTCGATCTAATCGGAGAGAAACCCCACGAAGTTGCAAATCACGTGAAAATATGCTTTCCTCTCAATGAATGTTTCAAGGGTATAGTGGTGCTCTACTCACATCTTACCAATGCAAGCGGGATGAGAAAGTGCTCGTCTTGAGTCTTCATAATTCTCTTCGAATCAATGAGCGCGAAAATCCAAAGAAAAAGCCTAATGCTGTGATCTACTACAATAAAACAAAATACGAAGTCGATGTTGCTAACCGAATGGCACGTCAATACTCCGTGAAATGTTCCAGTAGACGATGGCCTCTTCATATGTACTTCATCATTGATCTTGCCAGTATAAATTCATGGATCCTGTACAAAAACGTTAACGAATCAAACATCTCACGCGGACGATTTGTACAGCAGCTAGCAGAGGAATTGACGAGAGCGTCTAGCAAACGGTGAAACCGACGTGATGAAAATGTCCCGCCTCTACCAACAAAGAGGAGACGATAATGTTTTGGAACGTGCGAGAAAAATCGTACCACCGATTGTTCAAAATGTTCCAAGCCGGTGTGTGGGGAAATGCTGCTCGATTGTGAAGACTTTCATTTGTATTGATTGCCTACAGAATGATTGGTACAGACCTTAGATTGACTGTTTTTTGGTTACTTTGTTGTGAAGACCTTCATTTGTATTGATTGCGTACAGAATGATTGGTACAGACCTTAGATTGACTGTTTTTCGTCACTTTATAGACAATGCTGCTCAACGAATATGATGCTGCTCGATCGTGAAAACCTGTGTTTGTCGTGACAGCCTTTCATGATTTTTTAGGCATTCTGTTTGACCGACGTACCATTTGTATTCAAAACAAAGAAATTTGAATGTGAAAAAGATGAGTCCATTTTTCAAATAGAAAATATTTTGCCGTCAAAATGACGGCAACCGTCTTTCTACGTAATAGAATTTTCTCGTCCTTCTACTGTTAAGCATTCAAAGTAAGTTTATGTAGATCGACGAATAGATTTTTAAAGAACTTTCTCAACTGATATCTCTGAATTACGGCTAGGAGGTTAAGAGTGGGCAACTCATTGAAAAAATTGCACTTGTGAAGAAAACTTCAGAAAACTGAAGCACTTCAGATTGAAATTTAATGTTCAATGCTTTAATTATCCAATTTACTCACTATCCATCGAGATTAGAGTAGCACCGCTAGTCAATAGTGGATCGCTGCTGTCATTCTTACCATGAATGTTTGAATTCAAAGTATTTTGTTTTACTTTAAACAGATTGCGATGGAGATGTGATGCCACTTGTGCAGCAGCTGCTAGTGGAGCCATGGAAGATATCAATGAGTGTGGCATCGAAATGCAGACGTTTAGTGGCACTGGGCCAAATGCTGGTCCTGGGACTGGAACTGGTGGTAGTGGCGGGGCTGTCAGCAGTGCCGGAGTGACAGTCTGTCGTGGACAGCCAATCCGAGCTAGTGCCGGATCAGTTTCAGCAACTTACGGCAAACGGCAGCAAGCAGTTGCGCAACTAGAAAGAAGTCAATCTGATAATTCTCGTGAGCCAGTCCGTCGAGATTGGATGCCAAACAGTGAATCAGCACGTAGTCCCCCTCCTGCGCCAGCAACTCCCGCTCCGTTACGAGTCACGGTAAGACCGATGCTACTTGTTTTACCGATAACTGACATTTCAATCAAGAAGAATGACGAAAATTTCCGATGATTTTCTGATGCAATAATGCTACATAAATACATAGAAATTGACAAATTAACAATTCCATAGATAGTTTGATATACCTGCAACATGATGCTTATAAATAGGAGTCCATGTAATTACGATGTTACCCATAGAGGGATCCCTGGGATAAGATAGATATGAATATCATGCATTATACGCGTATATTACCACTAGGCAGTAAATGCACCACTAGGCATAAGCCACTAGGCAGAAATTGACAATAAAAGCATGTGCTACAAGCACTTCAATTGAGAGCTTCTTTCATTTACGTCTGAGGGAAGAAGATACGTCAATTCACCACTAGGTACACACTCCTCAGCAGAAGATTGAACACAAAAAATGCGGCAAGTTTCACATAGAGATTAAAGATGGGCTTAGAAAGTAATATAACAATAGAGCTGATCTAAATTAGCGGTAAAAGGAAGCTTGAATGAATTCTATCCTATGTAAAATTTAGGCGATTTTTGTGGTTACCAATGATGATTTTTTTGGAAAAGGCATAGAGCATGAGGAAATCTTCTTACCACAGACCACCTCTTTGGTCATGCGTTTGATAAATGCTGTGTAAGCATTTAAAAGTCTTGGTTTGCTAGATTCCATTTTTAGTTTCTGATAGCAGACCCAGGAAGCTTCTGAGCATTTCATACATGTGCTGAAATAAACCTACGGAATGGACCAATATACATGAATAGACTTTCAGAAATAATTTAGGATTTATGTCCAAGGGAAATTTATTAACTCGGTTAAACTCGGTACTCAGTTAACTCGCTAAAATTAAAACTCAGTTGACAACACTGTCTAGATGTTTCTGATAGAATCAGTATCAATAGAAAAGACACTTGGAATGATTCTGAAAAATGAAATTAAGTCCCATTTCTTTATCAGGCCAAACGAGGACAAAATTTGTTTATGCGTGTCATTTGCTAAAGTAGATGAGAAATCTATTGAATGACTGTCAAATTCTTACTCACAACAATTCTGATGGGGCATTTGATGAAATTGATTGTATTCACATTGAAAATGTTCATAAATTGCAAGCAAATGATTCACTGATTCTCGCAAATAAGTTGGGAGTAAAGCATATCCATTGCAAACTGACAATCATGAAGGCGATCAATGATCATATTCCTTTCATAGAAGAAACGTTCATCTATAACTACAAAGCGATTAATCATGCTTTAATTCATAAAGTTGCCATGCAAAGAGATGCAATTTTATCAAGCTTTAATTACGAAAAGACTGAATAAGCACTTGTATTAGAAACCGTACGTACTGCGTGATTACATATACAAATGGAAATGGTGTAAATGTTCACCTATTGTCATATGAGCTTCTAATTATGATCGCTTTCATCAATGAATAATTGCCGCGACTCTAATAATATCCGCAAACTTCTTGCGCAAGTATTTTCTGACGAGGCACTGTGGTGATTTGTTTACCGGCTTCACGTGTTGATGAGGGCATGCAGTCTTCCCCAATCCTAGGTCTGTGATGCTGCCTCTACTCCCCACATACCATACACGTTCAAGAGAATATATCTGCATCCCAGATCGGTAGGTACACTTTCCATCACTATCTTGATGTTTGCGTTCTTCGGCTGCTTCTAAACAAAGTTCTGCGGCAGCACGTGTTCCAACTATGAATTCAGAGGTGAGCGGATGTATCACCGTCAGATCAAGCGCAGCAGTTTGCCCTAGCGACCATTCTAAGATTAAGATATCGGTCGGGCGATACTGATTTTGAGGACAGGAACCCTTTTCAAGCTGAGGATTCATCAATGTCTTTTGACAAAAGTGATGTACAACATTTCGCAGTTCATTGTGGCGTCGGAACCCGTTTGCAGGTGTGTGCGTGAAAACCAAAGTCATTGAGCGTCTTCTCAGGACAAGCTGGACATGTCGAATTACAATTCAAAGGCAAGCCTAGCATCATGTTCACTAAAATTTGAACTAATTTGATTCTAGTCTTTGCCCTAGACACAGCTTTGGAGTTGTAGACAACCATAAAAAAGCTTGGGAATTGGAAACAGCTGATATTTTTGCTTTCTGAGAAATGCAATTTTCTGATGGGTGTAATTTCGACATTCGGTAATCGTGTATCTGTTTGGAAAGAAATCTTTGACTTCGACATTGGTCATGCAGAGAATTTGCGTTTATTTGAGGAGAATCGACAAATTATTTTTGCATTAGCTATCTTTGCAAACAAAAAATGAAACATCTCCAACATGACGTGAAATATCTTCAACAAGTAATCATAGCGGCTACATGCTAAATCCAAGCCGATCAATCCTGGCCTTGTCCTCCCTGTGCTCCGACCCAGTCCGTCTTTGTACCGCTTTGGTCCGAGACCACCTTTCCTCCCTCCCCGTAGCTGACCTGACCATCTGTACTGACGGCTCCGTTATTAAATCTTATCGTTTTTCTTCGAGTAGTAGCATCGGCTACTACTGAAAAGTGGTACTTTGGGTTGCTGCTAATAATCGAAGGTGTCTAGTATTCGAAGAAGGATGAAATACAACATACTCAATTTACAGAAAAATATCAATTTCAGATTTTTGTTTGTCAACCTTGCATGTGCCCCGATCCCAAAGCTATTTGTTCCCTCAATTTTTCTGAAATTTTTAATGTTTAGAAGCTGAGTCAGTGAAGCCTAGTATGATTCTTCAAAAGGTTGATTTGATGTGATTTTTTTCGGCAACCAATTCTCGAAAAAAGATTTAACCAAAAAAATCAGCTCTTCAGATCACCAAAACCACCAACTAAAGTAGAACGATTAGTCAGGAAGTCATCCATCCACCTCATGACTTCAGCATGGATTCCGTGTGAAAAAAGCTTTTTGAGAAGAGCCGGGTGCCAGACTCGATCGAATGCCTTTGGTATTGGCAGGGATACTGCTGTGGACTCTCCGGACTTGTCAAGCGATGATGACCAAAGATGAGTCACATATGCTGGAAGGTCACCTGTAGAGTGAAAGACCTCTCTAAGCTCATGCTGACGATCACTTAGCAAACCATGTGATTTGAGATGGTCAATCAAGGCTTCAGACATCAAAGATTCGAACACTTTGCTTATAATAAGACCCATTGCAATTGCGCAATAATTGCACGGATAGCATGATATTTCAGTGGTGCTGACTAATGGTATTTCAAGTCAGCCCTTCGTTGCTAATTAGAAAAATTGGTATTAAACCTATTTAGGTTAAATCAAGACTGCTGAATATGATTCGGTTCCGGTCAAACCGGATTCGGGTCATGCCAGTGCAACAGTGATAGTGTTCGAAGAAGTGACAAGTTCCTCGTGAATAACTTTCGAAGTCGTTTTCTTTCAATGAAATTCTTATCTTCTCTTCCATTCTACCATAAAGCGAGAGACGTTTCATCATCATTTTTGCTATTTACCGCTTTTCTCAGTCCTGCTAGTTAGAGTTTGCAGGTTTTTTAATCTTGAACTTTTTTTGAATTTGCAATTAAGTCTCTTGATTTAGGGTTTTCAATTTTCAATTATGTTTTATTGTCATTGAATCTTTTTTTTGTTGCGATGGATTTGTAGCATTCTGTAACTTTGCAATTTGTAGTGATCGAAGTATTAATCATTCTCAATAGAGGGCATGTTTTGTCTGGCTTTTGTTTTTACAAATTGGATATTCTATCAACAAATATTCTCTTGAATGTGTGTATATTTCACGTATGAAATAGCAACATGAATGCACAAATTTAAGGCATCGATCGATGTTTGGAGCTCTTGCTCAGGTACCTTACCTACCTTGAAATCTCATAAGGTATTCCTACGATATTGCCGAGTAAGTAAATCGTCAAACAAAATTTTAGCTGTCATTTTTGTATGAACGTCGCTCATATATCTTCAATTTCATATTAACGGCCTTTAGCTATACCAGATTATCTCGAGATGCAATTCTGCTATCTACAAATTTAGCTGTTTTCATAACTTCCCTTGGCCTGCAAATCTGGGGCAGGTTAACACAACCTAGAAATGTCTCAGGAACAGAAAGTCGAGCTTTGTGATGCACTCTTAGTGCAATTTTCGGGTCAATATACTGACTTCAGCAACCCTAAAACCATAGCATGCCCAAAGCACCCCTCATTTTCCAACATGCAAGTGTATTGAAAAGTATAAAATCAAAAAATAGTCAATATGTTTCAACCATAAAATGACTATGGACACGCATTGATAATTTTATGATTAGACAACTTTGTGATTTACAATTTAGATGACAATATTGAAAAACATTTGTTACAGCTTATGATCAAAGAAATTGGAATTTCCATGTTGTTTTCCTTACAGATAACGGACCCATCTCACATCATGGATGGTCGGTGTTTCAAAGTACTGACATGGCCGCCTGAAGAACTGCAGCATCGAAACCGTGTCTTGTTAGCTCCCCTAACCTCATTGGTGCAAGCCAACTTAACTGGAGCTGAAGGTACCGTCCTGTACAAGTGGATGCCCTGTCATCGTGACATTGCGCAGCGTTCATTTACGAACAAGACAATCTACTTGGTTAACGTCAACAATGACTTTGTTGTTGTGTTAGAAGATGGTGTTGTTATTTTAGAAGAAACATCGATGCATAATGCGGCTGGTATGGACAAAACATCGACTTCCGTTGCTTAATTTGGTTCTTGTTTACGAGATCTTCTCGTAAATGCTGGCGCAATTTGTACATAAGCATTGTAGATTTTTCATGCTGTCAAGAATCACCGAAGATTACTAATGTTCTTGTTATTCAGTTAACTAAATTTTGCCGGCTCGAACTTACAGTGTACTTGTGCTTACAAGACAAAGATAAATGTGAGGTTTATAATAAAATTCAATTTGGAAACCTAAGTCAAGAAATACGAGACCGATATTTTGAATTTTATACGAAGACTAGTAATTTCTTTTCTATTGCATTTTGTATGACAATATTTTCGGTGACTCTTGATAAAAAGTGTCAGCTAGTCAATCAATCAATCATGCACTCCACTTTTTAACCGAAGGATTTTTCTGTGAAGTTCAACAATTGTGAGTTTATTTGTGTAGATATTTGACGACTGAATGGCTGCATGTATTCAGAAAATATTTCGAGTATAAATAAAATACTTGTAGAATGAAATTATTTTTTTGTTGAACTTTTAAATTTCTTTCATCATTGTAATACTATTATGATTGTTTACGCAATAAACGCATCCTGTGATTTCTCCGCTTTTCATACCGAAGAGAGAATATAACTTCGGTCAAAATCAAATGGCGTTTAAAGGATGAAATCGCACACCTAGACCACTAGGTCACCACGACCAAAACAGTGAATGGTCAAGGGAGAGCAATCAGCTAGCTTCATATTGAATAGGCTGTGTCGATATGAGACTTGCTTGGTATCCATGATTATTGCAACACGTAGCTTATTCTAGCTTAACGATCTACATAGCTAACCGTTAGCAGGATGCATTCGCTCATGTTATTGCTGCTGCCAAGACATCTATAACTTCTGTAATTTGAAAGCCTTATTCAAAGACAGGAATGCAATCACTTTTTGACTTAGCAATTACAAATCGGTGGTTTTGTCAATGTAGAAGAAGCACTGAGCCCGAGGCATAGTTAGAGACCTACGGTACTCAACTCACGGAAGAATCAGCAACTAGGGCTGACATTGCAGTTCATCCCATCGCCATCATTTTCGTTAAGTCAGCAAAATTTACAGAATTGCATCGACTCCATATAGTTATTTTGGAAGCGCAATGTAATGTATCTTATGCGGTTGACGCATTGCGGCTCGGAACTAAGGCGGAAAATGTACTTTCATTGCAAACAATTGAACAGAATTGATGAATTAATTCTGTAAGGATATGAAATGGAAAATTTTCTGGAAACTTTTCCGGTAATTTTTCTGGAAAAATTACCGGAAAAATATAATATTTTTCCACTTGTAATTTTTCCGTTCAATTTCTGTATTTTGATGAATCACTTCATTAGTAATTTGAAAAAGATAGAATAACAACATTGCGGTTTGTATCATACGACTGCATATGACAGCCATAGCTTCAAAGGAAGAGAAATATTTGCTATCATAATAGAGAGCATAATAATGTGTTTATCTGCGAAGTTTAGCTAAACGTTTTTGCTTTAATTTCTTTAATAGTAGCCCTAAATTTTGTAAAATGTTGTAATGGTACATTAAATATTTCAACTTTATCATGAATCATTCTTATTAATTATAAGATTTATAACCGCATAAAAGCGTGAGCCGTCACGCCGTGTAGCCTACTATTTCATTAATGTTGTAGCCTACTATGAATCCTCAATGTTGTACTTCTCGAGAATGTCATCTGAAAATATAAACTCTCAGAACAAGCCCTAAACCTAAATATTGAATGAGAGCGTGCTGCATTATCAGGGTCGACTGTAGTGAATGAAATAGGCCTAGATACATCCCTGTGGGAACGAATCTTGCGAAAAACTGGCGAATGTCAGCTGCAGAATACCATGCTAAAGTTCAGTCATATTTGCGGGATATTCGCTGGCGAAGTTCGCCGGCGACAATTCGCGCTCTATATGTCACCTTTTACTTTTGACTTTCTCTCTTGTTTTCTTTAGTAATCCGCCTCTACAGTCGAGGCTCTTTTCTCTCCCTCACCTCCTCACTATCCCTCACATATGGCTAATCTATCTAAGATATAAGTGCAGACTATCATTCTTTGATAATGATAAGAACATAGAGAATCCGCATATATCAATTTTCATAACATCTCTTGACATTCAATAATTTACAACAATGACAAATATTTGAACAATATCATAGTATTTACTGCGACATTTATGGAAGACAAATACTTTTTTTAGTTTAAGCCTTCGTGAATTAAAAAAAGATCCCTTTTTATCAGATCAGACTGAGTATACAATATATTTTCATGTGAAGGTAATATACGAACATTACTACTTACCACTAATTAGTTGCTACAATATCCACGATTTCGCCGGTTGGCGAAAAATCAGCTCGCATTAGTAAACAAATATCTACCAGCTAATTATAGCAACTTTTTCGCCACCTGTCGTTTTTTAATTTTACACATGTTTTTGGATAAATGATGACCATTTTCACATGCGGAGATAGTTTTTACACGAAAATGAACCTTTAAAAAAATTATCCACCAAATCGCTACCTCGCCAGATAATCTGTTGATATTAGCAAGATGCGTTCCCACAGGGATGTTTAATAATAATTGCTTACTATATTTATTGTTTTACACTGATAGCTGTTTCGTGTATTTGAAACATATAGCTCTAACAGCTCTAACTTTCGAACTATTGAAGCGATTGACTTCGTTGGATATGATGGAATACTTTTCGTTGACAGGAAATTTTTTTATTTTTCCATATTTTTCCAATTTTTCCGGAAAAATTACCGGAAAAATATAATTTATATTTTTCCGGTAATTTTTATATCTATAATTAATTCTCAAAATTTCAATTTATTTCTTTTTTTAATAGATCAAAAAAGTCTTCGAAAGAAAACATAACATTCTTTAAAATTCACAATTGCTCAATTTTGATGATCCAGTTGATTTTTCCTTTTAGTGCAATATAGGCTACACAAATGATGTATTTCGCTGTGCAAAGAAAATATGAACATTTCTAAGTTGAGAAATGTGCATCGGTCAGAAGACTTTTTATGGAGGGATCAAAGGCTATAAAAATATTACAAATCAATGTAAATGGAATCCTGAAAGCCTGCTTGAAAGTACGGTTCATGCGTTTTCACATGAAGGCATCATGTGAAAGCGCTGATCTACATAAATTATGTAGATCACTGCGAAATTTCTTCCCGAAGACAGAATTTATAGAGGAGGCGGGAATCCAGACTTAAGCTTATTTTCAAAAGTATTCTTTTCGTCCTAGGACAATTAGGTACTCACATGGCAAGAAGATCTCTACAAGAAAGATGGCGATTCTACGCCGGATTCATTAGAAAAAGATTGAAGCGATCTTGCAAAAAGTGTCAAAATACCCATCCCCAGAAATAGAAATACCGTGACAGTATCGGATGCGGCATTGATGGTTGAACAAGGTTTCTTTTACATAACCTAAAAAGTCATGAATCATCATATTTTATTCGACTTTGCACTGATCACAGGATAAACGCGCTGCATGTGAATCGCCTTTTCATTCATGCCACACCACTCTGTGCCCTGTAATTATACTTGCGGTATTTGCAAAGGATCATCGTGCTTTTGTCATCGCCACCGATATCATGCATGCACATGTGCATGCAGCTTGAGATCTTGAGATTACATATGCTACTACAATTCTTGAAGCTGTGACGAATCTCTAGTAGGATGCGTCAACTGACATGTCTCGAGCGCTATATGGGCAAACAAAAATCGATGCCATGTCTCAGGCAAGAGGTGTTCATGATGAGAACCTTATAAAGAAGAATTCAGTTTGCTATCTAACTTTCTAAAGTAAACTTATAGGCCTCCGGCAAATTTCATGCTTTGGCGCTTTGATTGAATCTATTCTCTTTCCATCAAATTCTTATAAACTTTTGCATTGATTCATTTTCATTTATGTCTTTCTATAAATCTCATTTAATTGCTTGGAAAATGAGCATGTCAGAAACGTGATGTCTACACGTGATATATGGAATGGGGCAGGAACTTTTCTTAGACTCGCATTTTATGGAAACTATCAATCGTGGTCCGAAATGGAAGTTAGATCGTCAATCTGCATGTATTTGCGAAACAGATCGTTAATTGCCTCGAACAATCACAGAATGACGTGAGGCTTAATTATAGCCAAATAATTAAGCGCTTTCAATGTCGTTACTTCAGCGATCAAATTTATGCATTTTTTCGCTCTATCTTAGTGCGTGTATTACGCTTATTTTCCTCGAATGAGCTGCACTGCCACATGCGGACAAAGAATTTGACTAGTTCTCTGTCGATCAAATTTGAAGTTCATGCGAGCAACTCGAGTTGCTCTTTTCACTCGAAAGGATCCTTTCATTGCCTAAATTTAAGCGAATTACAGCTACAGTATGCTGTATTAGTTATATTTTCACGAAAATTTGAAGCTTCATGAAATCACAAAAATGAAAGAAAAATGATTTTTGTTGTCAATGTCATCTATTATCAATTTGTTGCGAAATTCTTCGCTCTTGAAGTCTATCCGAGTCAGTTTTGCTTCTTCACGCCTAAGATAATTTATCATAATAATAGGCCTACATATCCTGGAATATTCTGTATAACATTGATCGCCATTTGATTAATTAAATTATTATTGCTGAGACTATGTGTACACAATTCATATTTTTGGACTTATGCATGCGGGTAAATCCAATTTATTCCATAACATTTCTGTCTTTTCAACTTTGGGTCTCAGATTTCCGTGAAAATTTGCATACATACATGTACTCATTTTTTACGCTGAACACGAAAATCTTAGCGGCGACCACACCAAATAAAAACTTTCCATAGAAATCTAGCACTTTTAAAAAGTCATTTTTTCTACATCTCGGTCAGAGGACAAATTGATCTCGGTCAGATAGATGTCGAATAGGAAACTCTTCGGCTTCTGCATTTGGGTTGCTGATGAAACTGGGAACTTAGGATGAATGCTTGCATGCGGAAAGCGAAGTGACCAAAATGTAGCGTATTACATATAATGTCCGTTGACCGTGACCCACCGTCCTCTGACCGAGATTTTTAAGGTCTCGGTCAGAGGACAAATTGATGTCGAACAGGAAACTCTTCGGTTTGTGCATTTGGGTTCATGAGACTGCGGGAACTTCGGACGAATACTTGAACGCGTAAAACGAAGTAATTGTATACATTATCATGTCTTTAGACCGAGACCTGACCGAGGTCTTCAATTTCAACGTTGTCCTCTGACCGAGATTTTTTAGGGTCTCGGTCAGAGGACATTTTCGTGGTTTTTGGAGATTTTGAGAGGGTTAATTGATATAAATAAAAAATTTCTTTTGCATAGATGTTAAGAGCATGGATCCCTCCTATGCTGTGAAATTTCATCGATTCCTGACAAAATTTCTAGTTTCAGCATCTATATGAAATTTTTGGGAATATTCAAATTCTCTGGTCGAAAAAACGGATAAAAATATTTTTAAATCAATATTACTTACTTGTAACGGCATCAAACTGAATTTTCTTTACGGATTTATAAACTAGCACACTAGAGGATTCGTTTGGTGCAAAACGTTTAATGGAAGAATCAATATTCTTCGAGAAAAGGTACCTCGGTCAGAGGACATTTTTTTCATTGGACAATGGAAACCCAGTGAAAATTCAATGATTAATATTGATTATAATATTTAAAATTAGACTGTCTTAAAGAGCTGATCTTCTTCTTTCAGATGATATAAATATTAGTGGGTGTATTTGAATGTATCTAATCGAAAATCCGTGTTGAAGTGAGAATACTGTAACTTTGGACATGCCTTTTTGGTCTTTTTTCGGCAAAAAACGGCAACTTGTGAAGATCTTGGCTTTGTGACTTTTTAAAAACCATGCCATAATGGATGAGATCTTTACGGTTCGATTAAAAAAAACTATTGAAATCGGTTCAGAAATATGGATTTTACAAATCAAAGACACATTTTCGTCAAATGTTGTGGAATAAATTGGATTTACCCATGCAATATATATGTGTGCATCCATAATTGTCGAAAATCTATTTTTGATTTCCTATACATATTGTCACGAGTGTAATTTGAACCAGTCGTCAGTATGTGGATTAGTTGTGCCATGTAGGAGGTTAATACTAAACATGTGAAACATAGAGCCGGAGCCGTGGTATTTCGTCGAGTTGCTGCAACAGTGCGGCATTTCACAAAAGTCACAATGCCGAACGAATATCTTCCATGGTAGTATTCCTAACAAGACCGACAAATTCATCAAATGTCAATATGCTTACATTATATTAACAAGCATCTCAGTGGCTCAGCCGGGAAACCTTTTGGAAGCATTGCCACCGACAGTACCTAGGCCGGCCGCTATTAGTGGCAATTTCTCAACACTGACAGAAATGCAAGAACCCCGGCCGACACGCTCTGGTATTAATCTCATCACTGTACCACATCCTTAATCAGATTCTAATGAGAAACATCTTAACCACTTTGTGCCATTTTTGGACTGAATATTACGGACAATCAAGAAAGGTCCAATTTAGAAATGCATCAATTAACAACTCCTTTGATCTGCACAACTATCCTTTTCAATTCTCACAAATCAGTTATAACTGAAATAGATTTTGACATCTAACTTGTAACAGGGGTGTGTTCGCTGAAGCGTAGACAGTACTTTAAGACAAAACATCATTATCATATGTAGCACGTTTACTGGATACAAAAAAACAAATAGTAAATTGTCATTTATTCATCATTCATAAAGAAATGCAACCACTTTGTTATATAGTCAGACTAACAGATTTCTGTGTTTTCATAATCACAATTACTGACTGATGTTAGAGCTACCTATTTCTTGAATGAAACTTGCAATATTTTGTCACTTAAAACAAAACCGTTCATCGCATTAATGGCATTCACGCTTGACTGATAGTTCGAAAAAGTTACGAAGCCATAATTCTTCGGTTCATTTGAATCCTTGTCGCGCGCTACGTTTGCTTGAACAACATTCCCAAAAGGAATAAACATGTAAAACAGGTGATCATCGTCCATCTTATTCCCGATGTTATATACGTAAATGATGTACCTCTCACTGGACACTGGCTGCCCACTGGCTCCGATAACACCAACACCTTTCGTATTAGCTACTGGATGATCACACGCTCCTGGCATGCCCATAGCTGAGCTATCATCGGCATTATCGAATGCAGAATTTGGAATACCACTCGACTTTCCAAATAAGGAAGCAGTTGCATTTGTGCCGTTAGGACCTCCACCAAAAGGACCCATACCTGGGTCGGCCATGGGATTAAAGCGATTATCCCCTTGTCTCAAAAATGCGTGATTCCTAATAGGTCCAGCACCAGAATTTTGTTGATTGTTTGGCATAGGCGGCATATAAGTCATATTTTGGCCAGAATTTCCAGATACATTCATTGCAGCGATTAGGGCAGCGTGATTTGGCTGAACAGGCATCTGAAAATTGTAAAAACATTGTTTAAGAGCCGATGGTGAACAATAAGCTATAATAACAGCTAAATTGATCCTTTCTCAATGATCACAGCTAAGTCGTAGCTTGCGATCAATTACCAAAGAAATAATTCAGGTTTATGTTCACGAGGAATTGGTTTGAGGGTGCCCTATAGGGTATAGTAGGTAATTGAGCCCCAGGTTTGAAGGTGCGATCTAGGCCTAGATCGTACCGTCGATCCTGGAGCTCAATTACCTAATGTAAGCATGGAGTAAGAGTTGATGGCAGCTGACGGGAGGTTGTTTAATTTCATAGTGAATCTCACTTCCGCTTGTGTCGTCTCCCCGAAAAAAGATAAGCTGCTAAAAATATGTACAGTCTATTTGCTAAAAGTTATGTACAGTTATGTTAGTAAAAGGAATCGTACATAACTTTTAGCAAATAGACTGCACATATTTTTAGCAGCTTATCTTTTTTCGGGGAGACGACACAAGCGGAAGTGAGATTCACTATGAAACATGGAGTAAGAGTAAGCAAGATTACATACTAGGGCTGCAAAACTGATTCTTTATCAGTCATATTATGAAATATGTTTCCATTATATCATAAATATGTTTTTTGCTTTTTATATATTTGACGGGAATTGTGGTAATACTTAAGGTGAATCAAATTAATATCTTCCCTAAAAGACTTAGTGAATTTAAGGAAAGCATAATATAATATTAATAAGCCAATGACTTTCTTTAATTTGGGAAGCCTTTTCGTTAAAATGTTAAATAGCGGCATTTAAAGTTTGATTATCACTGAAAGTGGCATTTCCTTATTCATTTCGGAATGATAATCATTTCTCTTTTCATTTCATTTTAATACACAGGTTCACCTTTGAAGTAACAAGTATTTTAGCCAGATTGAGCTAAATAAAAGAAAAAAGCGATAAGAAATACATAATATATCATAGAGATGATGACAGAAAATAAGAAGCTAACATTGAAAAACATATTACTGGTATGTCGCAAAAGAAAACAAATGTTAACAAAACAACCATATTGGATGGATACAAATTACAATTACTTGATGATTAGGGATATTCACTCAACGCACTAAACAACACTGAAAACACACGCCATTTTCATCAGCGGAATTAAATAAGAGGCAATCATTTCCAAGAATATTTTCTTTAAGTCTCCTTTTACACGCAATCTTCACGAGCTTAGTAACCTTGCCATATAGTAATGCTGGTGATAATCAACAATAACACCGCAATTCCACATAAATTCTACCACGTTGGGTTCGATTATCGCTGCAACTGTACTATATGCACGAAATACAGAAACATTGTTTTCAACCATGTTTAAAATATAGTTTAAATATCGCAACACTATTACATACAGATGTAACAATTAAAGCAAATTGACCACATACCATAAACACCAAAATTCAATCGATTCTCGTGCCTATAAAATGTTTCAAAAATTAAGGCGCCTTGCACCACTCGCTTCAGTTTCAAATAAGATTATACGTTTGAGTTTGTGTCCAAAGTGAAGGATCTCAGTCTCTCTGGTGACAGCAAGTTTGTTTCTTTCGACGTAACTTCGCTTTTTACCAACGTCCCTTTTCGTCACACAATCGCAATCATTCGGCGAATCATCAGAGAACGCGACTTTTCACTACCCATCTCCGTTGACAAGTTGTGTGAACTTTTATTGTTGTGTACTGAGAATGTACAATTCATTTTCAACGGTAAATACTATCGACAGAAAGATGGAGTGGCCATGGGCAGCCCTCTCGGTCCTGTCCTCAGCAATATCTTTCTCGGGTTTCTTGAATCCAGGAGTCTGTCGTCGTCAATTCAGTCGCTTGCTCAATTTTATGTGAGGTATGTCGATGACACATTTGCCGTCGTTTCCTCTAGAGATGACGCTTTGAGATTGCTGGATGTGTTTAATGCAGCTCATCAAAATCTACATTTTACGTGTGAGTTTGAGCTTGACGCAAAGCTTCCATTTTTAGATGTCCTTGTTCATAGACGAGATGGTAGAGCATGTTTTTCTATTTTTCGCAAGTCCTCTTGGACCGGCTTGCTTTTAGACTATTCGAGTTTTGTGCCTCGCTTGTATAAGATAAATTTGGTCAAGTGTCTATCTGATCGAGCGCGCCGGTCATGCTCTCAGTCAACACTAGCATCTGAAAATGCTTTTTTATACAGAGTCCTTGAAAGTAATGGCTATCCTGGTTCTTTCATTGATAAGTTTAGTGTTGAACGTTCCACTGATCCTATGATTGGACCAGCTCGAAAGGAGGTTGTGCTACGCATTCCCTTTTGTGGCGATGATGTGAGTAGAATTGTTAGACGGCGCATCTTGTCAGCCACTCAAAATGTGTTTCCTGCAGTTGAGCCTGTGTTTCGTTTTGTGTGCTCTCGCATTCCTGTCAGGTCTTTGAAGGACCCTGTGGCACCTCTCAGTCGCTCCTCCCTAATCTACAAATTCACATGTGATTGCGGAAGCAGTTACGTAGGGCGCACTGAGAGGTGTCTCAGGGTTCGAATGAGAGAACACTTTCCTAGATGGCTAGAACTGGGTAAACGTCGCCCGAGGTCATCAGCAGCTCCTGCGAGTGCCATTTGTCGTCATGTTTTGGATTGTGACCGCTTTGAGGGCAGCTTATTTTCTTCCTATTTCTCAGTATTAAGTGTCCCACGTTTCTCTTTTACTTCGCCTATTTTAGAGTCTCGCTACATATCTCTTCTCCGTCCATTAATGGACGGATTACTTTGCACGGAGTAATTACTTTGCATTCAAAAGGATCTCAAGCATGTTTTGACTTTGCCTTGGTGATTTTGCTTTTGCCCTGTGAGGCTCTTCGTCCATCCTATGTCTTATCTTACTTATTTGTAGTTCAACTTCTTCTATTTTGTCAATTTTGTCAATGCCTTTATATTGTTGGTTGCTTGTGATCTACTTACTTTTCTATTTTGTGTCCTCCATGTGTATGACGTCATAGCTAGAATTCCGTTTTTTGATATCTGTGTCTCGTTGTTCGCTGTGAATTCCATTTACAATGTGTTTGACCATGTCAGTTCTGTCATTGTCACTACGGCCGTACTCCTCTTGACAAGAGGCCGCGAAAGCGCTCGAGGAAAAGACATCTAAAATGACTACCCTGTTTTGTCTTCTAAAATAAGATTATACGATCGTTTTTCTGGACAGTGGTCAAAATCTAAAAATCAACAAACGGAAGAAACGTATTTTCTTGCTACAAGAAATCTAAATATAAAAATGAATCAGGACACGAAATAGAATAACTTTCTCAAGCTCTCCTTTGATGCGTTGCTCGTACTAGGAGAGGAATGGTGATATGGTTCAGAGCAAGACTTCTAGTCATTGCATCTAACAATGTCTACCGTGCTAACTGATTTTAATCAATTAAGTGTTAGAGAAGTAGCGTGATGAATTCGAGCACAATATGCGCACTTTCAATCAATCTAACGCAAGTATGAAACAACTTAACAGTGTAGGCACTACTTGCGAAAACATGGCTCCACTAATGGTGCGAATGAGCAAGATAGAGCAAGTGCGATCTTGTGTTTCTTGGTTCTTCTCCTTCCATCTGAATTTTATCAGACAGTGGGAAAGAACTACTAGAATGCGCTGAATGGTCGAGCTTTGAAAACTGTCCAGGCAGGATTTGGATCACCTCGCTCTCTGGTAGTCAGATCTATTTCGATATTATCAGAACAAAGTGACATACTTGAGCCTCGTGTCCATCGATTTTGAAAATAGTGGGTGCTATTACAGAACTACTATACTACTCGCATTAAATCCTATAATTCAACTTCTTATTACTGCGAACGAGTTTCAAAAACTACAAATACAGTATTCATAAAGATAGAATGTTGTTTACAATCAGTAAATGTCTGAGGACAACCTTTTTTTCGAAAGCATTAAGATTCATGAAAATCAAAAACTTACGTCATTCATATGTCCACCTGAAAGCTGACCACCACCAACTTTCTTCGATGAGTCATCAGCGAATCTAACCCTCAATGTTGGCTGAGCAGAACCAGGCCATGGTTTGCCATCTAATTCATTGATGGCATTCTGCGCAGCAGATCTGGTCTCAAAAAGACAAAATCCAACAGCTTTAGCATTTCCACTTGCAACTACTCGACATTGGATAATCGGTCCAAACTGAAAAATGTCATTTACAGATCGTAAATTTCAAACACATCATACCTGAATGTTCAGATATTTGCCAAAAATATGCATATTGAAATATTTGGAATCTTTGTTGAAAATCACCAAGGATGCCCTGAATTAGATGATGTGCTATAACGGTGGACTCCCTCCCAATTAAGCAGGATTTTTCAATGCTGTTTATTATGCAAGATGCTTCAAAAACATTCATCTGATTTCATTGGACTATATCCGTATACTGAATAAACACAGTCTCGAAAGAAGTTCTAAAATACTTGTTGAGATTACGAGTTTTGTACATCGCGCAACATAAGGTTCTGCGGCTCTTCATTTGGAGGCACAGCACACTTTTTCAAATATCAATTTTTGGGCAAATTTTATTTACAAGATTTATTGAGTGTTCTATATGGCATTCTTGGTAAGCTCGGCAAACATCCAAAACGATAGTATACATATTACCGCACGTGTCGAGTTTGGCTGTCAAAGGCTATAAACGAATGAGCATTGTGCCTCAGAATGAAGAACCACAGAACCCTCTGTATTTTACGTGATGTACAAAGCTCGTGATCTCTACAAGTATTTTAAAACTTGTTACGGGATTCTGCGTTAATTCAATAGATAGTCCAATGAAATCGGATGTTGCTTTTCGAGACACCCTATAAAGTGAACATGCCACAGTGGTTGTAAATTGCATGGTTTCGACGAGTAATTCAATTAGATATGTGTTTCTTGTGATAAATTTTCTATAATTTTCCATTATTCAAATATCTAGATCAAATTTCATATCCACAGGTGCTCAAAATAATGGCTGCAAAAGGTATGTGCAGGCTAATATCAGAACTGACAACAGAAGAAAGTCATTTTGGCGGAAATACTTTAAACATCAAAAAGTCGAATAGTCGGTTAAATTTTAAGTCTCGGGGTCTTCATATATTCCCAGAACAGTCTTAAATCAATTCTCATATCACGACGTGTGGATTTCTATATCCATATAATGTACTCGTACCATTGGGACCTGTCTTGCTGATCGAAGATGGAGTTGGTTCAGCCGCAAAAGGTCACATCTTCGACTGTTTTCTCACCCGTTCTCGGTCTCGTCTTCAGAACGTAGTCAGACTCATTCATTCAGGTTTCTTTGACGATTTCTGATTGAGATTGTGCCATTTTTGAGAAGCAAATTCTGATCAAGGCGTGATGAACCCAGGTCAAACACAAGTTGCAGTTTTTCCTGGATGAATAAGTCCATGCTAACCTCATGTTAACTGTTCAACATCCTTCAGTGAAACAGGGCTCTCCTTACAAGCTCGGCAATGAACGCCACATTTCACCGATAGACACTGATTTTGCTCGAAATGTTCTGCAGCGAACTCACCATACACGGATGACATCTTTGTCTAACGGAAATTGGTCAAACGAATGAAGTTTCATCATCATATGGAGTTAAGAAGTAACTTAGGACATTATCAAGTGTTTTGTTAAACAAAATTCGTGTTTGGGTGCAAAACTTGTCAAAGAATTCGATGTAATTTCCAAAAATGGCCGTTTGTAATGCCTCGTTGCTCGCACGTTTACCTATCTACGATAATCACTTGACATCAATTCTGAGAGACTCAAATTTTGTCAGACAATTGCTAGGACTCTACTTTACTACGACACATCGAATTTTAGACCATAGCTATGTTATTTCATCGTCTCTCATGGAAGTTTCAGAGATTTTTAGTCGTACCTTGTAGGTTCAAAATGAATATGAGGCACTTATTACTAGCTCTTCAATAAAGAGCAAATGTGACAGAAGCCTTCCATACGTTATGCATCGGTATATATTCGTGTATTTCCTGCCAAAGGATAAGATGCAGATAAAAAAAGGGTTGAGGTTAGGTTTTGATTACCATTGGTAAGACTTTGAATTAATGACAATTGGCCGTTTTTTGAGACAATCTCGACTGTGCCGCGGCAAAACATTCGACATAAATGCAAAAATTTTTTGATACGACAGAAGATTGGCTGTCTGACGGTCGACATCAAATAGATTTCCTCTTTCAAAATACGAAATAGCTGGCAATAAGTATCACTTAACTCTTTCATGCATATAGCGCACTTTGGGCAGCACTTCGACCAGAATTCTTTGGGGCATTGGTGATCTTAAAGCGGCAAAAATTTGTAACCAAAAGAAAGAGGAGAACAGTCTTTTGATTTTAGATGACTTACATATGCAGTTTACTTCCATTTGTAGCACGAATTAGCGATGTAATCAAATTTTTGGATGTTCAAATGCAGGGTGTTCAAAAAGTTTCGCCAAATTACATTTGTCGACATCCATTCGAGTCTTTCGGCTAATTTCAAAGAGAAAAAAAACTACGAATGAAACTATGCAATGATAACTGCAGACGAAACAATGATACAAGAAATAGTTACCGACAAAATTGCTCAAATTCTTTTCCAATTTGTTCGATGCAAGATCGAACGGCTTCGAGTTCGAAGTGACACTGCGACAAGCTTTACGGGAGTATTACCCTCGTCAACTGTGGTGAACGTTTATTAACAACTCGACGAATGTCAAGACGGGTTCACAGTTTTTCTTCGTGCATCATGTCTCTAAGAGCACCCATCAAGAAGAAACCCATCGATGATAAATCGGGTGAATCTGGCCAATCAATCGGTCCACGACGGCCAATCCATCCGCCATTGAAGTTCAGGTCAGGCCATTTGTCCCTTTGCTGCTTGATAAAAGAAGTAGGCTTGAAGCATACCGTTCTTCATTGACCGGAACATCGAAGAGGAATGTTTCGATAATCTCATTGCTTGACATGGCAGCCCAAACCGTCACTCCAGGGATTTTCATGAATCCAATACGAGCCGTAGTGTCATTTATGTGACCGATTCATTTAAAGCACGCTTCATCTGACCACCACAACATATCCAGTAAAGTTTCTTCAACGTGCTCCAAGTTAAAGAACATCCCCGAGACTCTGCGATCGAAATCTCCGTCGTGGAGAGCACTGAGAGGGCGAGGAATGTAATGTGTGTGGGAGGATTGTATGTAATGTGTTCTTTTGCGCAACAAATTATAGACACTGACGACTGATTTCATGCAAGCTCACTTGATAGGCGCCGAACAGATTTTTGAGGACTACCGATGCGACCGGCTTCCACCTAATCACCCTTTTCATCTGCTGTTGCTCAGTTCCTCTACGTCCTGAAGACGAAACAACAATGGCACACAGAAGTCATGCATTTGATGAGCAACAGACAGATCATAGGCGGTGTTCTGCAACCTCGCGGTCACGGACTTTATGCACAAATGGAAGAATTTAACGAATAATTAAATTTAAGTTCCCCACAATTCACAGTCGACTGGGAATTGTGTCGAAAAGTTTGTTGCTTGTTGCTTCGCAGTTGCTCTATTGCATAAAGCACGAAGGAGAACAATTTCGCTGGTAGCTATTGTTGTATCATTCCTTCTTCCGTATATATCAATGCATGGCTTCCTTCGCAGTTGTTATTCTTTGCGGTTCTATATGCATTCATTATAGCAAGCTGAAAAACTTACTATAGATGTTGACAAGTGAAATCGGGCGAAACTTTGTGGACACCCTGTATAAAATTATATCTTTTGGCGCACTTTTTCTACCGGCCTGATCAATCAAACAGCAATGAGTGATCAGATTTGAAATTTAAATGCATGTACATGCAGCCGATCATAGATCATATGTATGGCACACTGTAGAGTATCGTAGCTATGAAATTATATGATATTGTTATATCAAAAGGGCATTCATTTGAGTTCATAACTGGAAGTATATAGGAAATTGAAGCAATTTGCTACTATTTTGAAGTCAATTTTCTCCAAGTCAATATATTTCAACGACTAAGCGTCGTTATCATCAGGGTATAAACCATGTAAGGATATATTAACTATTCAATGACATGAGCTCAAAATTTGAAAAGATAAGATACAAAAAATAGATATTTGCAACACTAGGTTAAGGCCTTAGGAAATTCATAGTTTAACGATATTACGGCAATAATATGTGAATGCCCGGGAGCCCGGCGGCGTGCCGGGTGCTGATAGAACCGGGTTGCATGGCACCGATTGCAAACAACGTTGATCTGACTAAATGATTAATTACAGAATTATAAACATTATTGACCCGTACGGAAAAAATTGGTAGAAATCATAGTATGGCCATGTGTTTGAACTGATAAATATTTTATGCATATGCGGAATTCATACTCATAACATACTGTGTTCATATCTATGAAATTTTTGTGTATGATCATACGTGTGATTTTATGATTATTTTCATACATTTGAATTTATTCATTAACATATCTACATGCCTGTGACAAAAATTGAGGATTTTTTGTGAAAAATTTTAGGAATGGAAACGGAGCCTAATGTGATAGTTGCAAGAAAAACTATATACAAATTTTTATCACGGATTTTGGGCCAAACTTCAAATCATGAAAGTCACAACGAATAAGGTAACCCAAGGGTTGACCACACCCCACTTTTTGAAGTTGTGTATATTGCAAAGGAATACTGACTTGGTCATAATCACTTCCCGCGTTGGTACGAAATTAATTTGTTGCCTCAAGTACTATCTGCTTAGAATGTGTCGAACAAAGGATGTCAGATCAAGCTGCTGATATCGCTGTGCTTCACGCTATCGTCTCCAATTCAATGATGCTTGTCAGATTTGTATACTGTAATTTTTTGAATGTAGGATATATCCTCAACCACATGTATCTGGGGCTTTGCAACGATTAATTTTTACGGACTTTAGACAAATTTGGGAGGAGACGTTGAATTTGGGAATCGTTGACGGAGTGCTTGTGACTTAGAAAAAGTCAGTAATTTATCATGAAGGATACGCCACATTACACACTAATTTATTAATTTTACTTTATGCTACTTAAGTTTTGGTGGGTTTTGTTTACTTGTTAGCGTTTGATCATATCACTCCGATCTACATTCAAATGAACATGAATTCTCTTATACAACACAAAACAAGTGTCGGGAACAGGCTTGCCAGTTGAGTTGTTGGTCTCATACAGGCAAAGAGTGAAAGATTATCACCTCTATTCGCATGAAGTTGCGCCGAGATATTGACGTCCACATCTTGCAGTAGATCCAGGTTGAAAATCTACCAACCCAGTGCTATGTGGTTCAATGTCTTAATTAATCTAAGCTCACATACAACGATAAGCAATGCGTGCATTAATTTCACACCAACCTGTGTTCAGCAAATTATGAAAACGATCTATACGTGAATAATTCATCCAGGATAAATGTCGGTCGGCAGACCCTGGAAAATGTAGCTGCAAAAAGACTCATGAGACAGCAGAGCTTCATACGCTTCCAACCCCCGCACGCTAGTGACCAGGAGGCATGTAGACACTAAATTTAGGGACCATCCGCTTTACCCCGTCGGATGTGTTCATGATCAGCGGAAATAAAATGTAAGAGAGTGAGTGAAACAAACGCTTCAGTTGATAAGAGCACTGAAATCCAGGTGGGCTGGGCTACCTATATGCTATCATATAATGGATATGGAAGATCGATATCCTGAAGTTCTTTAAGAAGTACAGGCATGCATTTAGCAGCCATATAGTCGCAGAAACATATAAAGAAGGCTGTGACAAAGGTCAAGATAATTAATGAAAATAATTGAATGTGCATTTTATTGTTGGAATTCTAAGCAATATTAAAGTTAGAAGTAAAACATTGCAAGGTTCAAATATACAATTTCTGTAGGTTGATCGCAGTGTTTCACTCATTAAATACGTGAAAGCATTCAATGAGTGAGTTCGACAGACAATAACTTCGGACAACTTCTCTGCTTAGCAAAATAAGTCCAGACGAACCGGAACATCTGCAGCCCTGTAGCTTGCAGAAATGAAAACGACATTCAACGCAAGGTAACAAAATTAAAAAAACAAGCTAACGACTGGTTAATTTTTGATGTGCTAAATATGACATGGCTAAAAGAAAATCATTATATCCTAAAATGTCTAGAAATTTAAAAATACTAGAAGGACAAGCAACGGTTCTCCTCTCCTCATGTAGAATGAATTGGTGAGTAAGTCGCTCTTTTTAAAATTATGAAAAGATTCTATATAACAGTCTGCCCATTCAGATGATAAAAGGACAGGTCTGTTTCCAATCAAAATATCAGATCTAGCTAGCACAGCAGGATTACGCTATCTAAAATCTACCAAGTGTGTGAGAGAAAAATCATTAAGTTATAAATCATGAGAGAAGAAAAAGATAAGAAATAAATCATGAGTGATTCATGATTAACAGCATGGATGTGGGGTACATGTTACAGGATTCTATCTTAGCTTCTTGTTTGGAAGTTTACATATCATCGCCATTCGCCAAAAAACAATACATTATCCGACATTTAGTCTATAGTGTGTCGTATTTGAGGAATTTCTCATAGTTAAGCTATATTTGAGGATTTGAGGAGTAATAAACAAATTTGAGGAATTTGAGGAGTAATCACAGGCCTGTATCTATGAACATATGTGAACATACATATGAAGATGTGGTGCATGAAGAAGCGGATACGTATGGTTGTTGATATCACATCTCTTCGTAGGCTTCATGATATTTTTTGGAAAATGCATGCTTAATTTTGTTTTAGCGGTCATTAACCGTCTTTATAAAGGAAAGCTGTTGACAATTACCAGCCTATTCTATCTGTTGATTGGACGATTTTAAAATCATGTTCATTATGACAATTTACGGAAAGGATAAGAGTTTGGTTGACTCAGGGCATCGTAGATGCTAGTGTCATGTAGGCTAGTAATGCTGTCCGGTTGTGAGACATGGGTGTTGAAAGTGGAAGATGTATGGAAGATGAGAGTGGTCGAGATGAGGAAGCTGAGCTTCATGGGAAGAGGAACGAAGTTGAGCAGCCAAAACGATTGAAGCTGTGAGAGAAAGGATGTAAATGGAAGAAGTTAGAGATGTTATGGAAAACGAGATGAGACGAAAAAATATAAAAGCAAACTAAAGGTAGCGCAATAATCACGCAAGCATGCAGAAATATCATGCATGATGTTTAGCTTATGTCAATTAGAGAAGTACACGTATGATTATTATTAAATCGTATGTATGTTCTCATAAAAAGTTCCTTATTTCATGTATGTTCAATGTTCATACATATGATCATACTATGAAATTAAAAATGTACATACACATTTTTTATAATCACACGTATGGCATATATATGATCATACCCCAAACATACGTATGATCATATGTAAGAAAATGTATGTTTTTCCTTTCATACTGTATTTTCATACGCATGTAATTCCACAAATCTCTGATTAATACTTTTCATACGCATGATTTTTTGAGATTTCATACGTATGATTGGACTTATTTCTTACGTATGATCATACTGCTCATTTTTCCGTACGGGGAGACTTATAAAAGGCAAAAAATATTGATAAAATCTTTATATCACGACATAATCAGGAGTATAAAATGTTAAGTAAATGAAGGGTTCTAGTCAATCAAGAAGCCTCTATATTCCCACATTCTTGCTGAATATTGATGGCAGGATTTTAGCATTGAATCATTGGTGCCTCTTTAAGTCGTAGACTAGCTTCATCTGCCAGAGCAATTGTTATTTATTATTTAGATCAATGTTGCTTGCAATCGGCGCCACGTAAATCCAGTTCTATCTGTCTCATGAGCGTGATCGTCGGTAAATCCGAGCATATATCCTTTCATTTACAGACACATTCACATGCTATTGCCGTATATTTCCCCGCGCATTTTGCCGCGCCATTCCCTTATGCAAAACTCCTTAATATCGCTCAAGTTTCTTGATTAGCATGTCGGAACTAAGTAATGACGGATTTTGCACATGAGTTGAATAAGTCCAATTTTGACCATGTCCTTTCGAATTCTGCATTCAGTTATTTTTGAATTGTTTTTTTACATGTATTACTTAACTTTCATTAATTTTGCCTTTGTTATGTACAAATTTGCTTTATGTTCTGATTCAAATATCATGTGGACCGGCCTCTCGATCATCACTATTGAGGCAGTTGTCGTCAAAGATATGCGTCATCACATACGAGTAGAGTAGGGATATATAGGTAGAGTGTCGACTCAAAAAAGTATCTGTATATACAGTGAAAATTTTTATATCATAAGATTCAGTTTCTTGCAGAGATTAGGCCTACGTTCCCGTGGTCCAAAAAAGTATTTGAGCAGTTTTAAAAAGTCAAGATTTTACCTATTTATGTACTACCGAGATGACGCCCTTATATAAGTAGTATGAAACAAGTTGGATATGAAAAGGAATGAATATTTGCTACCAAGCATCCTAACTAAGCGGAGATTAAGATTATCGAGGGAATTTCATGATCCGTATTATAATGGAAGTCTTCATGAAAAAGTCGCGATATTATTCGTGCTTTCGTGGCTGAAATTTCAAGTTTCTAAACTCAATTTTCACCGGCATGATTCATGTTTCATTTCATGAGAGCCATTTATATCTCTCAAAGTTGATTGAAATCCTTGTCTTTGATTATGTGATTTTGCTCTGCCAGTGCCAGGTTGCCTGTAAGATCACGCTTAAGAAAATACTCTTGAGGTTGAGCATGAAAGCAAAAGGAACCCATCGAATTGCTAATTTAGCAAACATTAAATCTCCAAGGCTGTCATGACACTGAGAATCTGTAGAATATAATAATTCCTTCTGCATTACAATCATGATCACTCAATTCCGTGTCAATTTCTTCAAAACTGCAAAAATCTCACATTTCCAAGTGTATCCCCAAAACAGTTAATTTAATAAATTCAAAAGTGGGGCCACATTGGGGATTTAATAAATGCGGAGTTATCACTCTACCTAATATACCTACTCTATGCGTCATCATATATAATCGTGTTACTATGAATTTCCCAAAGCCATAACCTAGTGCTACAAACATCTATTTTTGCATCTTCATCTTTTCAAATTTTGAGCTCATGTCGTTGAATTGTAAATATATCCTTATATGATTTGTACCCTGATGATAACGACGCTTAGTCGTTTAAATATATTGGTTTGGGAAGAAATTGACTTCAAAAATAACAAAATGCTTCCAATTTGCTATATGCTTAAGGTTATGGCATAGAGTAAGTATATTAGGTAGAGTGGTAACTCCGCATTTATTAAATCCCCAATGTGTATGCACTTTCGATTTTATTAAATGAACTAAAGGGGGATGCAGTCAGAATTGTTTCCAAATGTGAGATACACGTATGCAGATTCATGCAGTTTTGAAGAAATTACAACGGAATTGACTGATCACGATAGCATAAAGCAGAAGGAAATTATATTATTTTACATATCGTCCGTGTCATGACAGTCTTGGAGAGGTTATGTTTGTTAAATTGGCAACTCGATGACCTGCTATTGCTTTCATGCTGAACCTCAAGAGAATCTTCTTAAGCGTGATCATTTCATAAGCAACCTGCCATTGGTAGAGCAAAATAGCAGAATCAAAGACAAAGATTTCAATTAACTTTGAAAGATGTAAATGGGTCCACATCGCCATTCAGATTCAAGAAGTGAAACATGAATTTAGTATGTCATAAATTCATGATGATCAAAATTGTTTTAAAAATATGAAATTTCAGCCACGACAGCACAATAAGATCTCGACTTTTTCCTTGATTTCCTTAACCTTGATCATCAGCAAATTTCCGCTTAGTTACTATGCTTGTTAGCGAATGTTTATTCCTTTTGATATCCAACTTGTTTCATACTACTTATAACGGGGCGTCATGTCGGTAGAATTTAAGTTGGGAAAAATTTAGCTTTTTCAAAACTGCTCAAATAATTTTTAGGACCGCAGGAACATTATCTTCGTAAAAAACTGAATCTATTCATGTAAAAATTTTCACTGCATAGATACTTTTTGAGTCGACACTCTACCTACATATACTTACTATATGGGTTATAGTATTATTGCACTGTTTTGATGGCAGAAATAGAAATCTATCGGCATTAATTCCTTTGTATTAACAAAAAATGTACATTTTTTGAAGCAAAGAATAATTCAATGACTTCCATGTCTCTTTTCCCCTACATTAAACTGATAACTGAAATCAAATTGTTTATTTCTGGTTACTTTATCCTGACGTTGTGGGAGATGATCATATAAACACACCTGTTCAAAATAGTTTTGTAGCTTCTCTTTGGTAACCCAAACCGGTAAGTTTTGAACGTAGACATTGCAATTCTTAGATTCCTCTCCGGGCAAACGAGCGAATGCAACCTTTAATTTTTTGTTCTTGATTGGCAGTCCATTTAGATTCTCTATGGCCTTTTCAGCATCATCAGCATCCTCGAATTCGCAGAAGGCATATCCGTAGCTTAAACCAGTTGTTTTGTCTCGAATAATACGGCAACGTTTCACAGAGCCAATACTCTGGAAAATGTACTTCAATTCATCATCCTTCATATCTTGAGGCAGGTAGTTGATAATAAGATTTGTATCCGAATATCTGGCTCGATTCCCCATTTCCATTTATTCTTGCTAAAAATAGGAAGTGATGATCAAACAGTGACTGAATTCTCAGCAACATTCAAATATGTGTATCATATAATACATGTAGAATCGCTAACCAAACAAGGTCTACTTTAATATTGTAGAGAATCACAAGAATTGCAGAGTATCAGTTCGCCTGGACATAGATTAGAAAGATGTCTCAAGACTTGTACAATCGCACAGCAGTCTGTTATGTAGTCATTCTAGAGGTATAACGCTAGGTTGGGACATTCAGACATAACTCGAGTCCTTGTAGAACGAAGCTCAGTGACTATGGCTGCTAAATTCTGAGGATATCGTTCTCGGGCACGCAACTCCACAATGTATTGACAGTTGATATTCTACGACCATCAGTGGGAATCCGGAAATTATATACAATATAACCTTATAGCAGTGCTTTCATTGATTTACGTGTAACTTTCGTTGTAGCTTTATTGTAAAAATCGAAGCATTGAAGAACATTCAAATCAAGCGTGGCACATCCGCATGGTGCATAATCGGATGGAACTGCCACCGAATTTTCTCAGAAAGTTATATTTCTCACACATCTTTCCCTGCTCTTCACAATTTCTCACATACAGAACATCCCTGATATCAATAAAAATATGATTGAAAATCCACCTTAAGCATGAGCTCCGCACTTCCTTTGATGACTATGATGGTGCGCAACCCGTTTTCTTGATTAAAGAAATTATATGGCCTCTTCACTTTGGTTCAGCAATGCTCGATCATGATTCTTACGCCATATCCAAGAAAAATTCCATGACATAAAAAACAACAGCTTTAAAATTACTTGCTGATGACAGAAACACAAATATATTCTTTAGTTGGAAGATTACAGTATCGTCTGAGAGTGTACGTTGCAATCAATAAATGTAAATCCTATTAATTGGCTGATTCAAGGCATTTACAAAAATTAGGAATAGTCTCCAAAACTGTACATAAAAGATTTGTCAACTGCAAATATTCAGAAATGCAACAACAGATTGTGTTCTATGTGACTTAACGGCTAGAGACTATCCATTATGATCCATAGGTCGTGAGATCGAGTCCCCGTATGAAAGTCATTGGATGTTGGCATGAAGGGCATCCGGACTTTAAATACCACAACTCTCCGTAAGTCTGACAGTCAGCAACGTCTATGCCTCATTAATGGAGAGCAATGACGTAAAAAGCTTCATTTTTTAACAACAGTAGACTTAGATCTTTTTCAGAATCCAAAAATCAGCTACATCATTCTTGTGTTTGTCGCAACAATTAAGGTTAGAAGATTAGATTGAATGAGAAGACAGATCACTTAGGAATGAAACTAAAATTACTAGTACATCTCACACCTAGTGAACTTTCAAACAAGAATCCTTCCGGTTTTATTAATTTGAAGGGATCACTCAACTAGCATTGAAAACTTTTAAAATGGATCTTCTTTCTACGACATCGTCCTCAATTGAAATTCGCTTAATTAAGGTCGAGCTGGAACCATCGAAGTCTGCGAGGTGAAGGTTGCACCTCCAGTAATAGCATAAAAGATATTTGTCATATTCTGACAGTTTGACAGTGCAATAACAGGAATGAAACGTGCAAGTTTTCGTGACATCAAAATATCCTTAATTCAAATTAATGAAAAACCACACGAATACGAAAAATATTTTGAGATCGAGCATACTTCTTAGCATAATCCTTCTTAGATTAGCATGTAATCTGACCATTCTTTAAGTTCTGTATAAGTGTTCCAAATCTTAGGCATTCTACATACACTATCCAGATTAGTTGTGAAGAAATTTATTTTATTAAGCTAGAACAGGGTATGTAGGATAAAATATCAGAACATTGCTACAGTAGTACTTAATGTAATCACCGCTGAACCAGAATTATACGAAAATTAGGCTTCGAATCTCTTTAAAGGGTGAAATTAAGAAAACGAGTCACCCTCTAAAATACGTACTTCATAAAATTAAAATTCGTTTCGTATAATAACGACTAATCTGAAATTTCTGAACATGCAGCAAGCTGGTATATTCACCACACAATAAGCATCACCATTCTTGACTTGTATGGTAGTGAAACGTGGGCAATGAAGACAGAAAACAAAATGAAGATGATAAGAACCGAAAGAAGAATAGTCAGGTGGCTTTGTGGTGTGTCGCTTCGATAAAGAATCCCCAGCGACGACCTCCTTCGCAGACTGAGCTTAGTTGGAATGGAAGAAGCGATGAGAAAAAGGCGTTTGAGGTGGTACAGTCATGTAGTGAGGAAAGCAGATGATGATTGGGTGAATAAGGTGTGGAAGTCAGAAGTACCACGAACCAAATGGGAGGAAACAGTTCGAACACACTGTAAGAAAATGGGTCTGCGAGGAAGATGCAAAGGATCGCGCCAGATGGAGAACTGCCATCAGAGGCAATCGTCTAACCCAGCCAATGGCGGAATAACAGACGTAAAACGTATATAATGATGATGATGATTCTTGACTTGAATATCCTCATGCTATTTTAGGACGAAAATTTCACGAACTTGTCCTTCGTAGAACGGGCATAGCAACAGGTGGACTGGACATAGTAACAAAACAAATTCACGAGATTTTCGTGGTGTTACAATTAGAGACGCATGACATTTCTTAAACAAGTTAGGCAGCAAATCTGAAAACTCACTACATTCTAGCAATCGCCGTCAACTGTGGTAAATCATGCATTACATCTGACCTTGTATTAGATTTACCAAATGAATGTCCGCCCGAGATTACACTGAATATTTTAGAGATCTGAAAAATACATCATACAAAAATTCTAAAAAAGCAGTTCCGGACAAAAGTCCTCGATCATAAAAATGTTCTTTAACATGTAGGCCTATATACGCCTCAAGTTTAAAGATCTTTACTCTTTTTGAGTTTCATGTTTGAAGAACTTTATTCATCAAAGCAGTTCAATTCCAATTTATCAGTTAAGGTGAATACTAATTATGTTACACACCGTGAATGAATAATATTTGATATTTGTCGAACGTGTGATGAAGAATGGAGCGATGAGCCTTTGATAGAGTCTGGGGTATTTCGCAACGCCCATGGTTCTCTATATAGTCGCTTAAACGATTTTGTGGCCATTCCGGGAATTTCGATTATAAATGAAAAATCGCCCCTGGCTTTCCGCGGAATAAAAAGCTTGTTTCTTTCAGTGTTACAAAACGTGCGCAATTTACCGCCTTGAATGTACCATTTGCAATGAATTTTATATCGGCTAAACTTCAAGAACAGTAAGATTTCGTATAAATGAACATACTAATCACTCTTCACCTGCATTTTACCAACATGTACAGCACATTCATAACAACAATCCAAAATCATTGATTAAGTGGACCGTACTTGTGACTGAAAGAAACAGCGCAAAACGAAGGTAAATGGAATCCCTTTTAATCAGACATTAATCTAATTTAATTAACGGATGCTCAGGTGGATCTCTTCTGTCTTTATAATATAGGAACTTCTTATAATGGTATTTATGTAAGTTTCATGTACCAACATGTATATTTTTTATTTCATGTCCATCAACTCTTGTTCTACATCCATTACTTCCGATGATTTCTATTCTCTTTATGTTCATTTCTGTTGTTCCAGGAAATTTCTTGTAACATGTACATAGCTCATTCCTACATAACAGTTCCATTTTTTAGAAATTCAATAATCTGTATAAGCATTGCATGAATATTTCAGTTGCTCTATTAAAGGTTTTCGAAACATTGGACAACTCCAAAGCTTTATATTCCGCGGAAAACCAGCGGTGATTTTTCATTTATAACCCATCGTTCTGATAGGATTCCGATGCCTTTTCAAATCCCTCGAGCGCACGATTATATTTCTCTACTTCGCAGTTCAGCTTGGTCCATATTTTCTCATTTGTACTTAAATGCGGGGTGGAGTGTGAAGCTCAACTTGTTGAGCAAGGAGTTTGAGGCTCCCTTGTTGAGCATTACACCACTGTTGTGCGATCGCCTGTAGGATTGGATGGGGTCTCAACACTTCAATAGACTGGTATCAGTAGAAGAGCCAGCCATGAGAATGTGGTCTTTAATAAGAGTGATGATCTTTTGTTACTTAATACATTGGTTACTCCCATATCTGAGCGCACGACGGTATGCGAACCAGTTTTCCGTGGATGACGGACGCATGAAGAGAAGTAAAACTGGGGTATATTCAATTCATCATTTAAATACCATGCTATTCATCAGTGGACCAATAAGGGGTCGTTCAAGAATTACGTAATAGCCTTGCCAAGTTTTTGAGCACCCCAACATTCGGTACCGCAAAGGCTGTTCGCTGAAGCCTCTCTAAAACTACACAGAATACACAATCGCCTCCAGCTCCTCAGACTAAGAGGACGCTGAGATGGCTCAACAATCATGAATAACGATATCAAAATCTATAGGCAAATGGGGTAGCGATGAGTAGCAGCATTAGTCAGTTTCGACCTCGAACGGTCCACAAGATAAAAAAGCGACCATTTGAAATTCGAAAATACTGGTGTTGAATTTTGTTATCACCAGCTTCCCATGTCTTTTAAGAGACTGAAATTCTCCGGTCTCTTGACGTGATTTATTTAATGGTCTAATATAATATGTCATTTTGCTTCTCTTGTTTTTGTACTTACTGTAAAACAGGGTGATAGCGGTCAAGTTGGAACCTTACATGCGCGCTGACTACAATGCGCATCCCAGTGGCTACACAACAGAAGATTTTGGGGAGGAAACACAGCATCATACATCTGTCGAGTTGATGCCACTGGTCACGTGAATATGACGCTGTACACGATGTGCACATCAATTCGGACGAGTATGAACCGGCTTTTGGGCCTCATTCATTTGGAAGATCGATGGGCTTATGTGCAGCGTAATATCATCCTTCCAATACCTATACTGTAATGTATTTTGTGACCTTTTTTAAAATGGGAATAGAAATTTTGTTACACACAAAAAATATTTTGCTTTGCATGTATGTTAAGAATTCGTGAAGCAGTCATGAATTTGGGAACCTTTGAAGATTTCATATAAACTTATTATCAAATATGATTTCAGCAAGCGAATTGGAATTGGAAGCGAAATAACGATGTCGGAAGCATAAGCATTCATTCATTATGAAAAGAATATAATCTATCGAATAACATAACTTTTAGAATCGCAATCGTAAACATCGAATGTTAACAATAACATGTTAACATGCCTCAACGAGTTTAAGATCGGAGGACTGACGCAAAACACTGAACCTATAAAATACTGCGTAACAAAAGATCTCAACATCTAGAGTTACAGGGACCATTATTTTCATTAATGAAGTAGCATCAAAACTGTAACTTTAAATGATAAAAATTTATTTCATACAACTCTAGCAACCTGCCTGACCGCCTCTAGCATTGATGCAGGCTAAAATTCTATTGTTCATAGAGTTTATCCATATGCATATATCTCAAGAGACAGTCAGTGAGTACAAACTCTTTCGTTGTGGAAATCGAGGGTAAACCGTGATTACTCGTCCACATCACGCGATGCTACTCATCAGTGCTCCTTTTTGAATGCTGCTCGCACCATTCTCATCTTTTTCGTTTGTGTTCGAGACCTGCAACATATTCGTTTATAAGCCAAAGCCATCATTTAAGTTCACTAAAATTCAATAAGTTATTGAGAGGTATGCGTACAGCTTGTCTGAAAGACTCAAATCCCGCTTCTTTCAAATGCAATTCGTCGATGTTCAGTTCTAACGCAACAGTTGATACCAGCCACAGATTTGCGGCCTATTTCCTGAGGTGAAACGCTCTAAAACCGATATTTCTTCGCTGCAATATAGCCTTTGGCATGTGACTCTATTTGTCTTCTTTGGTCTTTCAGATCCCTCCTGTTTTACAACTCCTTAACACCAATGCACCCACCAATTCCTAATAGCCAGCCGACATCCGATGAATCCAATTCTTTACAAATATGCGTTACGTCCACAGCGAATCATTCCAATAGCCACACATTTTGCGAATTCATCTTCGTGCTTCATCATGCAGCTACGATTTATGTCAGAAAGACAGCAGATTTTGCAATAATGCAATGTTAAACTTATCCAAACGTTGATCCTGTGTAAGAGGATGAACGATACCTTCATACGGCTATGATAGAGAGGGCACATAGAAATTTTTTGAGAGTAAGTTCGACTTAGAAGTTTAAAAGTTGCCATTGATTAGTAATGATAAGAATTTTTTCCTGTCTGGCAATATATGTTGAACTGTCAGCAACGAAAATATAATCATTTCCACCGAGCGATTACATAGTCGCTGCCTCAAAGCCACTCTCCCTTCGAAATCGCCCATAATTATTTCGACAACCCCCTCTCCCTCCTAGGTAATTACGTAAAATTTGAACGACTCCTAAGCATCGAAATCACGCAGTGTGATCTTAAACCATTTTGTAATATTATTAGTCATTTGTAGGACATTAAACTAATGGTCGAGATCATGCAAACGCAACGTCGTACTCCTCAAGCGTTGGAACTCAATCGCGTTTTCAAGTTGTTCAATGAACTTCAATGCAGAATTCTGCAAGTAAAGACACGCTTCCTTGATGAATTGACGGAATTTAAATGACAATTAGAAAACATGTTGGCTGACTATCATTGAAAAGGTTCGGTAGAAAAATCGAGCTGCATCGACTAAGTATTCAAAGTCAAAATTTGTAGCCTAAAAAACGCATCCGCTCTGCCATTATCAAGAACTTTAATGCAGAACTGTACACTATAAACACTTAATAGATTGACCATGGACATGAAAAAATTCTTCATCTTTCTAGACACAAGATGAAAATAATATATGCAGCAACTTAGGAAATTAATAATGCCAACACTTTCACCATAATAATGAAAAATCCCATCGAACCGACAAAAACTGCTGAGGTTTGACTGTGCAAATCCTGCAAATGGGCCATTTGCAGTGATGAGTTATCACCTTGCATTAAGTGCATACCTGAACAGAAGAAGAACACCTGAGAATTATAAGTCATCGTGTTTATTGAAATTTCCCGATAATAGCATTACATACAAATATAAATGCGCTTTACAATTGAAACCTCGTGTAAATCAGTTAGGTGTATTTTTCAAAATTCTCTTTCAAAATGTTTCTGCATGAACAGTCTGTTCAACATCCCATCATCTTTTCATTTATACTTAATTTTGTAAAAAAATTGTAATTGCTCAAAATTTGACATTTATGAAAATGTGATGTGCCTAGAACCACAGAACATGGCCCCAGCATGGCCATTAGCTATTTAAGATTCACTGTTGTTGCCAATGCATGTACTGATCTTATAGTGCCTGAAATACAGATATTTCGAAAAGAGCCAACTTCATTGCGATGTTATAAAATTTAGATTATTTTTATAACATCAAAAAATGGACTCTTTTCAGAATATACTTATTTGAATATCTGACCAAAACCTATTCAAATTAATGTCTACAATGTCTCTTACATTTGTATCATTTGAATTTCATATATTTTCGTAGATATTTCTGTTCTCGATGAAAGATAAGAATGGCTGTTCCACTCTTATCCTAAAAAAATTAAATATATATTTTTAAAATACCTGTCAGGTTGAATTACGACTTTCGCAAAGAAGAGCTACATCGTACGGAGTAGCTTACATACTACCTTAATGATATCCTAAAATGAATTCGAATGAATTCTATTTACATTCTCGCCTTGACTATTCCCATCCCCATTGATGAGTTGGGGGTTCATGGAAAATGGAAACGTGAACCATTGATCCTTTGTCTCGCTATGACCGCACATTACGCTAGCGGTCTACCGGTCCTATCCATGATACCGTCTGTCCGCCGTCGCCATAGCTATCTATTCTCCAGCCGTTGATTTGTCTTTCAGGATGTGAGTACTGATGCTCCTTGACCTGATCACGTGGCCAAAGTGCTACAGCTGCAGGCTTCGAAGTCATTAACAGCAGCTCCTGCTTCTCAACTCCCAAAGTAGATTCCTTGGTTCGATGAGCGATCTTCAGCACCCGCCTGCAACAGGTAATTTCAAATGACCGGGGTTTAGTGATGATGCTGTTTGCCTTCGATATCCACGCTTCGCAAACCTACAAGGCGACAGACCCACTTATGTCTTTAGGATCTTGATCAGAGATTGGCCCTTCAACAAGGTGCCGAGTGACTTCAGCGCAGTTCTTGCTGTCATAAACCGAGTTCGGATCTCTTGCCACGCGACTACCGTGCGTTTTTATGCTGGAGCCCAAGCACTTGCATCGTTACACTTGTTAGAGTGACCCCACGACACCGTATCCGCAGTTGTTCACCTCTCACTGTCGTCACCACCACCTTCGCTTTTGCTTATCTCCAGAAGCGCCTAACTTATGACATCTAATGTACATACAGCAAAATATATCATTTGCAAAATTATCACGTCAAATTCTCGGTAATAATGCTTTAAACCGGTCATGAATTTATCTGTTGAGCCCCAGTGACGAGACTAAATAATTGCCTCAACTGAAGATTTCCTTATTCTATGCATGCCTCTAACTGACAGTGACGATCCCCACTCGTAATGGTGCATTTGTCATTCTGAAAACTGGGCAGACAGGGCAATGAAGAATGGCAAGCGCTGCTCGTCATTGCCAGTTGCGATAGTGTTGGAAATACACAGGTTAAATAGAAATGAAATTATATTTTTCCTGTTTATAATTGCCAAACATAAACAGGATGCACACATGTACATACAATCTACAGTTTTGATTTTCTGTCCAGTGTTTATAAATCTACAAGTGTTGCAGGGCAACACCCAAGGTTTAACAGACTATAACAAGGAATACTTAACTAAATGAAATTGTCGTTCAAAGTATAGGCTGGAAACAGAGTCAAATTGATTTTCAGATTATTGAAGTCTGAGGAGCACGTCTAAAGCAGCAAAAAGAAGATTTGAGTTCATTTTTATGCTAATTAACAATAGAACATCATGAGCAGCCTACTCATTCGACTACAAAAATGTATGACCTATCAATTAAAGCATTATCTAACATGCAATACTTATGTCAAGAAATAAGATGGGTAATTCCACGTAAGCATCAACCTCGACGTTGAAAATTTTAATTGAGATTTCGATGATTTTCTTCATCAATTTTATCAACCAATACCCAAAATCAGTAGAAATTGATAATGAACTGAATCTACAAACACACTATTTGAAAAGAGAGGGAAATTTCGGTACTATGGTAAAAATTGGCCCACAATTGTAAAACAACATTTTTATTCGCATTTAAAATATGGACGTTTAACATATATCGCAAAATCTTTTACACTTCAAATAATCATGCAATATATTTTTAGGTCAAAGTATAATTTTGCGTATCTATCTTAGATTTCAAAGAATGTCATCTGAAAAAATAGTGATTAAGTCGCGAGCGTCCGCTACGCTCAAAATACTTCCATTTATCTGCAGTTAGCAAAAGCTCATGGAAAGTTGATACCTCGAAACGTAATAGTATCAAGGATCAAGATAGCAATCCAGTAATGCAATCAATAATCCGAATAATTGATTTCATGAATTTCCATATTGGATTGAAATTCCGAGGGTTTGTTACGTAACGGACGCTCACTTTACTGAAAAATCTTGAAAACTTACGTACAGTTACTGGCATTGCTCCCACAGGAGTTGACTGACTAACATTATCTATAGCAAAAAACTGTGATATCGAGATCCAATGCGAGGTAATATAGAGTAGGCCTAATAGTGAGTATAGGTTAGCGAGAGAAATTATGAAATCGTGAGGAATTGATTTTCTACGACATCTCTAAGAAAATAAGACGTGTCAACGAATATACCAATTAAAAAGGAAAAATAATGAGAGCATAGAAATGGTTAATGACGAAGCATCAGACGTCTGTCAAATACCACAATTGGTCAATAAAGTCGAAAAGAGCCTCAAAAATCTCCAAGAACAATATTTCTGCCAAAATTCTAGGACAACCAAATTGATGAATACTGCAAGTAATGTAGAACGGCACGAATAAGTAGAATAACGAAAGAAATTGCACAAAAAAAGTAGACGCATTTCATCATTCAAACATTTCACGATAATTTCCCAGTCAGAAAATGTGTTCATCGAGCGATCTATTCTTTGTAAGAGCAAATTCTGAAGCGCAGCATGGTGAAAGGGAACCCATGAAGTGTTCAAATTGCAGCAAACCGATGTAGAGATCGTCCTCTCAAAAAGCTGGCTCTCTCAGTCCTCGACAAGGCTTTCCTGATCTCATATTCATTCTATATCATCCAGAGAACATGCTCCTCAGATTATGCAGCTATGATCAATTAAAACACTAGCCTCCACTGAGGCATGTGCTGCTGTTTTGTACTCTTCTAATATACAGTATGTACAAGGATGTTTGAATTATTGATTGGTATAATAAATAGGGTCAATCATTAATAGATGCTGTCAAAAAGAGTGAAAATTATTGAAAAATAAAGGGAATAACTAATAGTGTCCGTTATACGGCTACTATGACGCAAAACTTCAAAGGGAAATTGATTAAAAAAAACAAAATACATTAATGCAGCATAATTGTATTGGCAATCTCCAGAAGAAATGGGCACAAGATGGATTTACAAGCATAAATTAGGAAGTGGACATAACGAGCGTCCGTAAAGTTGAAAATGTAATTATGAAATGAAGCCGAAACAAATACATGCTTAACAAATGTCATTTTTTTAAAATTTCATGTCTCTAGTTTTAGGAAAATATCATTTGAAAGTAAAATTCCTGGTCAATTCGCAGTATTACAGATAAAAATTAAGGACAAATTTAGATTTTCACCGCGAGCATCCGATACGCCGACTTCTTGGGCTCTCAAATTGGCTGTAGTACGAATTTCGGTCTAATTTTCAGAGATGAATAGCCAATATTAACAAATGTGCGTGAAATCCAGAAGATCTATGATACTTTAAAACTGCCTACAGAGCTTGAAAAGTTATGCAAACGAGCGTCTGCTACATATGGAATTGCCCAGATCAAGTAACATAAATGATAACATTGATTGAATTTTGCAGAAACATTTATAAAAATTCTTCGTGCAAAAAGATATTTTTTTATTTCAAAATATAGGGTGGGTTTTCATGTCCCCTACAGGTGTGCACCGGATTTGAACCTTTTTCCTAATCCGACTCCGCAAATCTGAAATGATCCGGATCTGAGATGCTGGTATTTTACCCATTGCATGCCGTTATTTATCCTTCTTATATATATATATATATCCCAGAAGTTAGTACCACTTATATAAAAAGATAAACTTAATTTATTATATTAATTATTAATCAATATTTTTATACTAATTTAATTGTCGTGAATGCGGATAAGAAAAAAATATGTTCATCTTAATTAACTATGCTTCCCTTATTGATCAAAAGGTTCAACTTGATAACCGTCATGTTCGATGCACAAGTGCATCCTCCTGAACGATCGCTCGTGAATTCTTTCCAAGACTCGTCTGTCGTCGAAAGCTTTGAACTCTTCTACGACTACCTGTTTGAGGTCTGCAACAGTTTCTGGGCGTTTCATTATGATCTTCGGCTTCAGCAAACCCCATAATGCATTGTCGCATGAACTGAGATCAGGGGAACGAGGAGGCCAATTCGTCGGTCCATATTTACCAGTCACCGATCTGGAAAGTGCTGGTTTAGGAAGTTTCGAGTGATAAGGGCTGTATGAGCCGGTGCCCCGTCCTGCTGGAAGTGGGCTGAATTAGCAATTCCTCTTCTTGCAAGTTCTGGCAACATTTCATTTCTAAGCATATTAATGTACGCTACGGCTGTAACTCCGCCTTTCAGAAAAAATGGACCGATTAAATGCCTCGATGACATAGCTGCAAATACCATCACTTGAGGTGGGTGTTGCCTGACTTGATCAAAGAAGAATGGATTCTGTTTGCTCCAAAAAAAGATCTGCTTTGATCTAGGATGTCCTTCTGCATAGATTGCGCATTCATCCGAAAAAACAGTTTATCTCGCTGCAACTCGTTGTCATACTTTAGAAGTATGTTTCGACAAGCTTCAACACGAACTCTACGATCTGCTTCAGATAAAAACTGTACCTTTACTGGCCTGTAAGGATGGAGTTTCATGTCATTCTTCATGACTCTATGAAGGGTTGACTTTGCCATGCCGATTTCATCAGATCTGCGACGCACTGACAACTTGGGATCGTTTTCAAGAGATTCTTTCACATTCTCAACTTCTTCTCCTCGCTCATTCGGTCTTCCATCTCTCTTCCTGTCCAAGATTGAACCAATGGAAAATAATTTGTCAGCCCATGCTGTGATAACTCTTGTATGGGGTGGTTCAAATCCATATCGCTCTCTCAACTTTGTCTTCAACTGCCTTACTGCCGTTATGCTTCTGTCACCTTCGAAATACCAGGCAGCAGCGAGAACAGGATACTCAATTGTGTACCGACTAATGTCAGCCATGCCGTGAATTTATACGGTGAAATGTTTTTTTCCTATGTCAATGAGCAACGCTTTGGTAACGACCAGTCAGAAGTGTCTCAATCATCTATCAATTCGAATTGAATCGATAGCAACCTCGATCTGCTTGATCACGACAATGTAGGAATATAGACTGATCGTGAGGTCAATAATATAGCAAAATAAGAGGGCACGAAGTGCCTGATTATTTTGCATATTACTGACCGAAAGAGAAGTCTATATTTCTATTGTTATCTACTTTGAAATGTAAAATGCTATGACACTCACTATCAGTCAATAATATGTTTCATGTGTTAAAATATACTATTAGTCAATAATATGCAAATCAAATGTAATATCTAGGTAGATTTAAATGACGAAGACTCCTAGCCTAGGACATTGATATCTATCTATGAATGCATGCTTCAATTATACAAAATCACTGTTATAGATTCATTTTAGTCTGAATTGACGATGCATGCCGATGAGCAATTTGATGATAGTATGTTTGAAGAGGATTTATTAAGTATGAATCTCATCAATTATGAATTTGTGCCGACTGGTATCATTTCGGGTCTCACCACTGAACAACTGAATAATTTGACCAGTAGCACAGCAGAAATTACAAGAGAAAGGGATCAAGTAACATACCCAGAAGCAGATATCGTTCCACAACAAGAATATCCTGAGTTAGGTAATCAAATTCAAGCGGAAATGAACAGAATAGAAGAAGAAATGAAAGTTCAGTCAACAGCACAACAAATAAAATCATATTCTAGAAAGTTAAAACAATTTTTGTCAGCGAAGAACTTACCGGACAATATTGAAACTATGCCTGTGAGTGTCCTATCTTCATATCTTCGATTCTACTATAGTCAACTTAGAAAGAAAGATGGATCCTACTACTCGTCACGTACTCCCATATGTATAAGAGCTGGTATACATCGCTATTTGACACAGGTGCCAGTTAATCGAAGCGTCAACATTTTGAATGGAGTTATGTTTCAAACTGCAAACCACATGCTGGCTTCAATGGTGGGTCATTTTTTGCAGAGCGGACAGCCACCACCGCAGCAAACATCTGAAATTAGCGAAGATGACTTCAGACTTCTTTCAACATACTTTCACAGAAGAACACCTGACAGGCTCCAGAAAGAAATTTGGTTTAATACCGAGTACCATTTTGGAATGCGTGGACGAGAAAATATGCGTCAATTTACGATCTCCAGCTTTGTTCTATGTTGTTACTCAAACAATAAAACATATCTCAAAATAAATGAAAATCTATTGTCAAAGAATGTCAAAGCGTCTTTGAATACAAAGGAATTTTCGGATATGAAGCAAGCAAAGATGTATGAGGACAGAGATCAGCCGAACAAATGTCCAATTGTTGCATTTCTTCTTTATAAAAGAAAATTAGAAGATCGTGGGATTAACAAAATGTGGCCCAAACCTATAGAAAATGAGAAAATGATTGAGGCAGGATTGTGGTACTACCAGAAAGCAGTCACAGGGAAAAATCTTTTGGGTGAAATGATGAGCACCATTTCCGAGGAATCCAAACTCTCAAAGCGATACACAAACCATTCGATCCGAGCGACTGTCATTAATCGACTGCGAGACAAAGGATTCAAGAAAGAGCAAATATGCAAAATTACGGGACACAAAAATCCCAGAAGCCTTGACAGCTACTTCAGAAAACGATGTACCGATGACGAATCATTTTCAATGAACCGATCATTACAGAGCTCTTTACATGGCACTGCAAGTGCGAGCACTGATCATGAAATTCGCGACGACATTTATCCTGAACCTCAACAGACAGTGGAAAATTCTCACGTTCTTCAATTCACGAACAATCAAAATTTTCTTATTGCTAGGGCCCCAAGCAACAAAAAAATGAAGCTTAAGTGTGACGGTGAAACCAACATAGTTGAAATTGAGTTTATTTGACATTGTGATAAACATTTAGTACATCTGGTTAGTTTTCTCCGTTTCTTGTTGATGCCTTTACTATAGGCATAACAGTTAACCTATCTAGGAGTCATAGGGATATTTCGATATGCACAGACATCTAAATATAGATTTTCATAAAACACAATTATTTTTGTATATTTTTGACCATTTAGTGGTAGACATCTAACATTAAAGTAGATAACAATGTTTATATCTTGACTGGATTTAGAGTTCAAAATTATGCTATTCCGAGAGCGTGGAATACTTCGGGATAAAAGATTAATTTTGACTGATAAATCCATTCAAGATACCTATTGTTGCATGCCTTCTATTAAAACCTCGAGTTTACAGCTTAATTAGAAATCTATGGCTCCAAGTAACTACTTCTATAATCTATGGTATCAGAGAAAAGTTGCCGAAATTTAACAAAATAATATGAAGTCATTTTCAAAGATACATGTATTAATCTAGAGGATCGGTCAAAGACCGAATAATCAAATTCAAGAAAGTTAGATCAAGTTCACTGAATGCTACTATATTAGTTTCACGGATGGAGTACAACCGATCATCAGACCGCAGTGAACAAGAAGAAATTTCTACAGAAAAAAAACTGAAGATACACTATGAAATTCAAATTGTCAAATTATAGATGGAGATTGTGACTTGATAATAAAAATTTTCTTAGATGCAGGCCTGTGATTAGCCTATGAAAAAAATTGAGGATTTTTTGTGAAAAATTTGAGGAATGGAAACGGAACCTAATATGATAATTGCAAGAAAAACTACAAATTTTAGAACGGATTTTCGGCCAAACTTTAAATCATGAAAGTCACAAAGAAGAAGGTAACCCAAGGGTTAACCACACCACACTTTTCGAAGTTGTGTATATTGCAAAGGAATACTGACTTGGTCATAATCACTTCCCGCGTTGTTACGAAATTAATTTGTTGCCTCAAGTATTATTATCTGCTTAGAATGTGTCGAACATAGGATGTCAGATCAAGCTGCTGATATCGCTCTGCTTCACGCTATCGTCTCCAATTCAATGATGCTTGTCAGATTTGTATACTATAATTTTTTTGAATGTAGGATATATCCTCAACTACATGCATCTGGGGCTTTGCAACGATTAATTTTTACGGACTTTAGACAAATTTGGGAGGAGAGTAACCCATAAGTATAGAAAGCTTAAAATCGTTGACGGAATGCTTGTGACTTAAAAAAGTCAGTAATATATTATGAAGGATACGCCACATTACACACTAATTTATTGATATTACTTTATGCTACACAAGTTTTGGTGGGTTTTGTTTACTTGTTAGCGTTTGATCATATCGCTCCGATCTACATTCAAATGAACATGAATTCTCTCATACAACACAAAACAAGTGTCGGGAACATGCTTGCCAGTTGAGTTGTTGGTCTCATACAGGCAAAGAGTGAAAGATTATCACCTCTATTCGCATGAAGTTGCGCAGAGATATTGACGTCCACATCTTGCAGTAGACCCAGGTTGAAAATCTACCAACCCAGTACTATGTGGTTCAATGTCTTAATTAATCTAAGTTCACATGCAACGATAAGCAATGTGTGCACTAGTTTCACACCAACCTGTGTTCAGCAAATTATGAAAACGATCTATAAGTGAATAATTCATCCAGGATAAATGTCGGTCGGCAGACCCTGAAAAATGTAGCTGTAAAAAGACTCATGAGATAGCAGAGCTTCATACGCTTCCAACCCCCGCACGCTAGTGACCAGGAGGCAGATAGACAATAAATTTAGGGACCATCCGCTTAACCCCGTGGGATGTGTTCATGTTCATGAAATAAAATGGAAGAGAGTGAAACAAACGCTTCAGTTGATAAGAGCACTGAAATTCAAGTAGGCTGGACTACCTATATGTTATCATATAATGGATATGGAAGATCGATATCCTTAAGTTCTTTAAGAAGTACAGGCATGCATTTAGCAGCCATATAGTCGCAGAAACATATAAAGAAGGTCGTGAAAAAGGTCAAGATAATTAATGAAAATAATTGAATGTGCATTTTATTGTTGGAATTCTAAGCAATATTAAAGTTAGAAGTAAAACATTGCAAGGTTCAAATATACAATTTCTGTAGGTTGATCGCAGTGTTTCACTCATTAAATACGTGAAAGCATTTAATGAGTGAGTTCGACAGACAATAACTTCGGACAACTTCTCTGCTTAGCAAAATAAGTCCGGACGAACCGGAACATCTGCAGCCCTGTAACTTGCAGAAATTAAAACGACATTCAACGTATTCAACGCAACAAAGTGCGTCAAGGTAACAAAATAAAAAAAACAAGTTAACGACTGGTTAATTTTTGATGTGCTAAATATGACATGGCTAAAGGAAAATAATTATATCCTAAAATGTCTAGAAATTTAAAAATACTAAAAGGACAAGCAACGGTTCTCCTCTCCTCATGTGGAACGAATTGGTGAGTAAGTCGCACTTTTCAAAATTATGTTTATCACTTATATATTGAAAAGATTCTATTTAACAGTCTACCCATTCAGATGATAAAAGGACAGGTCTGTTTCCAATCAAAATATCAGATCTAGCTAGCACAGCAGGATTACGCTATCTAAAATCTACCAGGTGTGTGAGAGAAAAATTATTAAGTTACAAATCATAAGAGAAGAAAAAGAAAAGTAATAAATCATGAGTGATTCATGATTAGCAGCATGGATGTAGGGTACATGTTACAGGATTCTATCTTAGCTTCTTGTTTGGAAGTTTACATATCATCGCCATTCGCCAAAAAACAATACATTATCCGACATTTAGTCCGTAGTGTGTCGTATTTGAGGAATTTCTCATAGTTAAGCTATATTTGAGGAATTTTTGAGGAATTGAGGAGCAATAAACAAATTTGAGGAGTAATCACAGGCCTGTAGATGTCTACATTTTGAGACGATTTCATTTTTCTTATCGAGGAGATAGCTTTCTTTTGAAGTGGCTATAAAATATTTCTCTGGGAGACAAAGATTGCAATACAGATCACCTCAGGAATAGGTCTTGCTATGATTTATGCTATATGTTCTTATTTGTGATTTATATTTTTTTTCTAGTATATAGTTTAAAATACTTCATGCATTGTTACATCAATGCAAACCGTGCAATCTACATGTACGTATAGGCTATATAGAATGGATATGTTAGTTGCATGTAGGCTGCATCTAATATATCATTCATCTGGTGTGACCACAGCCCAGTCTTTTTTATAGAATGGGTTCTTGAAAGCCACTTGTACAAGGAAATGACTGAAACGCATGTTGCGCTACGTTGTGAATTTTTGTTACTTCTCATGTGCTGCCTTCGGGGTTTTTACAGCCGACAGGCCTACATCAACTGATCAAAAATGATAGCTGGGTAATATGTTCATAAGAAATTTAGTGATGAAATTTAAATTAACTCTGGCTTTATATTAACCCTATCCATACGTGAGAGGGGAATCGTCCAGGTGTCACATTTTTGCTGTGAACGTCTTCATACAATTATGCCGTCCAACCTACTGAGCAACATTGCGTCAACATTATTAGAAAGTAGGCTTTTCTGATGATGGTTTAGGATTTACATTATTCTGAATTAATGCATCTAAAATTGTCGAGCAGACTGTCAATATTGAACTGCTATGGTTTCCTGGCTTGCCCCATTAAGTATCGTGAACAATTTGCTTTCATTTTATTAGAAATAACAAAATAGGCAAATCAAACAATGTATGATAAAAAACGATGGCTTCGATCGAAAATTACAAAAGTCGGCAGTTGTAACAAACTAGCACAACGTATTAGATAATACCTAATCAAGTGATAATATAAGAGCGAGAGTATAATTCTGTTGCTACCAAACCTAAGTTAATCAGTCTCCGGTTAATTAAACCTGAAATTAAGGACAAATTACAGGCAAGGCACCACATCTTTCAAATGTGGCTTTTAAACATCCAATGCTGTAACTACTATAGATGCATTATACAATTTAGGAAAAAACAAATTTACATGCTGAAATGTAGATTTTCTATCTCCAAATCCGGTAAATCCGGAGATGTGTAAATAGAGAGGGATGTGTTTCCAACCCCCCCTATTTTGGGCACGATGGGGAATCCGCACGGACCCTTACTGTCACTTGTGTGGCAGGTATGCCAATCTTCGCCATATCCTCTCTGGCTGTCATGTGGCACTGCAGAAAGGATGGTACACGCAACGACACGGTTTGGTCCTGCAAAAGATTGTGGGAGCAGTCTCGGATGCAGTGATACCTTCTAGGCATGTAGCGGGAATTGACTTTGTGCCGAGGGTAAAACAAAGAGACGAAAGTCTCCTCGTGTGTCTCGATCTGTTCCGCGGAAGTGGGAAGTTCGAGTGGATAGACAGCTGCCAGATGAACTGTCCCATCTGACCAATAGCCTGACCATGGATTCCTTAATAGTAGTGGCCGGGATGGGAAACTGTGAAATTTCTCTCATCGCGGCTATACGGAAGAAGGGTCACTTTTGGAGAAGCAGATTTTCCCTCAAACCTGTGCGTTATCGCGAAACAGAGAGAACCTCTGACCAAGTGATGAACATTGAAACCTACAGCCTGTTGGTCAGTGGCCAAATCAAAGGGAGGAACAAGCAAAATAAATAAACAATGTTCCCGTTCTACAACACATTACGGTTGAAAGCTTTAACTTCATTAGGAATTATAAGACGAAAGTCGATAAGATATACGTTTACATGCCTGGCCATGGCCTGACCTAGTGTTGATCGATGCGGTAGGGAAGAGAATGATGATGGGCGAACTAACCGCTCCCTGGGAAGAGAATGTTGAGGATGTCCATAAGAGGAAAGCTGCCACATATGAAAAACTTGTTAAAGGGATTCGCAAGCAAGGGAGGAAATGTGAGCGCATGCCCTTTGAAGTGGGATGCCGCGGTTTCGTTACTCTATCGGTGAGAAAATTTCTTGCTTAAGCCGGTGTTAAAAGCGCAAAGATAACCATAAATAAGTTGAGTGAAAAGACGGAAGGTAGCAGCCTTGTGTTAAGGACCTGGGCGCAACGAGCTGTTGCGGACCCACCATCCTTAGACATACTGAGCTTAATGGGTCGAAATATCGGTGACGGATGGCGCTCAGCTGATGACTCAGGTCCTTTTTGGGTGCAGCAGTTGCTGTTTCACACAACTGTTTTATCTCCAAATCCGGTTCAGGCAGGATTTAAAGTTTTCAAATCCGGTGCACCCATTTCAGAGCACAAAATAAAACTTTGATATTAAAATGCAAGTTAGTTAATGGTGCATACAATACCACATCTCGCAATCATCTCAACAATGCTCGTCTAAAGCACTTAACATTCATGCAATCAATTATGGTCAAAATGAAGATTAGAATTCAAAAAAGCTGTCTCTGCACATTACATGAAAGTTTAATGCATTTGAGTAGTTATCAAGTATTGATTATGCAACATTCCGGCAAAATGCTTAAAATATCGCTCTATTCTTTTAGATGCAGCCGACAGCAATTCCCCTCAAGACAAATTTGCTATGTCTTTTGGTTTTCACATGCTTGAATCTTTCACAGCATAAATTCTTTCGGATGATTCACTTCACCAACAGACATCTTCACGTTGTCAAGAAATCTCGATTACAGTTGAGCCCCATTAATCCGGCCGGCTGCATTCCCAAACTAATTGACACATTGAGACAACCGCATTCACGAATCAGGCGACGAAGCATTTAAACCGCTTCCAGGGAACCAACAGCATTAATGCGACAAACGGATTAATGAGACCAGACCGCAATTTAAAAAAAAAATCGTAAAAAACTTAAGTGCTGTTCAAATAGAATTAATTGATCTGAATTTTGCCTCGTCAGTTGATAACATACGAATCAAACGAGTCCGTCGTTTTTCCTGACGGTCTGCTTGAATATTTGACAAATATTTAACTTTAGACTTAAACGAATGCCATCGATACTGAAAACATCGGACTTGTTGGCCACATGTTGTCTGTGATTGAATCGCCTTTAAGAAAAATCTAGCACCATACACTTATCGCGATAACTGCATTCATTCAATGGTTTTCCGCAACATAAAACGCAGATGTGTTGACTTCTCATCACAGGTTTGACAAACTTAATTCTATTCCACAAGAAGTAATTGAAATCAATTAAAACAGGGTTGCCACTGATCTTTAGTCGACATTGAGGACGCAAACACAACAAATATCCCGATTATATGTGCAGAGATGCGCACCCACTATAATTTTCATGATTAACTACACTCTAGAGCTCCTCTAAGGCAAGATTCAAACAAACTCAAAATAGTCTATTTTCAGTAACAACCCGACAATACTTTGAATTTCAGTTCCATCGCCGAAGGGTCAACTTATTTAAAGAAAAACAACTGCTCAGTCTTCGTTCAAGGCTTTTCTGCTGTGAAATCAAGATGAATCGAGAAAGTTGTCCGGATAACCCCATACTGCCCTACTCGAAAATTAAGAAGCCATAAAATCTGCAGGACAATTTCACGACATAAAAGTCGCTGCAGTCAATTTAAATAAAAGTAAGTATGACACTATGGGATCATTGCTGAAGATATCATATAACAAATTATGATCGCGCTCTATGATCAACGATGTGAAAAGCAATTATGTCATAGGGCGTATATAACTAACTTGCTTTGGACTAAGCATTCAACTTATTGCGATCACAATGCAAGGAAATGAGAATAATCTGCAATAAAAATTCGAAAAATGTGACAAATCTGTAAATTACAAAAAATCAGGACATCAATGTTTGGGATGAGTGGCAACAACTCTTGTAATCCGTATCAACCTATAACATAGATCGGTATTTGCAATGCATTTTTCCTTCACAATATGGCGGCATTCAATTCTTAATTTAGATCTATGAAATTGTTTAGTAGTAAATTTATCAATCAATCCAATCAAATCAGCTGTCTTTGAGGAGTAACAAACAAAAAAAAAATACTTTACCGTTCACATGCAAATATAAAATACTCAAATGTCAAACAGGATTAACTTAAAACACCAAAGCAATAGTCTAGGCAGAAGCAAAAAAAAGTAACAACGAACATAGAATTAAAGCGGTTGATACGAAATAGATTATTAGAAGAGCATCACTGAGTTGCTGAGTTATAAACTGTTGTAGACTAACTTGAATAAACAATGTGAATAGTGAAATCATCAAAATTTAAGTGCAATGTGTGTGTATAAGGGAGAGTAAATAGTCAACAAAATGAATTTGAAACCTTAAAATATATCGATCTAGGTATTCAATCTAGAAATAATAAAAAGCACTAATTCACATGAAATGGTAGCATCAGCTGCATAAAATAAAGCACAAGACGTAAATTGGTAAATGTAAATGCTTTAGAATTGATAAAACAAAACGATAATCTAATAGATTCAAATATATTCATTAAAGAACGAAGTAATAAACAGTTAAAACGCAAAAATGTCTCGAGCTCTCTATCAACAACAGGCAATTTTCGTCCATAAATAAACAAAATGCTTGAAGGAGTGGTTGACACAGAAAATGAGTAGTAAAATGTTTCCATTTAGTTAAGATTATGCTCACTCCGAATAATGTTCTCGTCGTTGTATATGATTTCAATTGATGTGTTTTCAAAATAACAAATGAAAAGCAAAGCTCTATGTTTTCTTTTTTTTAATATCAAATACACTGATGAGCGTATTTCTTCGCAGGAGTGAATGACGTCTCAATACAAAATGGAAAATATTGAAACTAATAAGCAACACAGGTAACGTATCCGTTATTCGTTCCGTTTAAGAAATGTTCAAAATATTGGATTCAAATAAGAGAATTGAAATTCCAACCTGAAAGATAAAGAAATAGGAAACGGTTAAAAATTATACAAATGAAATTTCATAAATATTCAAAAATGGTACATAAGATAAATATAAAATGTTCTAAATAGTGCTATTCAAAAAAATATGAGATATCAGAATTTTTTCTATCTCTTTCGATTGTTCTCATCGTTGTGCTATCTACATTCTACTTAGCTTTTTTGTGATGCACATTTGGTTCCACTGCACTGAGGTATCAGGAATTCAGGGATTCCATTTCCTGACTGAAAGGGGCCGAGATATAATAATAAACAAATGAAATTTCAAAATTAAAGGACTATAAATTCAGTAAGTAGCAAGTAAGTTAAGGATTTGCATATTCTTTAACTAGAATTAATTAACAATACAATATTTCAATTTCCAATTACTGACTGGAGAAATAATAATTTTATAGTACTGGCAGTACTTGCGACCCTTCATGGCAACACACGAGCGTGCACTGATTACAACTCAATCAGATAAATGAGCACCTCACAAACAATGCTGAATTTTGTTCCATTATTACTATGATTCTTCAAATAGTGGGAACTAAATTAATAAGACTTCTTGACTAATCGAATGAGAAATTTATAGAATTGTAATTGCAGCTAACTAGACTTATTAAACAATGTTTCATTGATTGGCATCTGAAAGAATATAGGCACTTTTACGATAGAACCCTCTCAAAGAATGTCGTTAACTTTATCTATATGACATCTAATAATATTCGGAGAAATAAAAATACATTTACCTTAGCTTTCGGATTGAAGGTCTAAAACAAAAATATAATAGGCCCACGTAGAGATAGAATCAAGGGTCAATGAGCGGCAGGGGGAACGGGTTTATTAGCTTGTGGGGATGGGGCTTAATTTGTCGAAGCGATATATTTGCATGTCTACTTTCTCGAATAACCTAAAAGAACCGGTCATGTATCTTTTCGTAGAAATTAGGATTCTACATGTATGCGGGAAGTATAGGCCTAATACACACGATTGTTGAAGTCAAACAAGATACTAAAGATGTCGGTTAAAATTGAGTTTTAAAAAATCAACGTACTTTGTAACAAGTAATTCGGCATGCTTTTAAGGACATGATTCCAACAAATACATGTACTGCCAGCAATAGTCAGCATACCGCGCTTTCGTTGTTCGAAGACTTTTTGTTTGACAGATATCTATACTATGTATACAGCAGTCGCAACAAATCACTTAACTGTGACATAGGCATTTGTTTGCTGCTTGTTTGAAGATGTATATTCGATTGCCGATTTTGCTAACAGGTCGCATAACAAGCGCGTCGCGTCGAAGTATACATGACAGCTGGCAAATTTCTTTTTCAGTCTGGCATGCGTCTGAAGCATACCGTCTCAGCAACACGTGATGCTGTACGAAGAGCTGTGTTGGGCTTTCTCTCTCTGCTAGGCGGGGAATTTTCGTATTCAAGATGCGAGGGTGGATCAAAAAGTAATGCGTGTTTGTTTTGTGAAATCGAAAAATGGGCACATATCTACAGGATCTTTTGAAGAAAGGTAAACTTGTATTCACTGGTTCTGCACAACCACACATAATCGATCGCTGCAACGTAATTTTGAAGCTCACCTTGCTCACCTTGGCCGGGCTCGATCCAGTTTCAGCCTCCCGGATGATCGGGTAGCACGGGGTGGCCCCTCAGTCCGTTGCTTCCACATGGCTCGGTCGGAGGCCATGTTTTCGTTTATCGATCTGACCTTCATTCCACTCTTTATCACAGTTCTCCAACTTGTTCTCGGTCTTCCCTTTCTTCTGTCGACAGGTTCTTGTTTCCATGCGGTTTTGCAGATGTTATCCTCTGGTCTTCTGAGCAGATGTCCGAACCATCTCCATCGGCGAGTCTCAATTTCTTTGCTTATTGGGGGTACTTTAAGCATACAACGGATCTTATCGTTTCTTATTTTATCCTTCTTTGTCTTCCCCATTGACCACCTCAGCATCCTCATCTCTGACACTTCCATTGCAATAAGGTCAGCTTTCTTCGGGGCCCAGAGCTCAGCATGGTACAGCATTGCGGGTCGGACCACTGTGTGGAAAACCTTGCCCTTGAGTCGTAGAGGCATCTTTTTGTCGCACAGGACACCAGACATAGCTCTCCAGTTCTGCCAACCTGCTTGTGTTTTCGCCTTCATGTCCCTCCCTGATGTGCCTTTGTCATCCAAGACAGTACCGAGGTATTTGAAAGCATCAACCGTCGGGATTACGGTGCCTTGCAGATGGATGCGCTCACTTTCTTTCGTGCTGAGGTACACCGTCTTAGTTCTGCTGAGTCGCAAACCATGGGATTCGAGGGCTTCTCGCCATTTTTCCAGGCGCGCTTGGACCTTCTCCTTTGTGTCTCCTGATATTACCAGATCGTCGGCAAACAGTAGTTCCAGTGTGTCATTTTCTCCATTCCCTCTGATCGACTTTGATATCTCATCTAACAGCAAGATAAAGAGGTAGGGGCTTAGAGCAGAGCCTTGATATAGACCTACCGAGATGTTGAAGCGGTCAGTATCACCGTGCTTTGATCTTACTGATATCTTGCTGTCACTATACATGTCTTGTATCAACTGGACGTATGTTTCAGGCACACTTCTTTTCTTGAGAATATAGGGGATGTACTCCCTCGGTACTGTGTCATACGCCTTCTCCAGGTCGACGAACACCGCTCTAAAGTCTTTCTGTTCCATGAGGGCATCCTCTAACCTCATTCGGAGGATGAAAGTAGGTTCAGTGGTTGAGACACTCGGCATAAATCCGAACTGGTTTCTATCAATAGTTGTTATCTGTCTTAATCTGTCGCAGATGATTCGTTCCAGCAACTTAAGACCATGGCACAATAGATTTATACCTCTGTAATTGCTGCATTCTCTGTGATCCCTTTTTCTTGTAAATCGGGACCAGTGTACCCTCTCTCCATCTCTCCGGTATCTTGGCGGAAGCTAAGATTGAATTAAACACATTGGCGATCTCATCTGTTTTCTTAGCAGCGCGCAAAGCTTCGGTAGGCAAATCGTCTCTCCCAACAGACTTGTTATTGGCCATCTTCGATAGCTGATGTTCCACTTCCGCAGGAGTGATTTGGGGGACTGCCACATCGTTTCGAGGTGCCATACCGCAGTTGGCGTGAGGTCTCTCATCGTTGAGAAGTTTTTCGAAGTACTCGCGCCATCGTTGCCGGTTACTGTCAGGCTCAATACACAAATTTCCTCGATCGTCTCTCACATAGTATCCTTCGATGTTGTCCTTTGTCATTTTGTCCCGGCTTCTCGCGATATTATACACCAATTTCTCTCCCTCTCGACTTCCAAGCTTATCGTATACGTCGGCTAGGCTTTCAGCCTTCGCTGATGGCACAGCTTTCCTGGCTGCCTTCTTTGCTTCCCTGTACACTGCTCTGTTTGCATCCGTATCGTCATTTCTCCATCTCTTGAAAGCTTCCCTCTTTGCCTTTAAAGCACTTTTGACATCTGCATTCCACCACCAAGATTCCTTTTCTCTGTAAGTCCCTCCACGCGTGGTACCACAAGTTACATGATTCCCAATCCTTGTCGACGAGCTTCTCGCGAAAAACCTTCGCCACATTTTCTTCTTTCAGCTTCCACCATTTCACCTTTTGTAAAACCATCTTTGCCTTCTTTGTTGGTACAGCAGCATGACACATTTTAATGAGCAATACTCAGGCGCGTCAGTTCGTCATATTATCAATCGCGACGGTGGTGAAACTGCATTCTTCTGACACTCATGGATGAGAAACTAAAGCACAGAGCTGTGATCGAGTTTTTGACCAGAGAAGGGTGTTCAGCTGTAAAAATCCACACTCGACTGATAAATGTCTATGAAGACTCTGTCATAGACATCAGCAACATCGCCATTGGGTGAAGAAGTTTCGTGAAGGAGAATCGGAAATTGTGGACAAGTCGAGGAGTGGTCGACCATCAAACTGCAGTCAACGATGAAAATCGACAACTTGTTGACGACGTCATTCGAGGAAATCGCTGTACTACGATCGCTGAAATAGAGGATGCTCTCAAAGTGTCATGTGGCTCCATCCAGTCAATGATTACTGAATTGGACTACCGCAAGATTTGTGCGAAATGGGTTCCAAGACGGCTGACACCAGATCTGAAGGACAGACGCGTGGATGCTTGCACCGAGCTGGTTGGAGGCGTATGAGGCAAATGGAGATGACCTTTTCTCGAATCTGATCACAGGAGACGAAACGTGGGCGCACCTCTACGATCCGGAATCCATAAGACAATCGATGGAAGGGTGCCATCCCGATTCCCCACGTCCACGGAAATTCAGGACACAGCGATCGTGCCAGAAAGTTCTTGCAACCGTTTTCTGGGATAACTAAGCTGTTCTCCTGATTGACTTTCTGGAACATGGATGTACCGTTAACAGTGACCAATACATCGCTACACTGAAGAAACTCAGAGAAGCCATCAGAAGAAAAAGGACGGAGAACGATTTTCATGACATCAAGTTGCATCATGACAATGCTAGTCCTCACACCTCGCTCGCGACAACTGTGGCTATCTACCGTATGGGTTGGTCTGTTGTTTGTCATCCACCGTACAGCCCAGATCTTTCTCCTTCGGATTTCCATTTAATTCCGACCATGAAGCATGCGAGGACCTAGATGAAGTCAAGGAGGCGATCAAAGCGTGGGTACGACAATTTTTTTCGAGACGGATAGAACCAATCCTGGATAAAACGATGGCGCAAATGTGCTGAACTCTTGCGGTGACTATGTTGAAAGCTGACGTTTCAACACATATACACCAAAGATTGTTCAGTAGGTCAGTTTTCTGTTATCAGCTTAAATAAAGAAATGGCGAACAGGCATTACTTTTTGATCCACCCTCGTATGTAGCAATACGGATGTTTGTGACAAGAGCTGTGCACCCCATATTCCAGCTTGAGTCACCTGAGACCGTCAACGATCTTCTAACTCCAATGATCATGCCACAGATTTATCTCAGCCACGTCCTCGTATTCTTCGATCCCCTTATGCTGAGATTGTCACTTGTTTCAAAGATCCAAACCCATGTGTTTCGGCCATCATAATGTCTGATCTTTAAACAAACAAGATCGATGTTCTTTTGGAATGAGTTGCCGACTAGCAAATATACATAATTTTGCTTGTTGAAACGTGCCACGACTCAGATTCGGTCTCCATTCGTCGCTTGCGTGTGAATACGAGCTGTTTATAGTTTATTCACCAGTGCAGAAACGTTCATCGAACATTCGTTATTGAAAGAAAAGATCAATGTATCCACCAACTTAGATTTGACAAACTGAATGGAGCTGCTCGAGCAGCAGCACATGCCGGAGTTTTTGTTGCGCATGGAAAAGACAATTTTGCAATACTCAAAGATTTCGCAAACGCCTTCAATGCAGTCAGTCGTTCAGTGATCATCGCGGAAATAAAATCACATGCTCCAGATCTGCTGCCCTTCACTGTAGCTTCATATCAGAAATAATCAATTTTGATATTTCATGATATCATCTTTCGAGTCTGCAGAAGGAGTGCAGCAGGACTGTCCATTAGTCCCTGCTGTTTTGTTGAGCTATATACGAAGCTTGTTCCAAAGATGACATCATCCTTGAAAATAAGGCATTTAGACGATGGTATGATCAACGGGGATCCCTTAACTATTACACATGATCCTTATACAATTATTAATACGAATAAAATTGCATTGACATTACAGGTGATTTATTTCACACATCAAAAGTTTTTGAGAATTGAGTGACCTATATGATGCTTAATTGAAAAGAAAAATGATGCAAAATTCGGCAATAAATAGCACGACGGTCTATGTTCTAAAAAAATTCCTTAAACCTTGCCAGCGGGCAACGTATATCGGGCAACTTGAGAGCTCATTGGACTAGAAGTCTTCAAAGCAGAATCAACTCCAGATGTTCGCACTGAATCCGTTCATTATTCAAGTGACTCTTTAATGGACAAATGGACTCTTTATGGATTACCTAAATCGATTGAGTTATTTTCTTTGCTGTCATTCTCTTTCCTTCACCTTTTAAGCGCTGCGCTCTATGACTCATCTTCGAGAAGACGAGCATGTTCAGTTATCTAATTCCACCATTTTCCTTAAAATTCGCATACAACTTGTCATGAAATCGATTTGGCGGATATCATCCTTGGCAATTCTTTCTACGATTTGACGAGCTGTTGCTGAAGATCTCTTTCAAGTATTGCGCCAACGCTATGTACGGCATGTTTGAATGCATTTTGTCGACCACAGAATAAGAACGCTCGGAAGAAAACTGCCGATCCAAATTTTATTACCAAAACCTTTTACGGATTTTTTGCAACATTTCATAACAGATTTTCGATTTTCATTTTCCCCGAGGTTTCAAATTTACTATACAACTGATTAAGTATCAAAAGTCATATTTAATAGATTGACTACTCTTCTCCATATGCCAGGGTACTGAAAATCTCTTTCATCGATGTCAATGCCCATTGTCCATGTTATCAAATTGGTGATCAGCTGCTGCATATATAAGCTAGTGTATTGTTACATCACACACATATAACTAAAGACTTCTCATGTGTAAATTATGTTTGTTCAAGTAAGATGCTTATCAAACGACAGATACAATCTCATGCAATTCATTCAGCCGGCAATTATAAAGTTTTCACTTCAGTAAATTGAGTAAGCCTAAAAGTTTTCCAATTCTCGAATCAGGTCTACACATAAATGAATATCAACATCCCATTTCCATCATTGATAAATTTAGATAACAACAATTCAGTATTGCTGACACAGAAGATGAATCTGAAAAATGCTATCGAAAATATATAATTCAATAATAAAATATATAAATAATAATTGTTTATTCGAATGGGCACACATTCGACCAACTGAAGTATCAAAATTGTGGCAAAATCCAGTGGAAGACACGCAGAAGACATCACGCTAGTCTTGTGAGTGAATGCTGCAATATCCAGGAAATTGGTGACAATAAATTTTATGTTTACCATCAGTCATCATCAATAGCTAATTTCTATTAAGTGGCACACTGCAATTATTTAAGTTACTCCTCAAAACATAAAATGCAGAGTCAGTCTCATTTTTTAAAAAAATATTTGTACAAACTAAGTTTATGTCCTCGTAATCGCTCAAATTTTCCTGGGGTCATGACCATTTTGAAGGGCCTTCCCGGACATTCCAGGGCCTATTGGATTTCTCGGTTTCTTCAAGGATTGTATAAGGACATTGTATCATATTATATATGGACATGGACATATTATATTGTAATAGGACACCCTGCATTAGCATAAAATTCTAGTCCAATTCAATAATGGAGACATTTTCCTGTAACTGATATACTCGTTGATCTGTTTGGAAACTTGACTTGCATAGTAAAACATTCCAGAACTTTGCAGACAAAAACAAAACTTTTCAGAACAAATTAGAGCAATTTTAGGAAATTAAGGACGTGTTGGAGGCCTGAGAGTTAACTAAAATTGTTGAAAAAACAGTGTGATATCCAAGAGCTTGATTGTCGGTTAAATTCTGTCTGATGGCTAAACTTGATCTCATCAGCATTTTTGACCAATTGATTTAAGAATAAGGTGATATAAGCTAGCCATTTGATCATATATATATATAAGTTGTAAGTTAATAATTTGATCATGTGAATAAATCACTTGGTCATATGAATAAATCATTAGGTCATTTGTACAAAACATGAAATTGAAAGTATTTTCATCACGTCTTCCACGATTTTCGACTTCATTTCGTAACTAATTCTGTGTTCTATTGTTTATGGAATAGGCAGATCCTATCTAAAAATCCTTAAAAACAATATCGCAGTAAAGAAAAAATCGAATTTGATTTAATGATGAAATTTACAATTTTTTAAAATTTATTTGATGATTCATGAAATTTGAATGAATAAACTTCAGAAACATCTGTGACAGAAACTAATCAAGTTTGGCCAAAAATCACTGTTTATCTAAACATAGCGGTAACGAAAGGTGGGGTAACTTTGAACAAAATTAAAATATGTGCATTACACCACGTTGCTACTTTCAAATGTTTTCAGAACGATTTAATAGTTGTGGAATATAATATCATGGTGCAAAAGCTACTTTCACATGGCGTTTGATGCTCTAGTAAGATTTCACATATTATAAAATTTTTGAATACTTTAAAAAAGTGGTACCTCAATTGAACATGTGTGTGTCATGAAATATGGAATCTCGGTGTAGCATGCTTAAGAATTACCTGAATTATGTTTTAAGTCTGTTGTACTTATTAAAATAATGATCATAAATATAGTAAAAATGCTTCTCCATAGTCACCCCACTCTAAATGGGCAAAATGGGGTGACCTTGGACACCGAATGTGCCGACATAGCTGCATTTTACTAGAGCAACTAAAACCTTGAAACATATATTTTCTTTTCAGAAAGGACATCAGACAATGACTTATGCATTGTTTCCACAGAATTAAATATTTTGTTTATCTGCTTCGGTTTGCTAGAAGTGTGATTAATACGAAATGGACGGCACATTGAGGAACCTATTAGGTGGGCAAAAAGGAATTCCTAATACCTTACAGAGATAGGAAAAAAAGTCGTGCGTCGCTTGCGGATTAATGTGAGTTCCAGCAAAGTGCTTCGATTGCCAAAATTCCTTCAGATTCGAAGAATTCAGATCATTCCCCACAAGTTTTCTCCATAATGTTGGCCCTTCCGATCATTATCAAAGAAAGTAGCAGGCGTACGAAAATTAGTTCACTTGATGATCCTCTCCTCGGCATTGCTCACTGTATAGTGCATACATTGAATCGAAGCCACGCATCGATGTGTTTTGGTGTGTGCGAAGTGATATCACAGCACGCACGCATCTCTCACTGGCTCTACTGTCCTCTGCTGACAGCTTATTGTTTGCCATTTTCAATAGCAAGCGATACACGAATTATCCATTCGAGAAGGAGCAAGTTTTCTAATTCGGTAATGTGCCATTTCAATACTAAGGTTACATACAATTCTTCCTTTCTAGGAAACCGAAGCCCGCGCAGATGAATCTAATTCTGTGATTGTTTCAGTGGTTCTTGAATCGTCAAAGATATTCACTCTTGAACATTCCTGTGAAATTTGTATTTTATCAAATGGCCTACTTTGAATTTTCATCATATAATTTTTCTTTAAGATGTTAGCTACCTGACATACTACAGTACACTGAAATGCCATAGCATCATCGCTCTTCATGTTGGGTGTAATAGGAAAACGAATTATGATTATCGATTATGATGTAAGTCCTTCATATTCAGACAATGCCGTTTGACAGTGCGCTTTCCGTTGACTTGGTGATGAATGGGCGACAAGTTGATTCGAAGTGTGATTCCCATAACAACTTGATCAGTCAGAAGAATAACACATGGCATGCAAATTTTTGCAAGCATTTGCATCAACGAAGAGCTTTAAAATTATGCGTGAATTAAGCTTCATAATTTTCATCGTTGTTACTTTTTGTATCTAGTCAAACGAATATTTCTTTTACTATGCCACACTAGGATTAGATGCACACAAGATAATCCTCGAGGCTTATATTTATGTCAATAGGCTATAGGGCTTGCAATAGGCTTGCACAGGGTGCGACAATTCAACTCTCGGAATATTTAAAATTCTTCGAACTAAGTTATTGAAATTCGCTCAGTAATGCTGTCTATTTTTTCAATGACAACGTTGAGCACGTCGAGATAAAAAGAATGAATGATGCTATGTGTGACTGAACATACCGAACTCACTCTTGTAGTACACAGTAAAATAAAAGTGCTTCATGTCGATATTTTCATATGAATCTGTTCTGTTTTATCGAGTGTCCAAAGTCACCCCATCCCGGGGTAAGCATATTGTGCTAATGCAGATGCAACTTTAGACATCAATTGTTGGCAATTTGAGTCAAAACCTTAAAAACTGTCAAAGTCACCCCGCCTTACGGCATCAAGGAAGATCTATGTAGCTTAGAAAATCAGGAGTCGAGATAAATGTCAGAAAATCATTGCAACAACGATTAAGGAAAGTAACAGAATTGCTCACAAATCTTTTTCTATTGTATCCTGAAGGGAAATACATGTATATATATATGTGATAATTGTACTCAGCACAATGTTGTCATCTGAATGGCAATTTTAGTCACTTACCAAAGATCATTTGTCGATGATCTCGAATGGTCACGTTCACGGGTCTGTAGGGTTTCCTGTCTACTTTCTCAATGAATTGCTTGACCTTGACCAACAGATTTGAATTTCGAGAGCGCCTCTTCAATTTTATTTTTGAACATGACTTTTCGGTCGTGGCCGCTTCAAGGAGGCATCTTCCGCTCTTCTATAATACGGCGCGCTGTTGGAGACAAAAGTCACATTTTCATCGGTGAATTTCGTAATACAGCTTTCACTCACGCTTATGCAAACAATAAGGCTGATATTCGCGAGTTAAGAAAACTGTCTATGAAATGACATTAGAGTAAGTTGATGAGCTTATTGTAAGCCCAACACAATATTAAACACAACCCAAATTTGAACGAAGGCTTTCAAACAAATTCCAGCAATGGCACCATTCATTTGCTTAGAAGGATTTGGGGCATCGAGACATAAGTTGCAGCAGTTGGTGAAAAAAAGTTTTCAATTTGTACAATACATTTACGAAGATGCCACAAGTGTCGTAATTCCGGGCTGTAAGACGCGACTTTTTTTACTGGGAAACAGCTAATGCGCCTCATCTATGGTCAAATAATATTTTATAAGCTCGGTACGAGACTGGTGAACATTCATTTCAATAGCCTATATATTTAGCATTAGTTGGAATCATCCGATTCAACATTTGACTCATACAGAAAGCGAACGTTGATTCCGACACTGAAGAGACATTGATTTCGACACCGAAGCGAATATTGAAGCAAACAGTGAAACGTCCTGCCTGCAGATGATTCAACTATTCATTTCGAACACCGAAGACTCAGACTTTTCCGGATTTTCGGAAGTTGAGTGATTCAAGAAGTACTGGACAGCGCTTTGTTAGTTTCGTTTAGATGAACCTTTAGCAATTGGTATGTTTCTTAGGCTTATATCAATCACAATCTTTTACTATTTATCAGATATTCAAGCAGATCACCTAGCATAACGCAGTTCTTTAATTTTTCTGTAATGCCGGTAGTACTTCTACGAAGAGTATAGTTTCAATCAGTTTCCTACTAAATAGGATAATATCTGATTGTGTACATGTGCGCCTTATCCGCGAAGTGCGCCCTGTTCTGCTTTGCATCTTTTGTCAAAACACGCTATTACGTAAAATTCGGTTTGCTCGCCTTATGTACGGAATCGCCTATTATGTCAGAAATTGCGGTAAGTCTAGGTTAATTACCCAATGACAAAAATTCACGTATGAAAAATGTGTAGTAGCTAACTGATTACGATGCACTTAGTCACACTGTATTGCTTGAAATGAACCAATGCTGACAGATAAGCACTGACACACCTGTAGGAACGCAACAAGATTCAGTACTTCAGGTGTATATAATAGCGAAAACTTTAACTTTGACAGAAAACTTTTGGTGTGCTGCCGCAAAGTACCGAGCAGCAAACGGACAAAACACATTGCTAGTCAATATTTCGATATCCGTCGAAATGGCTGCTTGCTTTAGGTCAGCAGAACGATGTGTAGTTCACAATGGGTTTTGAATACATGTACTAACCCATACTTGGAGATGATGAAACATGCCAAATTGCCATATATTTATATTGAAAATAATCAAATAGGGGAGAGTGGGGTGATTTGGCACCTGGGGTGAATTGGCACCCACCCCCTTCAGCCTATTCTAGGCTCTGTATCAAAAATCCGAAATATGCATTTGAAAGCACTATTATAGTGCACACTTGGCATATAATATTTATGTTCATGGCGGACTTCGGTTTTCCTCCACACATAAAAATTACGTTCACCTTAGGTCAAAATTTTTTTGCATTTCTGCAGTTTTTGGGATATTTTTTCCTAGCAACTGATATTTACCGGCAATACACGTTTTCTGCTAGCTAGGTTAATGGACTAACAGGTCACATGAATGAAATTTCCAAAATTTTGGTATTCTCGGTACGCCAGCTGTTTTCGATAAAAAGTGAAATGGGGTGATTTGGCACTCGGACAGTGGGGTGATCTGGCACTATATGTTGACAGCTAGTTTTGGGTGCACCAAATCTAGTTTAATCCTGCATTAAAACTGAACTAGTAGGACATCCATCAGGCCTAAATCTTAACGCATCATCACTGCAAATTACTGCTAACTATAACCGATTGGGCTTATCTACTGTATATTTTTATTAACTATTATTCCAAGTTGCTTTCGATTGCCTACTGCGTCAGTTGGAGGAGCCGGAACCATATATTTCGGCTACCTGCCGAAATATCAGTATTCAATTTGCCGAGCCCGTAGACGTATTGGAAAAATAGCATGCTTACAGTGTTTCTATTGATAGCATACTCTTGTTATATATTGTTCAACTGTGTAATTTTTTCATCGTATTGATATATATAAAGATTTATTTTTACTGTGCATATTGTTTTACATGCGTCAAATCAATAAGATTCAAGGATTGGCGATGATATGATACAGCGTTTCCAAAGTAAAATCTCTGAGAATCCGCGCAGATGGACCCCAACCCCCTTTACATTGCAGTTTTAAGACCATATTTCTAATTTTCTGGATTTCATTTTCTTGCATATTCAAAAATGAATCCTACATAGAGATGTGCAACTTTTACTTTCAATCTTAAGTAGACTTTCGATGGAACCTGATTGGGTCACTACAACTGTTTCTATCAATAGGGTCAACATATTGTAACTAGTAGTACTAGTAGGTAACTATAAACAAAGCGTAGTGTAGTAGGTACTGTATTTTCAGTAATAATCAAAGACTTCACAAAACGAAAAAACAATAGAATCCATTTACAGTACGGTGTAGAAAAAATGAACCATCTGAAGGGCCAAAAGTGATACTTATGGTACTTGAGTGGTTTACTTATTCTCCCCAGAACTAGGTGGGCCTAATATGATGCAGAGTCAAACAAAGCGTGATTTGAAGTAAGTTTTAAGCATAAGTAAGTTTTCAAGCAGAGGGCAAATGTATCTTGATTCGCAGTCATTTTACAATCTTATGAGTAGAAAAGCTAAATTATCCTAATTTGGTTCCCATCTGTTATTGAAATAATGCTGCTGAAGGTTTTTTCTTTTTCAACTGCAGAAATGAGCCCTTGCAGAGCATTCGATCGAGAGGAATCACGCTATTGATTAGTCGAGGGCGCACGTCATCACAAGGCAGACGAAGTGGCGCCCGCGATTATTCGCTGAGACCTTCCATACACAGCAATCACAAAGTGCGATGAACCGATGGGAAATGTATATACCTAATATACACGCGTATATCGTTCTCTCTTTTGGTTTGACTTCAGTTTTACCACTGCAACCTGATGAAGCGGACCTGATAAGTCCACGAAAATTTGTACATTTCTTTTATTTTATCTAACAAAAAATGTGCTCTATCAAATGTACTACAGAAGCTGTACATTAGGTGAACAATGTCTAATTTGAAATTATTTCTGTGAAAAACACCACACTAAGATTCAAAACAAACTTAAAACTGAAAAAAAATTGTGACATCCAAATTCTGCGCAGCTTCTCAATTTTCCGCGCAGCTGAGCGCTTACTTTTGAAAACGCTGATGATATAATAAAACCACATTTCAGAATTATCTACATACACATACAACAAATAAAAATTATAACATAGGTGTAACGAAGTCGAAAGTCGAATGTGTGTAGTTAGTGCCGGTATATAATCCTAATTACTAAGTCAATTAATTAATTTTTACGGGTCTGCGTATGTGTTTATTTTATTAAAAACGCAACCTGGACTAACGGCACATACATCGTGGGGCAAGTTATTGGGGACAAACTAGAGGAGTGCCAAATCACCCCACACATTTCGTGAATTGGCATTTTTCTAATTTTTTTGAAACGAATATTTGAAGAGGAAGGAGTCCGAATCGAAAAAATTTTTAATACAAAAAAGTTAAGAAATTCCCTGAATATTAAAGTGATTATGTTTGAATAGTATAAAAAATTCGTTTTTTGTTCATGAGAGCTAATTTAGTGTTAGGGTGCCAGATCACCCCACTCTCCCCTACAGTATAAATGGTATAGTAAGCCCAACCATTCTCGCATTTGCCTTAGGAAAGATAGCTGGCTCCCACACCATATTAAAGACAATTTTGTTAGTAACAGTCGTAGATATGTTTCAGAACGCTGTTCAAATCCGAATGAAGTTGCTGCTTTAGATATTATGAATAAAAGACTCTCGGAAAATGGCTTTCAACCGTATCAAAATAACAAAAATAAAACCATTGGATAAGCCTCCTAATTGGATAAACTTATCTTTAGACTTTGTCAGCGATAGCTGTAATAGAAAAATGAATAAATTTAAACGTAAATATGGTCTGTCCATGAGAATTACAGCCAGACCAGGAAAGAGACTACAGAACACAATAAAATCTGAAATAGATAGTAAAGACTTTTGTCAATGTGACATTTGCAAACCGATCGGTCCTAAATATAACTGTAACGACAAATACTTAGTTTACAAATTTTCGTGTAAAACGTGTCAAATAAAGTACATTGGTCAAAGTAGTCGACCTTTTCGATCACGGTGAAATGAACACGAACGCAGTGTCAGAAATAGAGACAAGAAAAGTGCCCTGAGTGATCATCATCTAAAACACCATACCGTTGAAATGATGGACACTAATTATTTCAACTGCAGTATTTTGTTATTTGATTGTAATTGGAAAGATCCAATATAGAATGATGGTGGTTTTATTCTGTTTCTTACTTCTTACAATTAATTCCAGTTAACTTTCAGGTTTAACCTGAAGATAGTTAACGGATGTTAACTGAAATTAATTGTAAGAAGTAAGAAACAGAAAATAAAACCACCATCATTCTACATTGGCTCTTTCCAACTACAATCAAATAATGAAAAATAGCCGAGACAATATATTCACAAAATGCAGTATTTTGGATAAACAGAAATCGGCGATATCTACTGAGACGGCTGAATATCGGTGGATTGCGTCGAAAATGCCGAATTTAATGAATAGACGTCATGAGCTAGTGTGAGGAGATATCAAATCCAAGACCTGAGTATACAACCCGCATCATGTAGCCGTGTCAGTGTACCCTTGAGACAATCTTTAAGACGAAACGCGTCGCGTCACTATATTTTATTTTCCATAAAAACTCGTGACATAAAAAGGGAGATATCTTATTTCTGATTTCGATCAAGCGATGGTGAATTAAAAAACCTCCCGTTTAGTTACCTAAAGGAGTACAATTTGCCTAAACTTTGCTGAAACATTTAGTTGATCAATGAAAGCAACTCTATCCGAAAAATTAGATTCATTGACAACTGAAAAATGTCTTTCATTCGAAGTATCTTATGACAATTGTTATCCTTTGTTCTATTATGCTCTATTTCATCTACAATTCTTCCAAATCATGGGAAATTATAGACATTTGGAACAGATTTACCCTGCCTCATGTTACTGCTGCCTACAAAGTAAAATCTAAATGAGAAAATCTCCTACGAAATCGGCCTGCACGGAAATAAATTGATGTGAGCGTGTCTGATCAGCAGCAACACTAAATTCATCAAATTTTCTCATGTTTTTACCTCAAGACATCCGAAATTTGCCTGCAAGTGGACGTTCATGTCACTGTCTGCCTTCATGACAATGACATCAAATAATGGGTTAACTCAATAATGCATTGTTCGGTTACACGACAACAACCTACAGCACGGACAAAAACAGTATACTGTAATATACTTTTAAATAGTATTTATTTAAACACAATGACAGAAGCTCGCAGATCACCTTCACGTGTCCCTTGCACTTCTGTTCAGTGGTCATCCGCATATCCGCCAGCATGAATGTTTCATGCACATGGTCATCACAACAACTTGTAGAAGTGCAACGTCATAGATCAAGTGTATGTGGGTAGAGTGTCGACTCAAAAAAGTATCTGTATATACAGTGAAAATTTTTATATCATAAGATTCAGTTTCTTGCAGATATTAGGCCTACGTTCCCGTGGTCCAAAAAAGTATTTGAGCAGTTTTAAAAAGTCAAGATTTTACCTATTTATGTACTACCGAGATGACGCCCTTATATAAGTAGTATGAAACAAGTTGGATATCAAAAGGAATGAATATTTGCTAACAAGCATCCTAACTAAGAAGAGATTAAGATAATCGAGGGAATTTCATGATCCGTATTATAATGGAAGTCTTCATGAAAAAGTCGCGATATTATTCGTGCTTTCGTGGCTGAAATTTCAAGTTTCTAAACTCAATTGTCACCGGCATGATTCATGTTTCATTTTTTGAATCTGAATAGTGATGTGGAGCCATTTATATCTCTCACAGTTGATTGAAATCCTTGTCTTTGATTATGTGATTTTGCTCTGCCAGTGCCAGATTGCCTGTAAGATCACGCTTAAGAAAATACTCTTGAGGTTGAGCATGAAAGCAAAAGGAACCCATCGAATTGCTAATTTAGCAAACATTAAATCTCCAAGGCTGTCATGACACTGAGAATCTGTAGAATATAATAATTCCTTCTGCATTGCAATCATGATCACTCAATTCCATGTCAATTTCTTTAAAACTGCAAAAATTTGTATATCTCACATTTCCAAGTGTATCCCCCAAACAGTTCATTCAATAAATTCAAAAGTGGGGCCACATTGGGGATTTAATAAATGCGGAGTTATCGCTCTGCCTAATATATGTGTCTCTTTTTTATATATGGTTCCTGGTTACATCATTCGACATAGGCTCCACCACTTTCTTGGAGGAAATAATCGTGCATGAGCACTCTTTTTTTGAAGTTTTAAAGAAAATGTGATATTTTGAGAGTGATTAATGCGCACCCTGCTGATTTAAGCGACAATAATATTTCTTATGTTCGTAAATTTTTTTGTTTTATTGCATTGCTTAATTGAAGTCATACTAAATATCCTAAAATGTTTCTCCCGTGTGTTACTGGACGACGGTCACTATACATTTGACTACAAAAAGTGATAAAATTCTCAGTAAAATAGCATTGTGTCGCAACTTTGAAAAATATCTAAAATGTAGTTGTGTCACTAACATGAGGTCGCATTTTTGATGTAATTTGCAATTAGGCTCATTGCAGATGACATTTTAGAAGCTATGTTTCTCAACTGATCATGTGGTTCTGAACACATATAAAAAGAAGCAGAGCCTGATATCTCAGAAAAATACATTTGACACTATTCAGATCGAGTGGGGCATTGTTTATGAGACAATTTATTCTCACGTCTATGAGTAAATGTTTCATTGCCGCGTCGCTAAATTGACGTCGTTTAAGCGTAAAGAGCAACATATTAAAAGTAATGTGCTCATCTGTGCGGTTTTGGATACTTTGAAAGGGAACAGAGGTCATTCATGATGCTTCTGTCAGCCAAAATTACGTTTCTTGATGCTCTGATATTTTGGACTTGTAGAGGAATCTAATTGCTCTACGGCTTCGTGTCCTTTCCACCAGATGAATTTTGTACAGCATGGCCCCTCGATTGCAATGTAATGGACTGATTTCACTTTTCCATGCACCAAAATATTGTGCAGTTTGGCGAGTCGCCAGTCGCAGTCCTGGTCCACATTGTGGATCCACATCTGTCCTCTTTAACTGTTCGTACCAGGAGTCACATGGAAGATGATCTTGGATCTCGGTCATATCTCACCAGACATACGATCCTAACCAAGCCAACGTAGAAATGTTAACCGTCGAATACATTTCAGGTGCCATTTTGTTCCTGTCTAATCCGGTGAATCCGCTGAATCTTTCAAATTCAGGGGTCCCTGTGATCATAAAATTGAACTCCTTAGTATCATGTAATTTATGTTTATAAAAATTATGTAGGCATACTGCTGCTTTACGATTCTGCAACAAGAACGCAACTACAAACGCCAATGTAGGTTATTCGGTGCTCATCGACCGAATAACCTACATTTGAACCTTCAACATTCCGACAGTCATTGCACAGCAACAGAAATTTTTTGGATTTTCTGTGGATTTTAGTTCGATCGACGATATTTTTTTGCTTTGTCAATATGCCACTTACTATCAATTTGTGATCTGTGCCAGTTTTCTTCGTTACAGCGTTTCTTTATGTACTGCAATGTGCAGTAAGTCAAACAGATAGCATCTCTTTGATAGCATAATGGGCTGATTCTATATTAGCCTTTCGTGCCACTGCAGGTAGATGCCCGACACTCCCTCGCTCAGCTTCTTCCATCTTGCGCTTTCTGAATCAAGCTGATTCCGCTCTTTTCCTCAACATTATCTCTCCATCTTCTAGGCCTAGCTCTTCGCCTTGGTCTTTCTAGCGTCGTCCATTCCGCTACTGTCTTGGCCCATTTGTCGTTCTTACCATTCTGGCTAGGTGTCCTTCCCAGTGTCCCTTCATCGTTCTAATTTTGCTCGTTATGTCAATGATTCATCCTTATTCCAGTGTTCTCGTTCCGTATTTTGTCCTTCGTGATGTTTAATATTGTTCCTTCCATACTTAGTGCCACAGCCAGTTAGCCATCTTCCAAGGTATTGATATGATATTCATTTGCTTCACTTCTCCATCAATTTGAATCCCTTGTCGCGTTGTTCGCTTTGATATTTCATTGCACATAACTTTTGTTTTCTTCTTGTTCATTTTCATGCCATCTTTCCTTCTTCGTTTAATGTTATGATTCTCTGCAGGTCTTCTTCTGTATTCGCTTCTGTTTGTCATCCGCAAATCTGAGATTGTTCAGTTTTTCTCCGTTTTATGCTGATTCCTTCTCTGATGTCGACTCTTCGAAATATTTCTTCTAATGCTGCTGTGAAGAGAATTGGTGATAACGTATCACCTTGACGCCCTCCCTTCATGATTTTCATCTTTCACTCATTGTGTCGGTTCTGATCTGTGCTCTACCACCGTTGTATGCTTTTTCAGGATGTTAATAAACTTTGTTTGTACTCCTTGCTTTGTTACACCATCCAATGCTGCTTTGTGCCTAATGGAGTAAAATGCCTTATCGTAGTCAATGAAGGTCATATATAAAGTTATTTGGAATTCATTTGCTTTTTCAAGGACCTGTGTAATCGTGTGGAGGTGGTCAATAGTGAAATATCCTAAACGATATGTAGCTTTTTCAGGGGACTGATTGTCCTCCAATATGTTTGATATTCTTTGTTTCACTACTGTCATGAATAATTTGTAGACGTGGGATAGAAGGCTCATTGGTCGTAGTTGCTCAGTTCCATTTCGTCTCCTTCTTGTATATCAGTGATGTTATCGCGTTCGTCCACGTTTCTGGTATCGTTTCTTCTATTGCTATTTGATTAAGCATATGTCTGCTCTTTTATTATTGTTTGTCCCCCAGTCTTAATCATTTCAATTACCATCCCATCTTCGCCTGTAGCTTTCTCGTTCTTCATATCTTTGATAGCCTTTTCTACTTCTTCCAAGAAAATTGGTTCATTTTTTGTCGGTTTTGTTTGCATATTTTCAACGTTATCATTGTACAGCTCCTGATTAAATTTGGCACAACTTTCTGAAGTTTCGTCTCTATTTCATCCGCCTTTTTCAATGCTGTTATTAGCAGTCGATGTCCAGTTTGATTCTTAATTGCTTCTTTCAAGCCATTGTTTCTTTCGACTGCTTTCTTCATCAGTCTTGTGCTATATGTCCCTAATTCCTCTCTCACTTTCTTTCTGATGGTCTTGCATTGTGTATTCAATGTTGTTTCCTGCCTTTCCTGCGACTATCATCAATCTTTCCTTTTTCAGCAACGGCTTTGCTTCAGGTTTCATTTTTCTTGTCTCTCTATCCTTTTTCTGCTACGTCTTCCGCACATTGCATTATGATGTCTTTTTCTACATCGTATTCCGACGTATCTTCGTTGGAAAGTACCTCAAACCTGTTCCGTAGTTCAATTTGGTATTCTTCTTTTGAAATAGCGCTTCTGTATTGATTCTTGCTACTTTACTTTGCATCATCTTTCTTTCTAGCCTGGTATCAGGAACATCTATGATTAGTATAAGCAGGGACTACTAAAAATAGATGATGGCCGGGACGATCAACTCGGTAAGTGTGTGGAAGAGCTGGAGGCCTGCTGAGTCACTCATAAACAATAACATCACTCGACACGGTAGCACTTGTTGTCGAATAGCCAAGTCAATGCAGCGGAAACACTTTCTCTGACTCTCTCCGAAGGACTGCATGACACCCGAGCGAGTGTTGGTGTTTTTACTCTTCCAATATTAACTTCACCGACATCCTCATCTACGAATAATACGCCGAATAATATCATCCTACTACGATGCCTCGAAAGTGTAGTGTCGGTGGCTGCAAATCCAACTATTCATCGACTTCGGAAAGGTGCTCTATCTATAGATTCCCTACAAACTCAATCGAACTAGACAGGTGGCTGTCAGTTTTACCTAATGTAATCGCTAAAGACAGTATAACAAAGAATATGGGCGTTTGTCGCCGTCATTGGCCTCAAGACATTCCTATGAAAAAGATATTTGGTCGTGATGTGCCTGACTGTCCTCCATCAGTGTTCGTGGATTGTCCACCTTCCTTTTCACGTCAGACTGCAAATATTGTGGAGAGAAATGTCAATAGCAGAAGAGTAACATCATCCAGTCGTGCGGTAGTGGATCAACTTGACTCTTTTCAGCTTTTAGATGAAATTCCTACTGATTTTATCGCATTTAGCAATGAAATATCTCAGCGAGAATTCATCGAATCGAACTGTGTTGCTGTGAAAAGTGATCATTTGATCCGCCTTCTTTTCTTTGATGATTCATATGAAACCATCGATTATAAGATCATCATATCATCTGACGACTCTATTGTCGCAAAGAAGAGGAATACAGGTGTGCGATTGAGTGTTCTACAGGATTTACCTGGATTTCAGTACAAACTACAAAAGCGGTCTCAACTAGAGGCAATTATAGTACGAGTGAGAAATTATTCGCCAAATGAAGCTGAGGAAATGGAAGCTGTTGTTCGAATAATCACAGACTATTACATTGCTGGATTTAGACCACTCGAAATATGAATTCATTCTGGAACAGTTAATCTTGTCAGCAAAATCTTCAGAAGGTCGTCGGTATTCATCTAACACTGCATATTGCGCTCAATTTTTATTTAGCAAGTCGAGCTTCGTACATCAAATTGCGACGGTTGCTTTGTCTTCCAAGCATCAATACATTGACTAAGAATTTGGAGAGAGTATCTGGCATTGGCACTGAGTCTTACTCCGAAAGAATAGCTCATGTTGTATTTGATAGACTTGAACAGTTTCAAAGAAAGTGCATTTTACTTTTCGACGAGGTGTTTGTACACCCGAAATTGCGCTACAGATCTGGACATGTTATCGGATATTCAGTCGATTCTCCGACAAATGTAGCACGAACTGTCCTCACTTTCATGGTGAAGCCAATTTTTAGCGGGCCATCATTTGTTGTTCGTTTTGTGCCAGTTTATCGATTGTATGCCGAAAATCTAATGGAATATCTATTATTAGTCATAAAGAATGTTGAGAAGGCAAACGGTTATGTAACTGCAATCATGAGCGACAATCATTCAACGAACAGGAGGCTGCACAAATTGCTCAGAGAAAAATTCGAGTCACACTCTTCATTCAAGATTGAGCATCCCCTTGATTCACGTCGTGATCTTTATCTTTTATTTGATCCGGTGCACATTTTCAAAAGTATTCGCAACAATAGGACTACTGAAAAATGCGGTGCTATAGCATTTAAGCAACCAAACCAGGACAGTCTACTGACTGCAAAATGGGCAGATCTTGTAGAACTACATAACAAAGAGAAAAATCTTGCTTTGCGAAGGATCAACATCAGTCATCGCGCACTCAATCCTTCATCATTTGACAAACAGAAGGTGAACCTCGTGACACAAATAATCAATGACAAAGCTGTTGCCGCTGTGGTTCAGGATCATAAGAGTGAAACGGCTTGTTTCGTTTCCCTTGTTCTACGATTCTGGAAGATAATCAACAATAAAAGTGCGACGGCATGTGTTCATTTATTAGACGACGATAGAAGACCGATTACATCTTCCAAAGATTCGCAACTTGTGTTTTTGAATAATTTTTGCGAAATCTTTGTGTCCGATATACCGAGGAAACAGAGGCCTTGCAAACAGAGGCGTCCGATACCAGACATTGACCCGTGACACCAAAATGAGTCTATCTCAGACTGTTCTCGGAATAGTTGACTTCTGCAAAATGGTGTTCGAAGATAAAGCTGTGAAATATTTGCTTCTTGGCCGACTGCAATCAGATTCCCTAGAAGGAGAATTCGGAATATATCGTGGACTCTTCGGAGGCTTATATCATATTGCCTATGAGCAAGTATTGATCGGAGCTAAATTTCAACAGATGAGAATTATATCAGATGCTGGATACAGATCTTGATGCTTCACAGTCACCTCACTCTCCACAATGTTGCTCGAAAGATTTCAGCGATGAGGAACTGGCTCTACTTGATTCAACCGCATCACTGATTGATGGATGCTATTACCGACACTGAGCGATCAGTGCTTTTTTACATTTGTGTATATGTTTCTCGAAAAGAAAATATTCCTCCTATTGATGCATTTGATATTCAATCGATTCAAGTTGCTCAAAATTATGAAAATCGCGAGTTTCTTTCTTTGGTTTCCAGAGGTGGCTTAGTGTACCCTTCCGAAGAGATTTTTCATTTTTCTCTTGTGTGCTACGCTTTCTTTACAGCTTCATCTAATAAGTGTAAAATTTTATGTCGAAAACGTTTCTCTCGATGTTACGAATATTTGTATGATAGCTTCTTCTTTGAAATTGATAAATATGAAAATGTTTGCAAGCGTTTTGCAAACATATTTCTGAAAGGAATGGTTACTTAAGTAAATGATGAACGTGCTGTACCGTGAAAGAAAAAAGAAAAAATTAGCGTCATAGTACGATGCATGTTACAAATTACATGAAAATTGATTTGATGAAAATTGTTTTTATTGCTCTCACAGTTAAGCTTATCATGAGCATTGATACATGTAGTAGACTAGCTTATTAACAATGTTGGCAAGGCTACTTAATGCAATGCTAAGTGCATTTCAGGCTCGTGGAGACTTAAGAGCTTTCATTGTAGGGCCTATGTAATCTAGTTTAAATCTAAATCCTGCTAAAAAATAGATATTTCAAGTTGTTAGTCAACGTATTGTAAGCAGTAAAAACCGGCCTCCAGCTCGATTACACACTTTGCGAGTTTACCGTCCCGACTCTTACCTATTTTTAGTAGTCCCTGGTATAAGATATCTAAGGGACGCTCGACTCCCAGAGCATGCAGCTGACTGGGCGAGATTTTTCATTACTTAGGCATGTAGATGATTTAACTACATTACTTACAAATAAATCGAATTCATATCAAACTCTTGATTTATCAAGAAGTTGAGCAGTCTTATTCGTGTGCCCATGACCATTTGTTCTGCGGCGATATGGTGCATTCCACCAAACATCCCCTGATATAGCCAAATTCTCCGTCCAAGTAGTCACTCTGGAAATGTCCCGGAAGAATGTATTTAGCTTTTCACATTTCCAACAGATATGCCGACAAATCGACAAGTCCATCCAAAGTGTTGCAATTCGTCTATTCCAGCGGTTCTCAAACTCTGGGTAATTACCCAACGTTGGGTAAAATTAGAATATTTTTTGGGTAAAGAATGAATTTTTAAATAAAATAAGATTAAGCAAGGTGCATTTCTTTATTGCATTGCCTTACCAGATAGACTAAGGGCTTAGATCGACTAAGGGAGCTCCATTCTCTGATTGTCTGCGCACGCGGCATGCATGATATGACAATATTGTAGATGCCTAACGTACAACACTAACTAACGAACATCTTCAAGAACTTCCACCAATGCCAGAACACTGCTGTCCAAAAGCACAGCGTATGCACAGATGTCTGGGTTAGGCAGCCATTTGCTTCTCGTGAATCATGTATCGGGGACAGTGATAATATCAAAGACGAATTCGTCCAACTACGAACCGATGAGGCAAGTAAGGAGGATTTTTTTCAAGTCAAGAACTTCTGGAATTTTGGTAGTCAATGAGTGAAGTTTATCCACAGCTGTTCCAAAGAGCTATTAAAGTTTTGCTGCCTTTCCCGACCGCATATCTGTGTGAATCTGGTTTTTCAGCTTTCTTTCATATGAAAGATAAAATCGAGTGCGCCTACAACCTGGTTCTGACCTGAGGCTGGCTCTATCAAAGACCTGTCCTCGTATTGATCATCTGATCTCCAAAAAGCAATTACACTCTTTTTACTGACAGGATTCAATGGAACAATTTTTGATTAGTTGAACTTTGATAATCTAGTTTTGTGTTTACATATACTGTATATATGTATTATTCTGATAGCATATTTTACATGTTTCAGATTGCATTGTGTAAAATAAGATAAAGATTATTGCAAAATGTTGTTTTATAGTTCAGTTCTGGTTCGTGAATACATTGTAGAAAATAGCGGGTAATTGGTAGTCTCGGTGTACAAAGTGGGTAATCTCGATAAAATGTTTGAGAACCACTGGTCTATTCGGCTTCGACACGAAAGACGTTTAAAAAATCAAGCGAAATCAAGTAGGTAAAGGTTGTGTATCGGCAAATATTTTATATTTCCATTCACAACAATGCACAGTGCGCTAGAAAATGGCATACAGAGTAAAGAATTCAGCAACTAGAATTTCAAATATACATGGCAATTCGTATCTATGATAACTGACCATGATATCCCAACATAGAAAAGAGATCATATTATACAAGATATAACACTACCTGTACAAGAGCTATGTCAATACCAAAGTATTAGTACCAGTCAATTGAACTAATACAACACAAAGTTTGCAAGAGACTTTCATGTGTATCAGTTGTCAATGGCATGATAAGATTCCTAACATGACCTGATGCATGACAAGATTTTCAATCTTTTAGAATCACTCGTACTTATAGGTTTCCTTGTTTCATCGTTCAGATGTAAATGCACATTCATACTTTTCTTGTTCATAACTTTCCAAAGTCGGTTTCCATGAAACACCAAACAAGCCGTCTCATTCATCCCTTCTTAAAATAACACGGCAACTGTTCTGTCATTGAAAATTTTCCAAGCCAAAGAAACTTTTTGACGTTCGACGTGATTGTCCTTTTCTAAATTGTAAATGTTCTTGAGATCGCGCCAATCGGCTGTCACATTCTTTCGCACTTAAGAGACTTAAACATTATCATTTGTGATTTTTCAGTATACCAGTTATTCCTTATTCCTTTTAAAAAATGCACTGAATCGAATAATAGGTACAAATGAAGATTCATTTCCAACGGATGATGCACCTTGAAAGTTGAATCAGACGAAAATCTTGAATGCAGCATGGTCATTCCACATCAAAATGTCAAATTTCGGAAAAAGTGAGTGGCGAAGGTTCTCAGATTTTCTTGAAATTCACATATTTTCATCATTTGGATCTATTTAGATGAAATCCAAAATATTTCGGAAAAGTTCTATCGGGAAGGTCACTTGCGTGGCCTTGACTTATACGAATTTTTCTATTTTTAGAGAATTTATGAAAAATCATGCCATACACATCTTTGACGGCCTACATCACCGATCTCGCAGTGAAGTTGAGAAAAATTCTTCTTTGACTGCTTAATTGATGCCCAACCATAGATGTTCCAAACGGAATTCATCACTTTTTCGCTGCGAGAAAATTTCTGTGGGCCCTCAAAAAAAAGCAAAATTTTCACAATTTTCAAAAAATCGAATTTTCAAAAATTTCTTAAAAAATGCAAAAGCAATATGGCGGTCCCATCTTCTGCAGGCGACTACAAATACATCCAAATGATTGTAAAAAATATTTAGAAAATCACAAGGGATCGGGAAAGTGGTTTTTGAATCTCAAATTATATCAACAATATTCAATTTTTGACATGTTTGACTCAGTCCTGACAATTTCTCGCAGCAGCTGCGCCAATTCTGATTGGTCGAGTGTTTTACGCTTCACATGATCTATCTGAAACTGTAATCAGAAGTAACTTTTTCCACCCAGAAGTAGGATTTTTTTGAATTTGAAAATGTAGTAAAATTGATCGCTTAAGTAATCGACTGAGACTGAATCATTTGTCGAGTAATTTTCTTCTTTAGTCAAATGAGAACTAAGTAAATAAAGATCGTTCTTATGTCTAATTTGGTTTACAATAAGCTTACTATTTTTTTTATCTTAGAAAGTTCGAGGTTAAAATGATCTACATTTTATATATCATGGCTCAATCCGGCACAATCTGCCGTCGACGAATTTTTATAGCATTCATGATGGACAGGTGTAATACTGTGAGGGGAGGACAAGGTGAATTATAGATATCGCGAAGAAAAACTTTCCTTGGTGGTTGTTTCGAAGTGGACGTTCAATGTCTTGAGCAGTTCAGCCGATTTGATTTCTGATATCAACACATATCTCCGATAGGCCTAAGTTTCCAATACATGTAATTATAAGCTATTTTTCGCCCTTTCGAGCCGAACTGTTGAGTCTTTCTTTGGACCAGGGTGACCACTTGGTCCATATTTATGGACCGGTCCATATTGGTCCATATTTGGTCCATATTATTTGCGAAGTCCATAAAAGTCCATATTTCAAAAGAAGTTAATTTTAAATTAATTTTAATCATTCTATTGAAATTAATACTAATTCTGTTCCCAAAACGAAATAATCAAGGTTGCTACTTGATCGCATTTACTAACTGCATGTAGTATACAAAGTTTGTATTTGGTATATATCTCTTCATTGAAGTCCATGCATCTGAATTTAATTCAAAAGGTAACAATAACAAATATGATAATTTATTTGTCCTATGGTGTTTGACGTGGTTGTGAAATGATTATCTACTTATTTGAGATCTCGTGATTTCAGCTCATTGTTATTGCCAAATTCGGTCAGTATCATATCGTTCGTTGTTTTGCTTCTTGATAATTTTCAATTGAAGGATTTCAATCTTCAACTGGTACATCTCACTTGGATGCGAAAAATATGAACATAGTATACCTATTTGGACAAAGGACTATGTGAACAGACAAAAGTGATCGATATATTGAGGAAAAAATAGGACTGATTTGATGAACTGTTTATTGAGTTGAGCTGTGAAATTATAATGTGCAGAATATCACGGAAATAATGTCCCCATGTCCATAGAGCAATCTAGAAAAGTAATGGGCAACGCGTTGCACGGGGTAGCCGACATATAGCGGACCGCGGCCCGTATTGAGTGGCCCGCGACTATTTCATAAATCTAAAGTGGACCGATTTATATAAAATATGAGCTGTATGACAGGTGACTGCATACTAAGATGACCTACAATTATATGGTCTAATATGGTCAAGTAAGAACCACTATACGCCTATGTAAACGCACCTGTTGTAGGCCTACACTTGGCAAATATGAATTAGCCTATAAAAGGAATTGTTGGCAAAGATATTACTTAGTTTATAACTGTATACGTTTTATAGTTAATGAACCGCTGATACGCTTGAGGAAGACCCGCGAGCCATCTCGCCGCGGAGCACTCACATTGGCCCACTATCGCAATTTAGTTGCCCGCTGCTGATCTAGAGTTTATTTTTTGACAAAACGTTTTTTGTTGGCGCAATTGTTATTGTTTCTATTGTTATGCAGATGTTCATACTTCAGCTGATAAGCAAACTTTTGATGCGACTAGGTCATGTTGTATCCTTGTCCACAAAGTCGTATTACAACAAACTCTATGAGAATGGAAAGCCTATTTTTTTCAAGTCGAAGAATGTAGACATCAGAATATCTACTAGCAACAAAAGTGTCAATGAAGCCATGGAACAGTTGTCTGATGACGCGTTAAAATCAATCAAGACGTGGGATTCTTTCAACGAAGATCAATTGCAGCGACTACTTGATCGGTTCTCTGACTTCCTTGGTTCACCCTTGGTTCGATACAGTCACACGTTATTCACGAAATCAACCGAATTCACTGACGCAACTTTGAGTAGGTTCAAACGATTGGTAGCATTTATTTCGTGTAATAATTTGAAAGCAGTGGACGAACTTTCCACCTTACGATGTAAGACTGAATTCGCATTCCGTCTTGCTGAGGTCTACACTTCCAATGGGCTAGCTGAGTTTGAATGCTTGACGCAACTAGTTGAATCAGTTCTGCTTGTTTTGCCGCACAATATTGTCGTAGAGGCGGGATTTTCACGAATGAAATTTACTGAGTCCCAATATCAGACGAATTTGGAATGCAGAACTTACGACTGCCTTCGTCTGATCTCCGATTATTTTGACCGTGAAACATTTGAGAAATATGAACCACCGGAAGAACTGTTTTGCCTTATGAAAACGGCGTGTGCCACCTATAAAGCTGAGGGAGAGGATCGAAAGAAAGAAACGAAGCATGCAGAAGAAGAAAGGGAACGCCTCCAAAGAGCCGTGGGTGTTTATAGAAGGCGAAAAAGTTCGGTAGTTAATACAGAATTACAATCGCTGGAAAGGCAACTATCTGAGGTTCAGAAAGCCGCCGAGGAAATTCAGGCAAAGAAAGCCAAATTGGAGACTGAAAAACAATTTGCTCAGGAAAGAGAGGACAATTTGTCGCTTAAAATAGTTGACTCGATGTTTAAATTGTTCATCCTTTGAAATCAGTTAGAGTGTTCTCTTTCTCGGCATTTATTTCGATTGATAGTAACAACCTTTAGGTACAAAGGTAGCAGATACTATAAATTTACGTATCCATTGAGTTTGATTACATTTCATTATTTAGCAATAAATGTATTTGTTTTCATTCTAAATAAAGAATGTGCACTACTATGTGATGCTAGATTTGGAGATATTGGTTGAAACAAGATTGTTATGACATATTGATTGACATTGTTGACCACTTATTGACCCGGTAAAGGAATTTCGAAGTTTCTCGGGTACCAAAAAGGCAATTGCGTTCAAGATATTGCTTACATTATTATATATAAATTTGGTCCATATTTTGCTCTTAACGAAGTGGTCACCCTGCTTTGGACGAGGCGTATTGTTACCTGTAATCAGTTATAGCGATTAACAAAAAAATGATGGCCTCTTTCATGTATTCATGCAACCATGCACTATGCGCGGAATAAAGGCGGCCCCCTACATGCACAAAATATTTATAAATTTTCAAGGCTTCGATGCCGTGTGTGTGAAGGATTCCCAGAGATTTTCGGATGGTCCGTTATGAGAGGAAATTGCGAGAGACTAGCACATTACAGCAAAAAATTCTCATTTATTCATCAAGTTTGAAACCCGAAAGTATTCGTCGAGACGACTAATTCAAGGAGAACCAAGAAGTAACTGATGCTAATACCCACCTACTCTCAGCAAAGGCATGAAATAACTGGGATACAATTTTATCAAGCTATAATTGTGGAAAGACTTAATAAATGCTTGTACCAGAAACCATATGTACTGCGTGATTACTTACCGTATATAAGTAGAAATAGTGTAAATGTTTACCTATCATCATATGAGCTTCAAATTTAATAGCATCCGCGAACTTCTTGCTCAAGTATTTTCTGGCGGGAGACACTTATGATCTGTTTACCGGCTTCACGTGTTGATGAAAGCAGGAAGTCTTTCCCATTCAATTCCTAGGTCTGTGTCTGTGATTCATTCATCTTGTCTGTAGATAATTAAGCGGTTCGGTCAGCCTTCTGCCTCTCAATAAATTTAGAAAATTTAGCTGCCTTTCAAATAATAAAAGGAAAATGTGAAACGTATTTCAACATTTAACTGTTGAGAGATAAAATCAAGACCGTGAATGAGTTAAGACCTTGGAGGCCCTAATGAACAGGTCTTAATAAACGATGTCTTTGATAACACAAATTGAGAGGGTGACCAAGGGTGTGATGGACAACATAGGTCGAACATACAATCCATCCGAGTTCGAATTAGCGAAATTCGACAATAAAAGAAAAGTATGTGCTTATTACAAAGCATATACTACTTATAAATTTGATAGTAGCAGCACAAAAAACGATCTAATTTTACCACATTTTCAAATTCAAAAAAATCCTACTTCTGGGTGGAAAAAGTTACTTCTGATTACAGTTTCAGATAGATCATGTGAAGCGTAAAACACTCGACCAATCAGATTTGGCGCAGCTGCTGCGAGAAATTGTCAGGACTGAGTCAAACATGTCAAAAATTGAATATTGTTGATATAATTTGAGATTCAAAAACCACTTTCCCGATCCCTTGTGATTTTCTAAATATTTTTTACAATCATTTGGATGTATTTGTAGTCGCCTGCAGAAGATGGGACCGCCATATTGCTCTTGCATTTTTTAAGAAATTTTTGAAAATTCGATTTTTTGAAAATTGTGAAAATTTTGCTTTTTTTTGAGGGCCCACAGAAATTTTCTCGCAGCGAAAAAGTGATGAATTCCGTTTGGAACATCTATGGTTGGGCATCAATTAAGCAGTCAAAGAAGAATTTTTCTCAACTTCACTGCGAGATCGGTGATGTAGGCCGTCAAAGATGTGTATGACATGATTTTTCATAAATTCTCTAAAAATAGAAAAATTCGTATAAGTCAAGGCCACGCAAGTGACCTTCCCGATAGAACTTTTCCGAAATATTTTGGATTTCATCTAGATAGACCCAAATGATGAAAATATGTGAATTTCAAGAAAATCTGAGAACCTTCGCCACTCACTTTTTCCGAAATTTGACGTTCTGATGTGGAATGACCCAGCAATCTAAATTATCTCTTGTTTGTTGCATGACTCTCGCATATCAAACTAACCACATTTCCACAGCATCATGAATACTTTTCAGAAATGATTGAAGATGATCCATTAAAAATTCAGCCGTCAGGTTGTAAATTGGTATCAGCCGAAGAAAAACAGTTCTTTGCTCATGGGTGAACATTACCTTAATCATAAAAGCCATCATGGTTCGTGCAAGCTCTTTTGGATTATCGAGAGAATAACCAATTACATGTCCTCCTCTGTACCTAGCAGATGGTTTTATGTAAACCTCATCGAACATCACAGAGCAAATTGGAGAAGTTCCGCTTGACTGGTCGGAAAAACAAAGACTAGCTACACGTTCAGTCATATCTTCTGTTCCTATCGCACTGATAGGTCCGACGATTTTCAAGATTGTATTTGATGATGGGAGTTTCAGCCATTGACGAAGCTTGTTATAAGCTGATCTGCTTTTGATAAACAAATGTGTTACAAAAAGCTTTGTTTTGCTCGAATATCTTCGTCGTTGCTCTCAATAAAAGAAGGAGACAGTTGTTCCGAAAGAAAATCTGTGCCATGATCATTCGTATTTTCATCAATAAGTGCTTTGATTTCAGAAATAAATCGTTCAACTTCCATATGAATTTTGAATTTTTTGGTAACTTAGATTCAACTTAGCTGCAAAACCTAGTGCATTTCTGATTGGAACCTTTATGTTTCGATGAAATGCCACATGAAAATGTGATGCCACCTTTATGCGGTATTCAACCGATATGAAGTCCTTTGAAAATTCAATGAAAAATATTTCCGATGGAGACGCTGTTATTACTTGGAAATTGCTGAATATACGTTGGTTGGCAATTCTACAAAAGTCATAGAAGTCTGTTGGTAATTTATCATGCAATTCAAATTCTTCAAATTCATCTTTTTGTGTTGAACGCAAACATGCTATTAAACGGCGTAGTTCAACATGTCTGGAATCGATGAGCTTACATTCTATTTTATTCGATCTGGCTTCAAAAATTAATGGTGGCTCTGCTGGAATATTTTTGCCATTTACGTATTTCATCCTTGCTCCATGTGGCCAATGATGTTGACCTGCACCCATATTGCAAGTTGCATCTTTCTTTATCGTATTCCGTATCTTTGATAACCATGTCTGTATTGTTTCTTCGTCCTTGATTGGAAACCCATAGATCGTACTTTTACATTCAGTGGTATAGTTTGTTTTACAGCCTTTTTTACACTGCATTTTCTGCCCATCCTTGATGGCCAGCAGTCTATATTTGAAATTCTAAATTCCATGCTAATGTGTGTTCATGAATCAGTGTTTGGTATATATGTTATGATTTTTCTCGCTCACAGTCGGCTGCATGCTCCCGGAGTTGAACGTCCCTTAGGTATCTTATGCTAATCATAGATGTCCCTGCTGGTATTCAGTTTTATTCTGCATCGCACTATTCGATGATCGCTTCCAATGCTCACTCTTTGAATCACTTCACAATTTTGAATAATGTACTTCTTGTTACTCATGATGTAGTCTATCTCATTTTCCACCATTCCTCCAGGACTTTTCCACATCCATGTTTTTTTTTGGCTTTTCAGACCAAGTGCTAGTAATACTGAGATTGTGGGCGAGAGCGAACTGCACCATTCTAGTTCCCCTTTCGTTTCTCGCTCCTTGTCCATGCGGTCCTACCGCGAAAAGATCGCCGTTCCGTTGTGTACCTACTTTTGCGTTGAAGTCACTCATTATGATTTTGTACATTCTTGCGTTGTCGTGTGCTGTTCTGTGAAGGTCTTCATAAAAATCCTCAATCTCTTCGTCTGTGTGACTGCTCGTAGGGGCATAGACTTGGCACCACCAGACATGGCAAGCCTGAACCAAAATTGCATACAATACGCTATTCACGAAACGTCGTAAGTACGTCATCTTGTGAAGATGTAAATTTGTATTGAGATTTTTGTATTTTGTATTGAGATATAGGTCGATGGATAGCTGTCCATCTGCTCAAACTGTAAGAGAAATTGAAAGTTTGGTAATAGGCCAAGTATTTATTTCGATTGAAGATATAAAAAGTTCACAAAGATACTGAGTATTTGAATTATTACAAAATTTAGATGTACATAATGTAGAATTTACAGATCTATCACTGCAATAATCTTTCAGATATTTGCGAGAACGTCGTAATTAAATCAAGGTGATGATATTATAAAATGTGTATTCTACCGGTTTCGGATAGGAGAGGAACAGCCGCTGTTATCCTTCATCAGGAATAGAAAGACATACAAAAAGATACCAGTATATAACATTCAAATGGTGCAAGCATTAAGAAACAGAAGAAGGGATGGAATAATACATCTTTAAGTCAATTAGCAGACATACTGGTCACAGAGATAGGAGATTTAGGTCCAAATATAGGTGACCGTTGTAAAGCGTGCTGCATGTTCAAACCGAAAGGATAGTTGGTCATCAATTGACTTGACAATTTCATTTCTTGTCTTTTCGTTCATTTTCATTTCCTTCAATTCTATCCAATACGTAGACTTTCACGTTATGTTCTTGATGACCAGGTTTTGAATAAACAAATGAAGTGAAACTACTTTACTGGTACTCATCATTATGTCTGATGTCAAAGCGATGTCCAGTTATTCTCCCTAATAGAACTCCGTTTCCCCAGTATATAAAAACGAGCAATTCTCAAATGCGTATACAATGGAATAAAAATAGAGCGTATACAATGTTGGTAGTGCTGCATGCAGTGTCAGTTGCTTTGATGGTACAAGGAAGACCTGTGACTGTTGATATAATTGCTATATTCGAAATCATTTTGTGTGGTCTACAGCCCGCTGAGCCACAAGGTGCATGCTTCTGGTCTGTCTAGCAGCTAAATTTCGTGGGACATCATATAATTTTGAAGACACTAGAAATTGTTCCAAGAAGATGAAGAGAATGCGCTTTGCGTGTGTCTATTTTCATAATCAATAGAATATTGTGCCATCATTGTGATGTCGAATTTCGGTTTAGTCTGTAGGCTATACGATGGAGTGGTTGGCAATTATTCGCGGATGAATGCTACGATATGCTACTTCGGTTCACAATTTAAGCTTGACATCCACACCAATGGGTGTACTCCTCTCTATTTCGTCAGATCTGTATTGATTTGGGAACCTCCCACGCCTTGCATTTGTGCACTAATATGATTCAGATATGGTCCATAACTTTCATGCCAGTGTTCCACAAAATACTGTTACACAAAAGTTATTACTTGAAAAAAATATTTTCTTAGGTCTATTGCCGTTTTTGACTATCTCAATGTGCCTCGGTGCTATGTGTTGCTGGATTTATATATTAGACTACCGATATAGTGTTACAAATTTGGCTTAGAGCATATGCAGCACTTTCAGTCGAACATCTTATGCCTCTTCTGATAAGATTAGAAGTTTATGAAGTGCAGCTTGCAATTCTCCCCTGCAGTTTCCCTCAAATTTGTCAACATTACTCAGACTTTCCTGGTTCCCTTCCCGATTGACTGACGAAGCAGAAATCCTTTCATTATTATTGAAGATATTGGAATTGGGCATTTGAAAAGCCTAGGAAAATTACGTGTTTGACTCACCAATTCTAGGGATTTGTTCTTCTCTCCCCTGTTTCTTCTGCACTTCAGATTGCTACTCATACGAGATCTCGTCTGGCATTTAAAATTTTGATAAGCACATAAAATGGCCATTTGCAAATTTATTACTCTCTACCGAGTAAGAATTCACAGATCGCATTCTTCTGGATGATCTGCAAGAGGAAATCGATTTGCCGGTTGATTTTTTGTAACAGAAACATGCGTTTTAAATGTTGCAGCGAACGTTCCTGTCATTTGATTATCATTTCTAGTCTTTCCCTTGAACAGAGTTTTGCAACCATTTTCACTAACAACCTATAATAGGCCTATGTAATGTAATGTATAACTATAACACATACATATGTAATATTTCAGAAACTAAATTTTAAAACCTATGATGCACTGATTAAATATTGTAGGGAGGTTGAAAAAATTCATGCTCTGAAATGCACACGGGCATCAGCTGAGGTATCTAAAGAAAATGAAAATGGTAACCCTATGGCTGAAAGTTAAGGAATTCTGGAACCCATTCATATCATTATTCAAAGAAAGCACGTATGATGCTAATTTATATACTAGGAATCTGCAGATATTTATGGTCAACCATATGATAGTGGCAGCTGCTTCCTGTTGAAGCCATTGCTTGGTACGAATTGTCGCACAACGAAGCAACCGCGAAAAGTTTGTCAGAGTGACTTACTATGTTTGTTTTCGTCCGCACCTACTCAATTTTGCACGGATTTCAATAAAATCAGTACCAAACTGATCAGGAGACACTACTGATTGAAATAAGCTATAAGCTGGTGTTCAAATGGATTTGAACATGTGACCTTTTTTCGCCCTGTATAGCTCACCTCTACTGACAATAATCTCTCTGTGAGGAATGAGGAAATACCTAAAAAATCAAGAAATTCTGCTTAACCTATGATCTATACAAAGAAATTAATGATTATGATATTGATAGTGATTTATAGTTATTGTTATAGTGATTATCAGAGTAAATTTTACATTATGTACAGTCAAATTTTGTATATGCTCATTGATATTTCTATGGCTCATTTATATGTGACCAAGACGCTTTTAAGAAAAAACTAATAATAGAATATAACAAAAAAACATGGCCAATTATCTAAAATAGAAGCACACAATGCATACATCTTTTCGGAGACGTACGCAATTTAGAATCTCTAAAAATTTTGCTTTCGCTGCGGTAACGCACGAGCGAACTCACTGCATTTTTGACAATTGATCATGAGTTCCCAGTTATCAACAACTGTCATTAGCTTTAGTTTACGATTTACATTGTTTAAAAAGTACAAGCAAAAATAAAAAGAGCTGAAAAGTAATGAATTTCAAAAACAATTATCGACCTTTAACACATGCTGAAGGTTGAGGAAATATGCCCTGACTGTTCATGATGATCTTTTCAAACCTATTTTCAATCAACATTCTGAAGGGACGATTGTAGAGCCTAGTGATGCCTAAAAACAACATTAGAAAGCAAAGGATCTGCGATAGTTAATCGAGACTCCTGGAATTATCCGAAGTAACCCTTGGAGCATGATAGTACTCCTTGATAACATGATGATATCCCACCCTGAAAATATCAGGTACCATGGAGAACATTACAGGGGCCCGCATAGGTTTTTATGTGACTGATATTTTTGGATGATTTTTGCTTGTCTTTACATTATAAAATTGTAAATTAAGATATATTTGAGCCTATATTCCTTTTCAATTGCAAATCTGAATGCAGAAATGATCTAATCAATCTAACTATAAATAAGATATTTTTTAAAGCATCCCCATCAATAGGCAATTGATCCCCTGTCAAGCATTTAAATCAGTGATGAAACCTCGATTTGATTTTAATCGCGGTCGAGGTCGATTCTGAATGAAGTTATGTAATGTTGATTGACTTTGATGCCGGGTACTTGCAAGAAAGGAAAACAAAGCTATTAGTGTCCATTGATCACGTTGTGTCAATGCACCGAAAATCTCAGTATAATCAATGATAATCTAAAATAGTTCATTTCTACGTCGTGTGATGTGAAAACAAAATATGCTTTATACAACAAGGCAGATCAAAAAATGATAGTTGTCAACGGATAAAATTTGAAAGATTATGACAAACCCTATGGAACATAGAAATATGCTTACAGTCCCGCCGCCAGTGCGAGTTTTCCGCATGGAACGAGACCGAAGATGAGACTCACAGAAAGTTCTACACTACACCCTATGACCACCGCGCAAATGCGCGCTTTTCCGAGTTCTACCGAGTTCCATTGATCTACAGACAAAATCAAAGAAAATGACATGTTAATTGAAGTTTTCGTCCAAAATGTCAGTTTGGTGCGTTAACACCGACTATGCGAGATCTATTACCTTGAACGCCATAATTTTCGGTATGGTATGTCTTCCTATCGTCTTCTATCACGCTCTGTCGTGCTAAAAGCAAATTTTGATGTGCGCTATTTGCAAGAATGTGGTTAGATGCTTACGGTTTGAGTTTAAATCTAAAACTAAGATGCTTGCTCAATCCAAAAGTATATGGCAGCATGACTTCATGCTCTGAAGAGCACTATTTGCTGTGGAAATTCTGCAATGCGGGAATTGCTAGGAAAAAGATGAACCTGCGGGATTTTCATCTAGTAGGAATATCCAATCATATGTTACTTTATATCGTTTTCAATGTACAACAAATCAGCTTTGCATCAGCCATTACAGGAGGACAGAATATAAGTTGAAAGTTCTAATCACAATGATGTGGTTGTCAGTCATTCGCTTTTTTCATTTCCACCCTCTTTTTGCGAGCTCATCATCTGACATCTTATGTGCTTACCTTTGTTTCTTTAATGTGTACTTTAACATATTTTCTATCAAAATGGTTAATAGCACAGGCGAAAATGAGCTTGTGAGAGGAGACGTAGGGCAGCTCCTTACTATGGCGTTGGTGTTCACCTTAGGCAATGATTTTGCATCACCCTATTATGTCTGATGGCCCATGTGTCATGGTTGGTCGTCATTACGGTTTCCGCAAGCTCATGTGTGATCATGGCCTTCACTTGCTCTTGTTAGACATTTGATTGTGTACATTGCATCATATTTCAAGCGCCGTTGGAGCTGCGTGCGAGCTTTGAGGAATTGTGGAACAATTTCGTGATAATATCTGCACTCTGCAGTTACATAACGCTTCCCGATGGACATTTTATAAGGCACAAAAATTGTTGGAAGTGAGTGAACATCAAATGATTAAGCCTGTGGATACCAGATGGACTCAACTTCTCCGACAATTAGAACATTTACCGAGTTTGTGTTAATTTTTCCTCCGTCATTCCCTCCAATCGTCCAAACGACTTGACGACCAATAGGCGAGTCATTGAGATTCGCAATGCCCTCCGTGACGTTTCCTTGGAAGTTAACCTTCAACATCTTAAATCAGCACTGCCGAAATTCGAAATGTTCGAGAAAGTTTTAATTTCAGGGAAGTAGATGTTTGATTCATTAAATGTACAGTGATGTCAGATCTTTAGTTCAAACAAGTCCTTGTCCTCTTTCTTCAACGTAGATATGTACATAGAGGATTATGCACGTCATTTATGGTCGATCACGGTCACTTCTGGAAAAATTGTTGTGGACGATGATGGGAATTTATTGGCGAAACTGCAACACGACTTTTAGATTTATAGCTTGAACCACGATGAACGAGTGAGGACATTCTACAAAACGTTGGCTTCGTATCTGCAGAGATGTATGTCATTGAATAATCCTACACTGCGCGCATGAAAATTCCTAAAACCAGCTTTTTATGACAGTGAAGACCACCTGCTCCACATTGACATGGGAGTCTGTGCGCATAGACAAGCTAACCAGTGAATGGCGATTATTCACTATTGATTCATCATTGAAAGAAGCCCATCGTTCCTTTTCGGATGATGTGATTTGATTTTGCATAAAATTTAGTTACCGAAGTTTCAGAACATCCACATCTTTCCAAGATCGCTTTGACTTAGCGTGCCATGTGGCAATGCCTCCATTGAGATAGTGTTTAGTGACCTATCGAACGTACTAAAAAAATGAAGCAAATTTTCCGAGATGTCAGTTGATGCCTGTCTCTTAGTGTAGGGTTATCCTTAGCAGGTAGAAAAAAATTGTTCAACAATGAGTATATCCGAAAGCATGATTTCATCTGGTTTCGATGCACACCCGAATTTGAAGAACCGTTTACAAAAAAAACAAATAAAGCATTGTAGAAAGAAAAAATAGAGCAAAAAGGAAAGCTTAATGATGAAATTGAGCGTCAGAAAAAGCAAAGCAAGGTTTTTCAAAAGGAGAGCGAAATTGTCACCAACATCAAGAGAGCTTCAATCCACGATAGCACAAAGGCAACAAATGTGTTGCTGAATGAATATCAAAGAAAGATGGATGTTCTCACTTTTGACTCGCACGAACTAGATAAAGAGGGATAGAAAATGGCTTTTAAGGAAGGAACTGCTGAAAAGCGTGTTGTTGACAATGTAATAGCAATTCAGTCTAAGAAAAAACGACGCGCTGTTATCGTGACTGACTTTTGTATTTTTCAATGAAATTCATGTTGCTTTCTATCATCGATGTCATTGATATTGACGCTTTATCGTCATTTTAACATTTGATATTATTCTTGGTCTTGCTTACAGGTTTTCAGTTTTGAATTTTGTACTCTGTTTTCGCTGTTATTGATAGATTTGAAATATTGCAACAGTGCAATAAATTCTAATAGATCCGTCAAGATAAGGCATGTCCTGTCTGTTTTTTGTTTACATAATCAGGGTTTTCTGTCAACATAAATCATCTGAAAAGAGAAAAGCGTCCGTGTATTTGGCGGATGAAAAACACAAATAACATCAATACACAAATTCCGGTATTGCGGTATGTCAAAGTTCTGGGTTGTAGGTGAGGTACGTGTATGACATTGCGGCAAACTGAATAAAGTTGTTAAAGCATCAATCACTAAATTTCTTGTTTAGCCCTATGTCTCGACCTAACTAAGTTAAGCTATCAAGTAATCCAATAATTAGTTTTTTGTTTGGATAAATGCCTCTATATTACGAGTAGTAACAAACAATTTTGTTTTTGTGAAGGTAGTCGACGCCGAATTTATAGCCGCTGAATATCGTACTAAATACAATAGGCGTTCAGCCTGTGAGCAGGAACCAGATCGATACAATTCAGAATGATCAGTGTAATACGTTAACGCAGCTAAAATCAACGGGTCTTCGTTTCCTGACATCAGCCATTTCCTAAATATACATGAAAGATAAATGATATTATTTGCTGATTATGTAGACAATTATAGGAACTGTCATGACATGACTGTCATTGAAATGGTTAATAGTCTTATACGGGAGGGTGTTCATGGTGAGGATGAGAAAGAAGAGATGCGGCACTCCCTTTAATGACGGCTTTAATAAAATCGAATCGCTATATGTATTTGCACGGCATACGTTTCGCGTGTAATTCGTGTCATTGAAATTTCTACTGCTTGGGTGTGCAATGTGCTTCAGACTGGAGATTGATTTAGGCAGCTGGGCCTCATGATCCCATCCATGATTGATTTAAGTGAAACAGAGATGAATTTAGTCATTCATAACAATCGCTTGATATCGATAATCAACGTATGTCAATCAGTGACTCTAGGCTAGAATCATCGTACACCTATGTACAGAAATTTGATTTCATGAATTATTTGCATGAGTTCAGTCGAGTAATTCACGAGTCCAGTCGAATGGGCTATTCAAGCATACTAGTCAAATCAAAAATGTACAAGCCGATGTGTGAGAATTTTTCTGGCCTGCGGGAGAAATGTCAAATTAAGCGCTAATATCACTGCTGAAGAGCAATCATAGCAAAAATAATGAATGATGAAAAAGTTATGTAATTGTCTGACTACTGTTCAGCCCAATCTCGATTAGAATCTGCTTAATCGAGGTCGAAGTTGCTTCTCTGATTCAAATCAGTGTATTATGGGTGGTTCGAGGGTCATGTGTGGAAATTTTATGACAAATTAATCAATAAAAGTGAATAACCAATGTCTTTACGATGAAGATCTGCACGTTAACAACTGCCATTAACAATATTGAATAAGAATGTCAGAACTGTTGCGATAGATGTTTATTTGCATGTGTATAGCAGTGACAATTCCCTAACCAACAGGTGCACAGATACTTTTTGCCTACTTTCCTTTTTTGCATTCCTCGTAATTGTAGTCATGATGCTCAGTCATTGTAAACTGTGGAAAGTAGGCCTTATCTTATTCTAGCTGCACAGCCTATTATGAATCATATAACGCGTAATTTATTCTCTTTTCATTCATTCTCCAAGTATATTGAGCTTGGGTATAATCTGTATCGTAAGTGTACTGATGAACTATTAGTTGTAAGAATTCTTCATCTTCAATATTGATTTCAGATGTCAAGTCGGCCTTGGATACGCCGTCGGGCTGACCCTGTGCTTGTGCAACAAGTTTGGAATCTTGTGGAATCGTCTCGTTCTCAAAAGCAGTCAAGTGCTCAAGAAAGAATTCTTCGCAGTGTTGCTCGGGAATTGAACATAACGGAGGAACAGGTTGATAAACTGATAAAAGATTGCATCGCAGATGAACTTATCGAAAAATATAATTGGATGGTGAATAAAGGTCTAAAAGCCGGCGAAACTGGTATTGGTTATCGTGTTCCAGACTTTGCTAAATGCTATGAAAAAGATGGTCATGATTGGTATTGTTTTGCATGCCATAAACCTGGTGAAGTAGTATGCTGCTCGGAATGTTTTCGAGTATATCATCGTAAATGTTTGCCAGATAGTATTACAGATGCTTCTGATTTCCTGTCAAATTTAGAAGATTTTGTATGTCCTCAATGTGAATTTCAACCAAAGTGTGAATATTCACGGAAACAAATTCGGAAGCTTCTGGAGTTTGCAACGCACCACTTAAAGCACAAGCCTATGTGGAAAGATCTCATGAAAATCGGTTATCTTGATGACATGGGCAGAAATGACTTTCTGGTTTATAAGTACGTCGATTTATCATTACTTTCGAAAAAAATCAAAGATGGTCGATATTATTCTTTAGAAGCGTTTATCATTGATGTTAAGATATTAGTCCACGATGTTTGTATCATTTATGGTGAATTTTCGAATATGGCTGACTTAGCACGCGTGTTGTTGCGAGAGGTGGAATCGGAAATCAAGGAAGTTCAGCTATGTACCGATTGTTACATAAATGCCAAAGCAAAGCCATCCGAATGGATATCAAAACCATGTAAACCGCCTCATGATCTAATATGGGCGCGTTCTCGTGGTGTGCCGTTCTGGCCAGCGAAAGTAAGTTGCATGCCATGTTTTCATAAAATACAACATCTATAGAGAGCAACCTATTCGAATGAACCAATATCTTTGATTATTCTTGACTGTATTCATGAGCCTGCATAGGGACTCGACGCAAAATAGGTACTGGACGCTGGTTATTGCAAAGTGTCAAGCATGATAACGTACCGTACATTTATGTCATCTAGAGTCTAGAGTGGAATTTCTTGTCATGAGAAATTCGAAATATCTGAATTGCTCTTTTTACCTCGGAAAATGAATTCAGAGTTCGATTTTAGTATACATGTATAGGCTAAATAATATTGCCATTTAGCAGACTACTGACGTCGTGGCAAGCGGTAACTAAGTAATTTCCGATTGTGGCATTTTAAGGTCTGCTAATCGACGACGAAGTAAAATAATACCGTTTATAATCAGCATTTTACATCGAAACCAGGATGTACTTATTAGTACTACAGTTATCTCACTAAAGGACGTATCACATCACCTGCGTGTTGCATGCTCCAAGTCATAGATATAAGTCAATAAACTATTCATATATATGCTTAAATTATCTATGCAGAAGGTAACAGTTAAACACGTACATCAACATGTAGCACGCAGGCTTGCCACTTGGTCTGTATTTACAGACTGGTCTGTAAAGTCTGTATTTGGTCTGTATTTCCTTATGAAGTCTGTAATAGTCTGCATTTATATTTTGCATTTGGAAAATATAACTGTGGCGTAAATCATTGACTTCCAATGTCCGAGACTTCTCTCTCTCTCTCTTGATCTCTCTTGAACATCTGATATTGTTCGCAGATGTCATCTCATTCATACCAGTGAATATAGCGAGAAGTTCTTGAGATCTTTTCAGCGATTGTGCGATACATTGAATATGAACAGAATTATCATGACGAATTATCATTGATTCGAGTTCAAATGAAGGATACAGTATCATTAGAGAAATTGTTTGCCGAGGGTTAACTAAATGACAGTCCGCACATTTCCCATGTCGTTGAGGTACTTCTTTTGTCGCTCCCTCATAACATGGTTGTAGAATCTGGATTCTCCAAAATGAAGACCGTTGAATCGATTTATCAGTCCAGAATGGATGCGGCAACATACGATGCTCGACGCATTATCTGCTCGCATTTTGACAGCAAAAAATTCGAAGCATTTCAAGCCTCTCAAAACCTCATGAAAATGATATCCCAGGCTTCCGCTCAATACAAACTGCTTCAGAAAAAGAAGTCAACTATAGAACTTCCACAACCGCTGTCATCGTCCAAAGAACGCGTAACTGGCGTTTACAAGCGCAGGACCACTCAAACGGTTGACAAAGAACTGGGCAATATAAACGAGGAGTTGGCTGCAACTGAGCAAGCGGTTGAAGAGATGCGTGCTAAAAAAACTTCGCCTACAATCAGAGCGAGAGTTCAAAATGTCACATCTCGATTCAGATAGTCAAAAAGTAATCGATTCTATGTTTTCTAAGTGAACGATAAGTCCAATGTTAAGTCATGATATCATACGAAGAACTCGTTTTTATGTCTCAATATACTTGTATTTGTTGCAATATCAAAGCTTCCTATTTTCTCAGTCAGCATTGCATGTACATTTCGTTGTTGTTTATGAACAATGAAATCAGAGTCTATACTCTGGCTACAGTTGAACAGCTTGATAGGCTCATGTGTCCCACAAATATCTCAATCTTAAGTTATTCCATTTCAGATGACACTTGACACCATTTTTTATACTACTAAGATGACCAATCACCAAGTCTGTATTTTTGTCTTTGCGAAGTGGCAAGCCTGGTAGCACGATGAGAGGGATGGAATGTCATAGACTCTTTTATGAAATGTGAATGTAGCTGTCGAAACACAAGTTAAAAAATGTTCATCTAGATACAATCTGATTGGATGTGACAGTTATGACCAGTAAGATCTATGAATGCTATGCTAACGAATTCTTTATCACACTAATCATAGAAATCTTTGTTATTTCGCTGCAGTTCAGTAACTTCCTGCATGGATAGCCTATATGTACAACGTACATGTTTGCGTTTCACACAACGCTCAAAACGCAACACGTACATGTAACACGTAGGTGATGTGATACGGCCTTAAATCCCAGTGGTGTACCTGTGATTGTCGTGTTGCTAAGGTTGCAAGAAAGTATTTATCTACCATAGTTTAATTATGCTTTGTATTTATTTTGGATGTGTTATTTGGTGAGAATTGTGGTAGCTCGCTAGACAAGCTTTAATTGAGGTTACTTTAGCATCATCCCTAAAAGACTTAACACCCTTATGCACCAACGCGGAATAACTGCTATTCCAAGAATAAGTGAAGGAATAAATCATCTCCGTTGCACCAACACTATACTAATTTTCGGAACACCTGTCAAAAAATTGCCATATTCTAAATAATTCAAATCAATTGTTTGCTCGCACGACAAATATATTGCGGTTTAGTAAAGAACCAAGGGTTCTTCCAAACCCTCGCTATATTAGCCCTCAGACCCAATGCTATTTTCATGCATGTAAATGGTCAATTCCATGAAAATGAAGACATGAGCACCAGAAACTAAAATTCAGATACACATCTGGTTCTCTATGCCGATGTATCCCAAATGCCCGAAATTACACGGTGTTGGCTTCTAGGTTTTTAAGACATTCTTTGACATGAAACAAATTATCTAAAAAAAATGAAAAATATCTTCGTTTTAAGGAGGGGTAAAATTAATTTCCGAATCTTCCATGTCAGAGTAACTGCTACAGTTTTCTTGCATCCTTTATCAAAGCCTGCAACATCGCTATAAGGATTTTACTATCATATTTAGACTTATGGGTGAATTTTGTTCTCATGATAGGAATGTCGTCATGACAGGAATATCGCAAATGAAAATTTACTTTTCAATCATATCCTGAAAAAACTTACGATGGATTTTTATGATACTTTATGCATGTACCTAGTAAGTGTGCAAAGCTAGTTTTCTGTGAAATAAACTGCTTGTGGGGGAACGGTCGTTATGTGCAAATTTCTATATGCTTAGTGAAGTCCATTACACAGGTTACAACGCTAAGGCTTATAGTCAGGGACAGATTTGGAACCGGGCCTTCTTTTGGGGCCCAAGCCCGTCCCGTCGGCCTCAAGCCCATGGCCCGGGCCGGCTCGCATCAAATTTGAATTCTCGGGCCCAGGCCCGGCCAAGGCCCGTTATAATAAAATCGTTATATATTGAATTAATTAAATTGTTAATTAATGACTTAAGTTGTCACAACGTTAATGATGGTGGAAGAATGAACACTGAATTGGTGAAAGTTGACCTGAAAGAGCGTCTAATTTCCATACCTTAGGCTGCTCACGAAGATTATGATGAAGCTGAAAAAAGAAAATAGCTGTTGAGAAGGAATGTGAAAGATAATTAAGATGAAGAACAGGCGAAACTTGTGCATCACAGTTGCTGCCAGTATGCCTATGATGTAAAATCTAATTGAATGTGTCCTCAGATGTTTCATTGTATTGCTGGTCAGAATCTGAAAGTTCTAACTTGTTGAATCATACACCAAATTCGGAAGGATTAGCGGATTTTGATACGTCGGCGGGATTTTATAAAATCACCGGGTGATTTTTTGGCTAGAATTGGAACACTGATGCACATCATATCATGCATTGCAAATAAAGTTTACAAATTTCTAAAACAATTCTCGTTTGTAAAGTATAAATATCCTTAACAATGGTGCAACCAGGAAAGTCGGAAGAAGGGATCTCATGAAATTGTGTAATTTTCATAATCATATGAATAATTTAAACGCTACACGCTTGCTATGACTAAGTATGTTGCTGGCAACAACACAGAAAATTACATTCCGTATAATTTCAAAATAATGCAAATTTGATCTATAAATTGGAATTATTAAGGCCTAATTTATGATAATATTGATATTGTAGCCTTGTTGAGAGCGCAAAATAAGTCCTATGAAATTTCAGCAATCCATGTGCTATGTCCAAACTATCTTCATGACAGATAGATTCCATAAACTTTTGAAGTTGCGATAGACAAATAACTGAAGTTTTAAACTTACCAAAACGTCACTTTCTGAAACTGTATTTTAGCTCGTTGGCCAGCTGTCCCAAATAATATACTTCGAAAGAATTGTTAAAATAATGAATTCGTCCATGACTGGAGCAATCAAGAAGTTAAAAATATTGCACAGAAGAAGGATGAGAAACGAGGGATAACTAAATAAGACAGGAACAAAAATTCTCTTTTTGCAGTCTTCACAACTCAGCATATAATCTTTCTGCCGGAATTCGCGCTTTTACTTATGCACCGTCACACAAATACCTTCACAGATGTGGAATTGTTAAATGCTTTTAGGTAAGGGGTAATATGCTAGCTTTAACACCTGGCTTGTCATGCAAGATGCATACACACACATCCAGAAAGGGATAGATGGACTACTCCCCGATTTGCGTGAAGCCTGCTTTCCTTGCCACGTGCGCGCACAATCCCCGTATGTAGGCAAGAAACAAATGTTGGCATGCACATGTCTGTGAGACAGTAATGATAATAAGCACATTAACTTTCAACGACAATGATAACTAATGACGAATCATAGAAATGTCAGACCACCCAGACATTCTCTTTTTCGCTTTTATTCGCTATTTCGAAAATATGCCCGAATTTTCGCTTTTATCGAGTGGCATTCGTTTTTTCTTCGCTTTTTGATAGATCAGGAAAAAAGTGTTTCGTAGAACAGGCCTTTTTCACATGTTGACAACGCAACGTGACTTTTTGTCATGTTGCCCTTTACTTAGTCATGCTATCATCCATGGATTGACAACTGAATGCATATCTTGACGATTGCACAATCTTATGTAATAGCTATATTATATAGGAATTGGAAAATGTGCCATTATTAGCAAAAAAGTCATCTTGTAGCAATTCTTGAAGGCAAAGCCTTGTCGTAGTGCGTTCCGGTAAATGAAAAAAAAAATTTACAGTGACTTTGAGGCCTTGGTGCTGTAGCTTTTACACGAGTCTGAATTGATGCATGTTGAAAGTACAAGCGGGTTGCATGCTACAAATGAATGTCATCGAATTTATCAATCAAGGCATTGGAGACTGGAGACATCAATCCATGCTGGCTTGCCAGAGACACAAGGGAGGCCTGTATCGAGTTTTCTTTGAAGATTGATGTTGAATTACTGAAACAAGCGGTTCAGATGCGAATGAGTGAGGTGCATTGCATAATGTTGGGTTAAGATTTTGATATGATAATACGAGGTGTGGCTATAAAATAACGAGACTGCTTCCAGTATGACTTTATTTCAATACATATACAGGATTTATCCGGTTGCCCCCTCAAAATAGTCCCCATGGAAGTTCACACATGTGTTCATTCTCTTCTCCCATTTGTTGAAGCAGTCGTGAAACTCCTCCGTCTTCAGGCTTCTCAAAACGGCGGTCACTCGAGCCTTGATGTCGTCAACCGATTCGAATCGGGTTCCCCTGACGATGTTCTTCAGCTTGGGGAAGAGCCAAAAATCACAGGAAGCGAGGTCAGGTGAGTAGGGCGGGTGCTCTAGCATTGCGACTTGTTTCTCGGCCAGGAACTGCTTGACGCTGATAGCAGAATGCGCTGGCACGTTGTCGTGGTGCAGCATCCAGCTCTTGGTCTCCCAGAGATCGTGTCTGACGCGCCTGACTCGGGAGATGAGACGTTGAAGGACTTCCTTGTAGAAGTGCTGGTTGACAGGAGCACCCTCCGGTACGAATTCGTGATGAACCATGCCCCTGTGATCAAAAAAGACGATTAACATTGTCTTCACCTTTGACTTCGACATGCGTGCCTTCGTCGGCCGGGGTGATCCAGGGTTCTTCCATTGCAGACATTGTCGCTTCGTCTCAGGGTCGTACTGGAACACCCAGGACTCGTCACCAGTGATGATGTGACTCCAAGAGTTTCCCGTTGACCGCCAGCTGCTCCAGCACGTCTTGACACATGGTCATGCGCCGAGACTCTGCCCATCGGTCAGCAGTCGGGGCACCATCTTCGCGCAAATCTTCCGCATCCCCAGATCATCCACCAGGATCAAACGCACCGTCTCCTTGTCGAGGTTCAATTGATCAGCCATCATTCTGATGGTCAATTGGCGATCGCTTTGTATCAGTTCCTTGACTTTTTCAACGTTGTCCGAGTTCCTTGATGTTGATGGGCGTCCAGGTCTTGGGTATCAGAATATATTGGGGGTCATATATATCTTGGGTCATCATCCACATCTTCACTACCACTGCTGAACCTCTTGTGCCATTCAAACACTCGAGCTCGTGACAGTGTTTGATCCCCGTAGGCAGCCTTCAACATTTCGAATGTCTCGGTCGGTGTTTTGCGGAGTTTCGCGAGGAACTTGATGCTGACCGTTGTTCGTTACTCATCGTTTTGCAGTGACAATGTTGTCAAACAGGAATCAGGTTATGAATCGCTTTGATCTGGCTGTGACAAGGGGTTTGAACAATAATCACTGGCTGTGACAAGGGTTTTGAACAATAATCACTGAAAATCGTCTGGAAAGAAGAGTAATCACATTATCGAGGTGTCGCTTGAAACATATGATGGCAAGACGATATAGATCAATTTAACATGCATCACTGGTCTATGAAGCCGCCACCATACGTGCAGCATGGCTAGTCTCGTTATTTTATAGCCACACCTCGTACACACAATGGAATATTTTCTGTTGAATTTTTTATTGCACTGTCACTTTCACTGTGATTTTCGTCAAGTACGTGTGACTAGGCAAAAAGTTGATGTGTATAATAATCAGTTTGCACCCACTGATAAAGACATTAATATGATGCTGATATGATCGGATATGTGTGGCCTATTTTCTTGTAAGCACCTGAAACTTTCTGAGTCAACATATTGAAGAATACTAGATCTACCAGTAATGCACTATTTTGTAAATAATTTGACCACCGTTTACATTACTGCAGTCATACTTCACCCGCTATAAGCATGTATTTTCATAGCTTCTGTGTGCTGAGCTATGCGGTATCGACTTATCTGTGTGCTTCAGCAGCTCGTGACTTCTGGCAAATGCGTCAGTAAATAGGAATGCTCACATAAAATTCAACGAGAGAAAGTGGTGTCAACGATCCAAGACAATGGGAACCTTGCATTGTAAAGCTTGGGCTTGGTTTTGATAAATTATCTTGGCTATTTGTCATGTTTTGAATTGAATTGGAAAGAGCCAATATTGAAGGACATTGATTTTATTTTCGTTTTCGTTATTTATTACAAAATAACGAAGACGAAAATAAAGTCAATATTTTTCAATATTGGCTATTTCCAATTCAATTAAAAGCTTGGACTTGGCTGCACATTTTAGTAGAGGTGCATGGAGCATGATCTTGATAATTTACCTTTGAAGTAGGCTGCATAGTGATAGTTTTTTATGGAATATTTCCAAAGATTTAGTCAATATTATCATATATCGTCGGTTTTCATCAATTTAGATTTATGCTATTGATGTACATTTACACTGTAAAGTTTTGATTGAAAAAGTGCTAATAGGCTATATGTCTCATAACAGGCAGTTTTGATCTCTGGAATAGGCCCACTAACAGTCAAAAGCTTGATGGAAAGGGTCGAATGGAAATCACTGATTACATTATTTTCTCTTTGGCAGCCGTCTATAGTCGGAAAAATTCCATTTTTGAAATATTTATCATCTGATCACTATAGAGCTGCGTAATTGAGCAATATCAATTTCATTGATCGTAAATATACAGTTGACACTTTTGCATCTACATTGACCTTTGCAACAATGCCCATTTAATAGAATATCAATTTTGCTTCAATGATGTAACTTGATTATGAGCATTATCTTCCCTTACGAAAATGCATCCTAGCAAGCAATATTGTTAGCATAACATTAGGCTTACGAGTTCTGAAGAAAACTACAATGATTATCAGATGAAACCTTTCGTGTACATTTCATCATTGTATAAAGTAATTAACATATTGATGTAAAATCCTAATGAGGATCCTTTATTCGTCATATGACCCATTTCGTATGAATTTAGTTGAGAGACCCCTATCTAATAAATGCTTGAAAATATCAATATGCTCTGGAATATTCAGATGAAAAAGATGTTCAAAGTTTTAGGCTAATTTAGCAGTTGGAAGCATGGCAGTTTGAGACATTTCCTTAACCACGTTAGAAGTTATAAAATCATCTTCATTCTGCTGAATTTTCTAGCAGCATTTTTTTGTTTTTTTCGACACATTGTTTCAACAATCCTATGAAACCATCTTGGAAATCTACGTTATTTGTCTAAAATTGAAGCAATCTAAATTGATTGCTGGTTATATGTTTGATCATTATTAGAATACAAAAGCTAGTTTTATGTATAAATATGATCTGGTGCATTTGGTAGTGTATGGCTTGATGGCATATTATGTCGTTATAACACTTCTACATTGCATGATGTAAAAATTATCGGTTCGCTTTTTTTCGCTTTTCTAAGTTAAGGATTCGTTTTTTTCGCTTTTTTCAGATTCGAATCGGCTGGGTGGTCTGAAATGTTGACGATTCCTGATGACCTGCAATGTCATACTTTCTCACTTATCATGATTGCTTACATAAATGTAGCTTAAATAGAAAAATAGGTGCATGAAATAACTTTTTATGCAAAAGAAAATTCGGTAAATCAAAATTTATTTGCCTCTATCAGCTTCATTGCCTGCTGACGCAGTAGGACTTTTGAATTAAAGATGGTACGTTCAAAACAAATCTTAACGTACCGAAAGAGGTGAATTTTGACACAACTCGACGTGATCAGCCTGATAAGTTTTGTCAGGTGATCAGAGTCTTGATGAAAGTCATGGTCATAAAAGTGGTCATCAAAAGGGATAGGAAATAAAGTTCTTACATCAACTTTTTGCGGCTAACTTTATTACTGATGGGAATTTCTGACTCATTCAAACAATTATCTGTTTGCATGCCTTTCCCTTCTCCGTCTCTGGCTTTTATATCTTATCACAGTTTGATGAAAAGATAGGAATCAACGGCCACTTATTTCCTCGAGGCAAGTTGCGCAACGCAGCAAGTGGTCCCACTACAAACTGCGAATGAGAGTCTTAAGTAAAAAATAGTGTTATACACATCCATGGAATTTTAGATAGACATCTATGGATATCTAGAATTCCATGACATCTCCTTCATCGTGAGCTATGCGGCCGCAAATTCTTTTAAGTGGATGTCATCCATGACATCCCGATTCGTGCCACACACCTGCAGCGATTGATTTGTAGTGTCATTCGCTGCCATTTGACAAAACCAAATCTGAAAGAAATTGGAAAACGGTCACAATTTCATTTATGTTCTGATGAAATTTAGGGCCCGTGTGAGTTTCTCATTTACAGGCACAGGCTCGGCCCGGTTCCAACTCTGGTTAGGGAATAAGTCGTCTTTACAGGGGTAGTCAAAAGTTCAAGTTTGAGTTCAAGTATATTGCAGCATGATAAATAATGATAGTATGTAATAGATATATGATAAATGTGTTGCAATTAATTGACCATTGTTATCGAATAACTACATTAATTGATCGATGAATCCACAAAATGCAATTAATTGGTCGGTGTTATCGAATAAAATTGATTGATCGGTTGTTAAAGTAGAATAATTGCAATTCCCCCTTCCTTCTACTTTTCTCTATTTTTTAGTCTCTTCTGCCCTCTTTACTTTTGTAAACTTGTTCATATGCAGGAATAATCTGATGGATTGAGGAAGTCCATATATATATATATATATATATATGTATATATGAAATTAAAATAAAACAATCAATTCACAACATGTTTCTGCATTTATTCTAATGCCTTCATCAGGTGCTAGCAGAATTAACATAAAATCAAGCTTTTATATGACAAGATGATAATGAGTAAAATTTACAAGCGATGGCATGGAATGATATGACAGCAGGACAATTAACAATAAAATCAGATGAAATGACAAATTTACAAAGACTGCTATGTACATGATGACGTGACCAAACGAGCTATTTACAAATTCAATGCCAGTGGATTAGAACCTCCTCGATCATTCATGAGTGCATCAGTACTGGTACTCTTAATAATAGATTCCAAACAGGGCTGGGGTGTCGGTGTCGTGCCCTTTTTCCCGGTGTCGTGATTTTTAGGGACGACACCGACCTTAAATTTTAGCTGGAAAAATAAATTGTTTTATCGCACAAGGATTTCCTTCTCTTTGCAAATAGTCATATTTTCACTAAACGGACTGGAAGGCATAATTAGTTATTAATGTATACTCTACTACATGTAGGTTCAAAAAGTTCAAGGTGACAGGCCTTTGTTTCTTCTTGCCTTGATAGGTCCCTAATACAGTCTATGCTATGTGCTCTGAATGCTATCACCATTGAGATAGATTAGGCCAGTCAGTGATCGTAGTGAGGTGCAAGCCTCTAGTGAGGTTAGCGCTCTCCCCTTTTCTATCTCAATGGCTATCACGCATAGAGGACGCTTCTCATCTTGGCGTGCGCTTAGCACGCTTCTTACGCCTGATGCTATTGTCTGGGGCTGACGCGTTGTCATAGTGATCAATCATCAATGCACAACGAAAAAAAGAAAGTCAGGGACACAAAACAAAGCAAAAGTAAAGACAAGTCGGGCAATTCAGTCAATTTTATTATTATCATTATTATTATTATCCGGTGTCGGTGTCTTGCTTTTCAAAATCCGGTGTCGTGCTCGAACCCGGTGTCGGTGTTGGAACACATGGAACTGCCAATGTAACATTTATCACAATGTTCACAACTATATTTGTATACAATATTTGATTTCAATTCGTCATTTATTTTATCTTTGTTGGGAAAAAAATGAGAAGTTTTCAGGGTTGTAAAAATAACCCTCACACGTACAGTCTCTGGTAGAAATTTATTTATGTCTCTGATGTGGCGATTTAGATTGTTTTCTTTGTCAGCAGTGAAAGGGAAACTCCAATTCACGGTTGTAGTATCGCTTTCATTTTCATTTTTGTCGCTTGAACTTTGACCTCTGTAATTTTCTTCGACTTTTGCCTGGACGCCATCAATGACTCCGTCGGAGAACCCGTTCTCCCGAAAAATAGAACGGATGATCTCCACAGACTCATGATAACACTCAGGAGAAGAAGATACTGCTCTGGCACGGTAAAACAAGGATTTCATGGCTGCCAAGCGATAGTGCTTTGGAGCGTAAGCGCAATTGGGAGTATATGCTCCAGTATTCGTCTCTTTCAAATACCAAACTGTATCAAAAGAATTGTCATTCCGAATGATCTTGGTGTCAAGAAAAATGAGAGAATTTTGCTCTTCTTGTTCCATCGTAAACTGAATATTGCTATGAAGCCTGTTAATGAACTCAAAAAAATTTGTTGTCAGACGAATGATCAAAAATCGTAAAAATGTCATCGACATACCGTTTGTAGAATCTGGGGCTATGTGGACAGTCTTGTAAGAGAGACTCAATTAAAGTCATCGCAAAAGCTGACATTGTTGGAGCGAGGCATGAGCACATGGACAGCCCGTCATTTTGCACATAGAGCTCAACGTCGAAGCTGAATAGAATCTTTATAATTTTTGAATAGCCATCTTTATAAGATGTCGAAGAGCATCTTTTCTGACTGGAATGTCATCATCGCTCAGTAAAGTCAAAATATGGTCAATGGTGTCATCGATCGGGACATTCGTACAAAGATTTTTGACATCAAAGCTCACCATTCTGCAGTCTCCAGAGTTCTGCGTCTTCATAAGATCGACGAACTCAAAAATGTCTTTGATGCCGTAATCTTTAGGAATGAATGGTTTCAAGATATTGTCAAGCCATTAGGCTAAGCGAGATGGATAAGCGTTGATCATCGATAGAATTGGGCGATATGGCGGGTCATTTCGATCTTTATGGACTTTCGGCAAGCCGTATAAACGAGCTGGCTGCGAACCAACTGGCTTAACGGTTTTAAAAATGCTATCAGAAATATATATATATATATACACGAGCTGAACGAACATTTGGGAGGAATGTCTTCTGAGGTCAAATGAAGTAGCAATCCCGAATGAAAGGGGTGACACCAAAAAATTTTGAATTAAACATGCCATGAAAGGAAATTACACCATTACAATTTCTTCATTATAATTCAGTCTCATTAAGTACTTCTTGATGGAAAATGTTTATGTATTAATTTTGCAAAGCACCTTGATTTCGTAAAGACAATAAATCACATTAAAGCTTAAAACTAAATTTAGGCATAGTCTAAATTAAAAATATTAAAAAACAGATTAAACATGTAGCTAAAAATGGAGCGATGTGCTAAAACAATAATGCAGACCATAGATTGATTCAATAACACAAGGCTGAATGATGATGTTCAATACAATGAAATGCAATCAGATGATATATCGGTGGGTAGAAGTAATATTTCTTTGTACTTGTGCACTTGCAGCTGATTTTTTAAGTTGATATTTCACTATTTTTCGTGCAACATAGAAGTTTCAATTGATTTTTTAATTGATGAGAGTTTTAATTGATCTAAATAAAATCAGTTCTAATGCAGTGAAATCTGCTATGTACAGACCCTTTAGTGAATGGAAACCTGTCGTTTATGGACAATATTTTCATTCATTTACTGAATTATCATTCAAACAACCCTTCAGTTAGCGGACACCTCCATAACGCGGACAGAGGAAAATGGTCCGCTTCCCTGTAATGAGCGGACACTCAAAAGACAGAAGTTGTTGCTTCTAAAGCAATAGCAGTGCCTGAACGGATGGTTCCCTCAGTTTTTTCAAACATGTCAGAGAATTATTTTCTGTAATAAATTTGTCAGGTCAATTCAAATTCAAACTTCAAATAACTTCAAATTTATCCATGTATACATGTACAATCTTCATTCATTAGGTTACAATAGAAACGAGCTGTATTTAAGTGGCGTTCGATCAACAGACTTCAAGGCTACTGTACAACAGTTCAGGATTTGCTTAAGTTTGCATGTTAGGGAAACAACAACAAATGAGATGAAATTTCATGAGGTGCTTGAAGATCTTGTGGTCAGGTTCACAGGCAATAGACGTGGGTAATGAGCTCCAGGTGCGGGCTGCAGCAGCACTGAATGAGCGGTCTCCCATGGTCGAGCCACGCACAAAAGACACATGAAGAGAGGTGGAGGCCGAACGGAAGTAGGATCGGCCCGGAAGGTTGCTGACAACTAGGGCCTATCAGTTCATCTGTCAGATATGATGGAGCAATTCTCCGACGGCAACGATGTGTGATTATAGCCAGTCGTTGACCAATCCTTGCCTTCACAGGAAGCCATTTTTTAAAATGACGCAGCAATGGTGTGATCGACGAGAGCCGATTGACTCTAGAAATTGTCCTGGCTGATGCGTCGATTACGGTTTTCAGGCGGCGGAGTTAGCTAGCAGGCAAACCACTGGGGATCGAGATGCAGTAGTCTAATCGTGAAATGTGATAGAAGGCGCCTCACAGTGTTATCATAGTTATATTACAGATAATTTGAGATTGTGCTCTTTTTAAAGATTTTACCTTTTATTTCACATTTTTAGAGATATTTAGAGTCTTTGTTGAGATTGCTTATTTAATAAAACTTTATGATGCAATGAGCTTTTGTCTGAAATTAAAGTTGATCAAATGAACTTACCGTATAATGGAAAGAAATAGAGTGCGTTGTTGAGTATTAGCACATGTACAATCTACACTGAAAGCTACGCGCGCATGTGTAATTTTGTGTATGGCTTTCCTACTCTACACGCATGCTTTCCACTTTTCACTAGTTTTTTTTACTTGTAAGTCAAATGTGTTAACGGTATTTTATTAGTATTCCCATCAATTTGACAGAGATCTTCCGTAAACGGCCACCTCTATATGCGGACATTTTCATCCTTCCTCGAAAGTGTCCTCTTATCGCACGTTTTGCTGTGTCAAGAAATTAAAAAGCATAAAAGATGCGTTCACTCTAGTAGCCTATACTAATCAAATAATTATGCAAACGCAATGATTAAGGAAGACTAAACATAAAACCTAGATGAATTAAAAGAAAACAAGGAAAATCAATTGTTTTGGATAGTTCTGGCTAACAAAGTCCTTGTATTGGATCTAACACGAGAGAAGTTAAGCTGTTGGTACATCTCCGCGAATGGCATTGTGGTCTACATTCATTTGAAGGGCTTTTCCGTCTGCCTTCCGTGTAGTGCCACTGCCGCTCTTCAGCCGCTTTAAGAGATTCTTCCGTGGTGCTCGCTCCATCATTTATGTTTGGGCTGAGCGGGTGCACCACAGTAATATCAAAAGCAGCTGACTATCCTATGACCAGGATGGGTCCTTATGGCCGATGATTGTCGCCTGTTAGACCTGCACCTTGGTCTAGTTTGGAACTTAAATTAGCGGTGCGACAGTGCGAAAAATTGATTCGCGCAGCTTGTTATGCCGCTGAATAATGTCCGGTCCTTGTCTTTATGTCATATCCTGGTTACCTGAAAAAAGCCTTTCCGGGGCAAATTGGGTATACGATAGTATTTTCATTTAAAGATAAGTCAAGCATTTTTTTCTAAAATTATTGGAACTCATTTGCAGGGTGTCTACAAAGTCCGAAAAGTTCTAAAACTCGAAAACCCGGTCTAAAAGTCCTAGAAAGTCCTAAAAAGGCTTTTTGTATTTCGTATTGCGTTGAGCAAAATCTAAAAGCAAGGAATTTCAAATTGCTATTTTTTCATTGTAGTATATGCATGTAGTTCATTCTCAAACCGATGAAGCGAATGGATGTTCAAAGAAGTGTTAGCTTATCTGTAGCTTTGATTTGTAGCATTTGTGCGTTGTCGAATGCTGGATATATTTGTATTTATATATATAAATACTTTGCAATAAAATGGTATTTGTAATGACCAGGGACCGATTTTTAGAGATGCCCATTTCCGCAGTGAGGGATGAGTGGCTTTTCATAGACATCCTCCGTTTGCCAGATCGATTAATTGCAGCTACAAGATCGCAAAAGATAACTGTGAAGAGTTGACATTTTCAACAGCTCACGTTCCAGCACCGATCAGCATCTTTAGGCAGACTTAGAAACCCTAAAGTTTTATATTGCCCGAAAGGCACGTTCAAAATTCTCATTGATTTATCAAAAGTTTCCGGGATTCATGCCCAATCACATGTTTTGTAGGAAGGTTCGCTAAAATGTTATAGTTAATTCGTTACGCTACGATTGTTTCTCTTGCTTTTAAGTTTTTGACATTTTGCTTCTAAGCATGTTGTTTTTATTACAGATATCCTAATTACTGATTCTTTACCTGGACTACTTAACTTAGAAGTTACTATATTGAAGACTGTGGAAAATGTTTTTGGGCAATTCACATTTTCTTTATATTCAAATATAAGATCGATCAAAAATGAAATATGAAAACTGACTTTTTCAGTTGCCTCCTTCTGCCTGTGATGCTTGTATTATACATCTTTTACATCTGTTGCCATGTTGCTAAATGAAGCTTTGATATTAAGAAGACTTCTTACCTAGGTGCTACACGTTCACTATTTATGATAGCCAGCTTCATCGCTAACTTGATACAGGATCTGATACAGAAGCAAAATTGAGTCATTAAGAATTAGTATGGAATTCATCTTTCCACCCTTGTAGCAGTAACTGAATCAAATTTATCTTGCTCCTATGAGCACAGACCGATGTTCCTGCCGAAGTATACCGTCGTTTTTAACTGCTAGGTGTGTTTTTTTAAAATGAAAGAACTCCGAATTAAAGATATCCGGCCTACATTTAATAGCCACAAAATCATTTCTAAATCAATGGGTTATTGTTTTTCCATGTCTAGTTCAGGCCACGTGTAATGAGAAAATGTACCTATCAATTGGTGAAGGTCTGACGGTATAGTCTATCTTTTCAGAAAATTCTCCTGTCTTTGGAGATTATTATGATCATGAAACAATTTTGTTTCATTGTTCTCCGGTGTTTATCAATTACTTATTCGTTTTAGCCATATTCATGATTTTAACATATTTCTATAATGATAGGGATGTAGACAAGGACAATTTTCCTAAAACATTAATTGACTTTTTCAAGAAAAGTTGTCTGAAGTTTAATTAAAATATTATGAAATAATTAAATTTCACGACGTTGAAAAATGCAGCTCACAGAATAATAAAAGAAAGATTGAAAAGATGGATTACCCAATAATCAATCAGTCACTAAATAAAATCACTAAAAGCGTCCGATTAAGGTTATAAAGATTGGCCTCTAAAAGTCCTAAAACTGAGTCTCAGATTTTTTGTAGACACCCTGCATTTGGCTCGAGCTTTTGTTTAAAACCAGGGCTTGACGGGACTGTAAGCCAATCCGAAGCTCGAGAATTTGATATCAATTGGAATTTTATCGAGTTCGGTCAACAGTTGAGGGCAGATCCTGTATAAATTTGCATGATTGTTCTTCATTGATTTACTCAGATGAGAAACGTTGCCTGCAGCATTTACTTTGAGGAGTTTGGATTACTTCGAGTAGACTTGGGATTAACTTTTGAATTGAAATTTTCCATAACTTCTGATATTCGAACGCCTCTGGAATCAGTGTTTATATGTGACTGATGAAATATATGCTGGTGACGCATGTTGCTCCAGTAATCGAAGTCCAAGACCGCCAAATTTTGATGGCAATTGTGGTTGACGGCGTGCCAAATCAGTAAATTGAATGCCGACAATCTTCAAGGCAACCCATCACATCAGAATCAAGCTTTTTTTTAGCAAATGAGACACCAAAAATGGTGGACAACATCTAACATAATGCGTGAATTTACAGAATCCACTACAAGACCTAAGAAGTTGCAGAGCGATTTGAGGATCATGTAGATTTGCAGTGGTATTCAATAGCTTTTTAGCGGATGCAATCTTCGTAAGAGAATGATTGCAAAATTCAGCATCCCTATCCTGTTCTCCCAAGAATTTCCACATTAGGTTGCTTTTTGTTTTCACATCATTAGGAAGCAATTTGATATCATTTCGACAAAATATCTCTCATTTATGGAGATTCAAGATATGTCCAGACCAAGTTTGAGTCCTAATCATTAAATCTATGCAATTATATACGGATTGCTCTGTGCCACAAAGGATGTCATCATCAAGATAAGTTTTAAATAAATTGTCTTTGCTATTTGTCATGTTTTTAATGGAGCTGGAAACAGTCAATATTGAAAGGTGTTGAAGTTATTTCTTTTTCGTTGTTGGTCTTAACAATTATTTTCTTTACATGGTCATCAGCGAGCTACCGATCCCTTTCATCAAAGAGAAAAGCAGTTATCATTAACAAAGAAATCTACGTGCACAAGAATGACAAACGTAATCCGAAAGGTGAATTTGTTCCACGGAAATATCGCACCTGGGAATGTGCTCTGAGATTGTGTGTCATCATGTAGCTTGCGATGAGAGGGTTGTTCGTTGTAGAATTCAGTGTTCCGTTTGAGCGATAAGCGCGCTGAACATTATAATATCGAATACTTAACAGAACTGAAGACTAATCGTTATATTATGATAACTTGTAAAGTGATGAACAGATTATATCTGCAGTAATCGAAAAGAAAGTTTTAAAGATGTGGAAAAGTTTCAGATTAATTTTGCAGCTAGCCGTCAAGCAGAAACAGCTTTAAATTTATGAAAGTAATTAACCTCTTATGGGTTTCGATAAAAGTATTTGCAAATAACTTAAACCAATATCATGTGACTCGTCTATTTGCAGATTTTAGAAGAACGTGATGAAGGCGTTGAAATACGCTTTTTTGGTATGCATCACGAAAGATCATTTGTGGCTAAAGACGACACCACTCCATTCGATATTCCCTACGAGGAACTCGGTACGCGACGTACGCCTGCATTCGATAGGGCCATGGCAGAAGTTCGCAAGTTACAGAAGAATATGGATATTGGCTATTACACTCATTCGAGCGGCGAGAGTGACTTGCCCCCTTCGGATGACGACTACTCTGACGAAATGTACTTATCACAAATTCGACCAAAGCAGGTGCCGATCAGGTGAATATAAGATTTTGGATTAACCTAATAAAACAGACTTCTGTATTATACTTCTAAACAGTCATTCGAGTAGAGTATACTTATATCAGATGACATCAGAATTTTCAGGCCGATTTCTTAAATCTGTCATCATTCAGTAATGATAACATTGTTCAATAAAGTCTGTCTCTATTGAATATATGTTGAAGACTAATATCGTCGACATTATTGAGCAAGTCTTTGAACAGTTGATGCTCCCTGACAATGAGACAATATATTGTCTTTATCTCTTTTGAAACAGCAATGTGGATGTTTGGTTTGAAATTTCGGCCTTTGCTTTCCATTAAGCTTAACATGTTCGTTATTTATGAACAGTTGGAGGAATTCTAACATGCAAGGGATCCAAGAAGAGCCATGTGTAGCTGAAAGACAGGGTTGCCACATGATCTGTATTTTTCACAGAAGTCTGTAATTTTTAACCAACACATATTTTCAGGTAGTAAGAAATTTCAGGAATCATGTCTCCAATGATTTTTTATGTTAGGGAAAGATTGGCTATGTACAATCATCATCTGTGAAGAAGTGTCTGTACCCGAAACGTCGAGTAAAAACTAGCTTTTCCTTCAATATAAAAAGGTTTTGCAGAAATTCAAAGGAGTGCGTTTCTTGAATACGATTGTAGCTTGTAATCATGATCCTCCCGTTTGCTGCCATCACTTATGCAACCATGCCTTAATAAATATGCAACGCGCTCTTAACCATATTTGTTTTAATTTTAGATCTTAATATAAGCATTATCGAAGTTAATGAGCTTATTATGCCTTCTATAAATGAAATGGAATGTCTGGGGACAAATGTAGGCCTATGTAGAATCATGTATTTGTGATTGTGTGCCCATTGATTCCCATCAATCGCACTTTCTTCACCCATCAGCGCTCATCCCTGAATACTTTCCAGTGTTTTCCAAATTGCAGTAATATAAGGCACGCTTACTTTCTTACTTACATCCGAGCGGAGAATTTTGTACTCTTCCCGTTGGGCACTATGAGCAGACATATATTCCCACCAATATATTGGTCAACAACTTAGCATGTTATTACGACGTGTCACCCGACCGAAGGAGTGGGGGATGAACTTCTTATGAATATTATGTTTACATCTGTATATATCCATGTTCTTCTACTTACCTGTACTTAGATGCGTTTGACTAGCTCAGGTGATCTTGGCGACCAAAAGCAGATTAAAATATTATAGCAAACAACAGAATATATATTTCTTCATTAATAAGTTATTAGTAAAAATGCTTCATTTTTACATACTTTCTGCCACCTCTTTGCAATTTGGATGTATTTCTGCATAAATCGAATTACGAAGCATGTGCGGAGAAACGCTTGACATCATGCATGCATGTCAACTAAGGTTATTGACTGAGAAAAATAGAAGCATTCTCATTGAAAGTATGAAATTGCCCTATAAAAATTCGAATCTTGAAAAGTCAAATTCTGCTGCAAGTACAAAGCTGTCAGTGGAAGAAGAAAATGTTTCCTATTGTTGCAACGGCTGACAAAATGTTGGAAAACAATGGACGTGCACACGGAGTCAGATATCTTCCTCCAGTTTGTAAAATCTTGAATTTGAATTCATTTAAAAATCAAATTGCGCTGTAAATTCAAAGGTCTTCAGCGAAAAGCAAGCTTAGAATAGTTTGGAAATGACGTTTATAATGTAATTTGGATGACTTGGAATCGGACACATTTTTGATTTTCAATATATTTGAATTCAAATTTCTTAAAAGAAATCAGAAATTGATATAAATAGAAAAGCCCTTCGCGAAATATTTTATTTTTGTTTCGTTTTAATCTACTGAAAAAGAATTTGTTTCAAGCGTGGACAAGTCCCAAAGAACATCTTCCTGCTCACCGTGAGTTCACGTTACTGTAATTTATTGTCACGTCTAACAGTTTCTCATTATTCCCATTTGGTTATATGCATACTTTCATCAGGTAAACTTTGTGAACAGCCATAACATAACATAAGTCTGTCTCTATCAACAATTTCAGACGCACATCCGGCGTGGGATCAGTTTCTTCTGGCACAAGTATTACTCCGTCTATTACTGGTTCATCGTCCTCTAGGAAAAGGAAATCTGCTGGAGCTGGTTCTCTGGCAACTGCTTTAAGACGTTCTTCAGCAACAAGCAGTTCGGCTGGTTCATCTGCCACAAAAAGACGCAGATCCGGTACGACTGCTGTGTCTTCTGTTTCAACTCGCCGTCCTCCCGTTCATAGGACACCTCCAAGTGGCAAACAGGTAATTCAACTAATAATCATGTATAAACCCATTTCATCACGGCAGTAATGAGGATGAAGGCGGCAAATAGGATTGTAGTTTCAGTAATTATTTGAATCAAATCCTATTCTCGTTTCTTGGCTGAAAAATAAATTCAAAAAGCAGCAAATCCTTCGAAGAAAGTCGATGTAGACAAAAAGCTTGAAACCAACCAAATTTTTTTGAAATTTAGTTAATAAACTTTGCAGGAAAAAAATGCAGATAGTGATTTTTATATATAATACATGAAGTATGAAAATTAACTTCGATGAATTTTGAAGGAAATCGATTAGATAGGATTCTGATGTAGAAACGTAACTTTATCACTTACTTTTTTTGACTTAAGGGAAAATATAATTCGATGAAAATCGATAAAGATTGCGATGTAGAAAAATTTAATGTCTTAAACGAACCTCATTTGAGGTTGTCTAATAACATGGACATCAAACGATGCTGTAATCAATAGGGATATCTTCGCTATACAGGGATATAATTAGGATGACAAATTTGGTCGGTGAAAAAATAGCCTGTAAATGTGATGAAATCGCCCGGAAATTTGAAGCTTGAATCTTGGCCGACAGCCTGTATTATGACGAAAAACGAATTATTGAATATGATTGCCGCAAACATACTTTTCATTTTGTAATCAAAAGTAAATGTTATCTTCTTAGGGAATTTATTTGGACAAGGTCGTCATCTGTCATAACTCAATAGAGAGCATGCTGGTGATATTTAAAAAGAAAGGCCGTCAGGTTCAGACCGACGTGAGAGAATTTTTAGTGTTGGGACTACAGAAATCACTACTCAAATGTATTTTTCACGTGTATCAGACTTATGCCTAACATTGCAATGTTCATGCATGTAGTATAAAAGTTTTCAAATAATCACAAGTTGAAAGCGTTAATTACTGGAAAACGTTAATTTGATCGGTTAATTGTATACTTGAACTGTAACATTTTCTGAAGAAAGAACTATGTGACAATGGATTAATTGCCGTTGGGTATTGCAGAAGCATGATGATCATAAAATAGGAAATTTATTCTGTTGCAGTATTCAATAGATGAAAAGTCAAACAGACGTCACGTTAAGGTATGAATGGCGGATTGTTGCATGTTCTTTGAAATCACTGTTTCAAGTTTTCGAGAATGAAGTTGAATATCAGTTTTGACTCATCATTGCATGATGCATCACGTGCTATTATGATCACAGCTAATGAGATTTGGCTACAAGTGATCGATTTTACAGTCTGTCAAGTTCTTTCGAAATTCATGAAAGATGACCCCTCCGCACATCAGTAAAACTGACATACTATATTGGGATTTTTATGCATCAAAGCTGTATTAATGTCCATCAAATCAAATGAGAAACCTTGATGTACTTGTTCTTGGCAATTTGTAGTCGTTTGGGAGAGTCTTGGTTAATCAGCTTCATTTTTCGCTAAGTTAAGTATTAATTTAATAGACAGTGAGCGACTGGAACCCCTGGAAAAGTTGGAATTCATCGCTGCGACTGGAAAAGTCAGGTACAGCTTGCTGTTTTTGATGTGACGGTAGGCAAACTAAATCTGTTCAAACCAGACGTCTTACACATAAAAACTGAATCAAATGTTTCTAATTTTATTGCTAAATATACTTTTTAATTTGTTTATGTCACAGCCTCATTACCCTTTTTCATGGGAGATAGGGTTGTTAAAATGAAAAAATAGAATATATTACTCCATGCAGTGCTCCGATTCATTCCCGAATTCGGGAATTTCCCGAAAATTTTAAGTTACGCCCGAATTCCCGAAAATATGGACCCGAAATTCCTGAAAATTTCCATTATGCAGTATCTCTAACAAATATGATTTTTGGCATTGGGTCCTGTTGAAGTTAAGCATCTTCAATAAATATCAACGTTCCCGAGTAATCATGCGAGCGTATGATAGAAATTTATCTCAAATATCAATTTCAAACCTCTCGACTCCTTTATCAATCCTCATTCCTTTATTACATGAATTTTTCGGTAAAATATAGTTAATTCTATTAAACAACGACGTACATGTACATGTACTTCCCAATCCCATGGTCCCGTGAATTGAAGAAGGCTATCGTAGCATTTTGTAAATATCGAACTAGTAGCAAGTATGCGCTTTAAAGTTTATGAAAGTTATGCTATCAGTGCTGACGCAGAATTCGCCATTTTATACTCCTTTTATCGTCCTAAATACATATAGTATGATTCCAACATAATTAATTATACTTGGCTTTCCCCGAACTTGTTAATAGCTTAATAATTTAATAGTTTTATCTCGGCATATCATACTGTATAAAATGTACTACGCACATGTATAAAGTTTTGTTTTCTGTTTCATGTCCGACTATCTATCTATGACGAGATCCTTCAAACAGCCATTTCTTGCGATATCCTCCTCGTGATATAGAGAAAGAGTTTTACGTGACCATGACGTGACCTGTATGTGGTTGCATATTGATGGATTTGGTGAATGATCTGTGCTTACGTATTAATTGTGTGAATACTTATTTAACGAACTGATTAGGTGTCAGTTGTCAACCTACAGACAGATTCCGTCCAAATCTCCGATTTTCTACGTCTTCCGTCTATATCTCCGATCTCTATATTATTCATGCGGATCTTAAACCGTTAATGAATGCCTGAAGAAGGCACCACGACCTCTTTCTTCCCGATTGAATGAGGACTTCTTAATGTCCCAAACTAATATCGGCCAGGCAGTTCAGTGTCCTGTCTGACGTTATGACAAAGAAGCGATCTTGCCTCTCGCCGGATACTATACAGGCACTGGTCGTCAGTAAGTCGATACTTTCGGCTAAAGGTTGGACAAATCCCACTGTTCCAATCAATGAAAGCCTTCTGAGTGTCTGCTCTGCTGCACATCAGCACTACAGGAAGAGAAAAAGGGATGAAGCCAAAGCGAACGAGGATATCAAAAGGAAAAACATGGAGGCAGAAATTATTGGAGATTTTTCCAATTTTCGGAAGTCAAATGACTCACTCATGAATATTGAAAGTTCTGCCCTTGAAACGGATCGGCAATTGCAAGAACTTATTGCCGAAAAAGAGAAACTTGCAGAGTTTATTGCGACGGCAACAACAAAAGTGAAAGATTCGGAAGAAAAATTGAAATTTCTATTAGAGAAGAAAAATACTCTATTGAAACAAAAAGAAAAAAAGATGGTGTCTTTGATGGACCAATTTGTTGTCAAAGAGTCATCTTCCAAATAACGTGAAAATAAATTAATGTGGATAAACTGAGTATTTTTTGTATTAAAATATATGTACATGTACTTGTTGAGCAATGGTAGTAGTACAGTGCTTAGATGAAAATAGATAATACATGTGCAACATAGATATGACGTTTCTTCATTGTATGCCGATTAATTAATATTTTCTATGTGTTGCTGCACGCTTTAAGTTGTTGAAGTATTCAGATTTGCTTATAGTATCTCAAAGCTTCCATTCATTTTAAAACCCAAACACATGAAGAGAAGGTTTATGAAGACTATTATGCACAATATTTGAAGAAATGTAAGGGATATATAACTAGTCTGTTCAGGGGGATCAAAATACTTACAGATGCATTAGATTAATGTACTGATATATCAATTAATGAATACTATCCTATTAACGGTTTCTATGCCGTTTTAATGTGATAGTACATAATTCCCGAAAATTTCAGCCATTCGGGAATTCCTGAAAAGTCGGAGGGTATGTCGCTCGGAGCACTGTCCATGGGTACTATCACCAAAATATTTAGACCAAAATCATAGATTTACAGAATACTTTTCAGTGAGGTCTGCAGAATCTTTTCTTGAAATATTTTGGGGTATGTTGTGAGGGCCAGCTTTACTGAAGCTGTATTTCTGTAGCCCACTGGTTCTCATGTTGGAGTAATGGAAGGATCCGATTTAATTATCAAATCAAGATGTTTGGTCAACATCAACATGCAGTAACTGTTCCGTTCTTTAGTTTTATTTGAACTAAGGCCCAACTTGCTTTACATCATTGTGCAATGCATCGTGTAAAGTATTCACGACGTTCGTAAATACTTTGACAAGAAGACTGTTTTGGTTGGCTTCATCAAGGACATCTCAATCTTCGAAATGACATCTACATCAGTGTTGCGATTCGCGCGTGTTTACACGCGCGCGCGTTTTTTGACAATTTGCGCGTGTAAGCGTGTTTTTTTCCATTTTTATCCATTTTGCGCGTTTTTTAAGTTTTCGACTTCTATTTTTAATTTTTGATAATAGAAAACTTTGGTTCTAAAATATCAAAATTTCAAATTACATGCAGTTTCTAGATAAGCCACATGTATAGCCTATCAAAGATCATTTAGGTTCATTAACATCTCACTCAATGGATATCCTATAGGCCCACTGCTCGTATGCATCTACCACTTAAGGCACGTGTGTATTTGACTTGTCCTGAAAAATACCAAAGCTCTTACTATCTGATCTGCAAATCTAAGCTTTGTAAAAATTCGTTTCATCAAATATTAGCGATCATAGTTGCCATTTTGGCTTATTTGTAAGGAAATACATGTGCGCGTGTTTTTCGACCTTGCGCGTTTTTTTTACCCTACGCCAAGAATCGCAACACTGATCTACATGTACATCACCAAATTCTATGTACTGTGCTTCTTCGAATGTTAACAGCTGCTAATATTGAAAACTATAAAGAAATCTCATGTCCGAGCCTTAACAATTTTTGCAAAAACGCGCATGTGTTATTTGCAATATGATGACATTGACGACTCAGCATTTAGGCTATTGCAAACTCGTAACTTAAGACGAATAGATCTACGTAAAATCATGTAGTCGAATCGCATTATGTAAAGAACGAATTCTAATAGCGACAACATTTCTGACACAATAATTGATATCAATAGTACAATTTGGACCTCTCTAAGTGTAGGCTATATGGCTACATAACTTTTTATTTGAAAGTAACTGATGTAAATGTATTGACATGACATGGATGAAATATTCGCTAGGAGAGGAGAGCTTGCAAGATCAGAGCTAAAATTAGCACACGTCAGTGGAGCTTTGCGGTGGAATCGAACTTTTGTTGTTGACACAGGAGCTGCTGCACTTCGAGATGGACAGTGAATTGCAACATGTTCCTATCTACCGAATGGAGGAAGACATTTGCACATCAGGCAAACTTTCGGTGAATCGCTTAGCACATAGTCCAGCTGATTATTTCCACATGTGAGGAATTTGAATAGACATTGAGTAATAAGAAGCGAATTACTCATCCGCACGCTCTCCGACAATCCACTGAAGTTACCACAGGTTAGTATATTCTTAATTTCGTGAGGTCCACGAGCATGAGATACTGTATTGACAAGGAAATCAACAATTTTTGAGTGATAAGTGGAATTTTCCCAGTAAGGATGGTAGATCGCGATTACCACTATATTGTTTGGCTAAACATGAAAGCACAGCAATTCCGTTTTACAGTCTTGGATGGATAAATCCAAGCAAGAGTATTCTACAACCTTCAGCGAGGAGGTGAGGTAAGCTAGTTAGCCACCGCCAATTTGAATAGGATCTTTCCGCAGCAAGTCATATCCTGCAATACTTAGAAGAATCTGTCGTATCGTCTAACCAGGTTTCACATTAAAAATGAGCAAATCAGGTTTTTGAAGCAATTGCGGTTACCAATACATTTGAGAAGAAAGAAGGTCACCAAAAACATTTATTGAATATTTCGTGTATAAACAGTTTCCCCATCCGGGTCCTGAAAGATCCCATGCCCTTTGTCAGCCGGTCCCATGTGATTTACTATTTTTGAAAGTGACTGCGGAACCAGTTACATATGTAGGAGCAGTTACTTTACAGGAGCATCTTCCGCGTTGGTTATGCAGTCATCTTCGGTGTGTCGGCATGCCCTGGATTCTGATGTTTTTAAAGGCAACTATTTTCCTTCTTACTTTTCAATTTTATGTTCTTCTTTTCCTTTGTCATTACGTATCTTGGAAGCTTTATGTATCTTGAACAAAAGCCCTCCATTGTGCGTGCAGAAGCAGTTTATGACAGTGTTGTTACCCTGGTAGCCGTGTCCTTTTCCACATTTATTTTGGAAAGATTCCTTGGCTATTGGTCATAATTTTCTTTTCACATCTACATACAAGCCATACAAAATTGCAAATAATACAAAAACTATGTACAAAATTTTTTGGGGACGGCATGGAAGAGTAGGAGCTATGCGGCAGGTGGTAAAGGGTTACAGAGTACCATGAGCATTTTGTTAAATGACCTGACATAGAAGAAGGAAAATGTGATGTGAATTAAGAAATCTGATAACCATAGAAGGTACGTGAAAATATGTAAAAAAAAACATCTGAGTCAACGAAAGAGGAAATCTCTATAACTGTCTAACTCGTGCTTGGCATTAATAGACGGCTTCAGTTTATTTATATAAAATGCCTCACGTAATTTGTGGTATGTGAGATTTGTGGGATCTTTATCAGAGGATAGAATCGTTGTTGTTATTGTCTGTTCATGACTCCTCACAGACAATAACAACAACGATTCTATCCTCTGATAAAGATCCCACCAATCTCCGATTACGTGAGGCATTTTATATAAATATACTGAAGCCGTCTATTAATACCAAGCACGAGTTAGACAGTTACAGAGATTTCCACTTTCGTTGACTCAGATGTTTTTTTTTACATATTTTCACGTACCTTCTATGGTTATCAGATTTCTTAATTCACATCACATTTTCCTTCTTCTATGTCAGGTCATTTAACAAAATGCTCATGGTACTCTGTAACCCTTTACCACCTGCCGCATAGCTCCCACTGTTCCATACCGTCCCCAAAAAATGTTGTACATAGTACACAGTACATATTACTTGTAATTTTGGATCGCTGGTATGCATATGTGAATTTTTAAATCTTTTCCTACAATGTCATAAAATCATTTCCTGAAGATAGCTATAGATAATAGCTGAAATTAATCGAACGTTAGAAAATAAAAATCAATCCATCACTAGAATATGGCTCTTTCCAAAGAAAAGAAAATTATCCACATTTATTGTCTTCTCCGTCATCTATGCGTAGTTACGTCATGGCCTAAAGTCATTGGTTCATTTAACTGTGTGTGAATTTTTGCCATAATGTTCTAGCTAACTTAGTTACTGCAGCCGTTCTGCGTTTGAAGAGAGGCCACGAAAGCGCTCGTTTCGTTATTTCTTTGTACACGTAATATTCTGCAAGTTTTTGGTGACCTTGTTTCTTCTCAGATCAGGTTTTCTTTGCTTTAATAGTTTTTCAACTTCATCCCACTTATTGTGAATAGAACGGATATTGGAAGAATAATTGATGGATGAGGATAACCAGGTGACGTTGATTTCTTGCATTGAGAAGCAGTGAATTGGGTCTTACGAAAGCAAGGAAGTCTCAGATTCGGTGAAATAGTAGACAGCTTGTTGGAACGACGATTTGTTATTCTGGCATCAATTGGCTGATTGCCACGATGAGGAAGCGCTCATTCTTTGTGATTCAGGAGATAGTTGACATTGCGTGGCAGACCACAACACAGATTTTGACCAAGTTTGATGAGCTGATCTCGAGAATAATAAATACGACGGTAGGCTATTGCTAGCGCTGTCGTGGCATCTCTTCAAACGAATAACGGCTGAAGTGACGAAGTGTTTGCTGACAAATACTTAGCTAAGACGGACAGCGTGAACAAAAACACACGGTTCGTGTATAGGTCGAATCCGGACGTTTATTACTTCATTATACTTAAGCAGCTCAAAATTAATACCTAGAGGCACTGATTTCAAGGTGATTGGCGTGCATGCTTATTGAAAGGTGATATTCCAAAACTTTTAAACTGTTTCTCTCCTGTGAAATTATGAGTGTGACTTCCCCCTCATTCGTCTGGAGGACCCTTCAATTTTCCCATCTTTGTGATAGTAATATCTTCGCATTTATTTCGAAAACAAGCTTGTTTAAAGAGTATTAGATGTTTTTCTTACATAATTGTAAAATTTCCATATTCAAGTGCAAGAAATTTTCATTCATTAATCATCGTGAGTTTTGCCAGACACATGTAGATTTTCAGTCATTTAGCAATTCTTGAAAGAAGGATTTTAGATGTCAACGCCTGGAGAAGTCAGGAAATCTATTTTCTAAATTTGTTCACCACACTGTTTTCTGAAACCATCCCTTCGAAGAATGAATAATGCGAAATAGTAAAGTAAAAAAATTGCTGTGATTTTATTTCGACTTTATTTCAAATTTGTTGCCCATGACCTTTCATTCTAATTCGCAATGCAAAGGTAAAAACGAATTTTCCATAGAGGAGGAAAATTTTCGCGTTCTGGGAGCGTAGCATTGTGTAATTTCACGCAGTAAATAACCTCAAATAATTTATCAGTTTGGTATTACTACTTATTAAATAGGCAGTAGCGTCTAACTCACGAAATCCCTTTCAATGTAAAGATGGCTGGCCATGATTTAGGGCCGTATGCACAGTAAGTAACTAAATCAAGTGGAATCTACCCTAGACAAATCTTGCTAGAAGAGTATTGATGTAGATAGTTCTATCTCCTGGTATACACGGTTAGTCACTCCTTTAAGTCAAGTCTAGCTCACCGTCTCAATAGACTGAACATAACTGAACATAGACTGAAGAATAAAGGGAAGGAATCGAAGTGATAAGTCTACACAAGCTGATGTTGGGTGCTGTGAGACTTTTCTTGAACAACTAGAGTGTAACTATAATTTATCATAGACCGTCTTTTGGATTTTTGTTATATTTCTGACAAAAAAAAATATATTAGATTTCAATATCTTGCCTTTTTAATGACGGAATGAAATGGAATGCAATAGTCTGAACCTTTTTCTTAGCGATTGGAATGAAGAAATATTTATGAGTGGTATTTCAATATACATGTATCCTATGTTAGGGGATTGTATTTTATGAATGTAAGAGTTAAATACTTAAAAAATATACTCATTGACAAAATTTTTGAAGCATTTACTTCCTTAACTTCCTTCAGTTTTGACTGGTATATATACATGTATGTATGATACCTTGATAATTTAGTCACAATCTCCACCAAGTCGCTAGCACAGAAAAACAACGCATGTAGCAGATTCAACTTTAATAGCGCGTGTGCCCCCCCTCTACCTCCAATACATTCAGTAATCCGAGATGGCATGGATTCACAAAGTTTCTGAATGAAGGATGTTTCAAGGAGAAGCCGCTACTCTGTCAGTCTTTCAGAGAGAATCTTCAGGGACACTGGTGGAAGTGAATAGCGGTCTCTCACTCGCCGCCCAAGCTCGTCCCAGACTTGTTTAATGGGTGACAAGTCAAGTGAGCGTGCAGGCCAGTCAAGGGTTTGAATGTTCAATCTCCTAACAGTGGCAATGACAGCCGAGGAGCGATGTCGTCTTGGAAGACGAGATCCTCCACCCTGACCACTGGGGCAACAACAGGAAGCACAATTTCATTGAGATACCTCTCTCCAGTCAACGTGCCTTTGATGATGACTGCTGTCGTTCGTCCGCCATGCCAAATGCCACTGTTTCATTAATTATGTCAATGAGTATACATTACCGCCATTTTCAACTAATTCAAAACCAATCAAGCTGATTCAACACAATCATGAAAATTATTAGAATCATATTGTTTTTCATAATTATTTTTATCAAGTAGTTACATGCGCTCGTATAGTGTAGAGCAACAAAAACAAAGTAACGAAACCATCTTTATAATTACCAGATACCGGTATAACAAAAGAAGAGTATAGTTCATCTATTTCTAAGCAACGACTCAGCAATGTCATTCCTTTTCCTGGCTCCCATTGCCCTGAACACACGATCAGGCATTTGATGAAACGATGACTCACTGTCGTTCGAATTGTCCTCCACGTCTTCTACGCAATCTGAACAGTCGGCATCATTCCAATCCTTTCCAAGATTATGAAGAATAAAGCACGAAGTGATGATAAATGGCACTCTTTCTAAACTGCAACGTAGACCAATAGATAAACAAGAGAATCGGCGCTTTACTTGACCAAAACTTCTTTCGATGGTTGCACGCGATATTTTGTGCATTTTGTTGCATGTTGTAATATTTGTGTGCTTCATTTTCGGGGTTTAAGAACGGAGTCATTAGGAACGGTGTCAAGGGGTATCCGTTATCACCCAGCAGGATCCCATGTAGTTGTCGTGTATTAAGACGTCCATACAAGTCGGAGTGTTTGAAGATTCTACTGTCGTGTGCGCTCCCTGGCCATGTAACAACCACATCGACGAAACGGCAATCACTATCGCAAACGGCTTGAACGTTCAGTGAATGAACATTTTCCGATTGATGTACTCGTCAGGAAATTTGTCATTGGTTGGTGCTAGGATTCGGATGTGAGTACAATCAAATGCTCCGATAACATTAGGAAATTTGTATTTTCTGAAGAATCCTTCCTTGATCGAATAGGAATCGAGTATAAATGAATTAAAAAATGAAGTTGCTATAGCCACTGCAACACGCCAAACTGTCCGGCTAACAGTTGTCTGATCGACATTTAGCCATGCACCCAGTGATAATTGATGACATCCAGTTGCAAAAAATCGTAGTGTAATACATACTTGAAGAAGTGGTGGTAATCCAGAGTTAGTTGGTGTGGGATGTTCAATTTCGTATTCCAATGTTCTCGTTAGTTCAAGAACTGAATTCTTCGTAAATCGAAATAACTTCCGGAATTCTAAGTCATCATAAAATTCAATCGGATTTAATCGATCTCTGATAAGACGTTCTCTTCTGTTGATGCTTTGTCGTCGTTGGTAATATCGTCTGATGTTCACGTGCAGCATGGCTATAATGTTTTTCTAATAATGAAAATCGCATCGTCAAAGAGAAGTTACTTAAACGCTTAACAACTTTACTGAGTGAGAACCAATTAGATTGTGCCTAGATATCTTTGATCCTGACTTGATTTTATCAAGACTTCACTAGGAGACATCAAGAGGTGTCTAGCTACAGAAATAAGAAGTAACTAACCGTGCATAACAAAATCAGAGCTAGAACTGTCTTGCAAGACAGTTCCAACAGTTCTAGGATTATACTAGGGTAGTTACTTGCTGTGCATACGGGCCTATATGTTGCTGGGAGGAGAACTGCACTCGTTTGAAGTCCATATTTTTCTTAGTCCACCGGGCCTTTCAACCACTGCTTGTGGTCATCGTCAAACAAATGGCTACACAGCAGCAGTTAGTTAATTAATGGATTCTCGAAAGTTTTGTCGATAGTGTGTCGACATGCAAGAGCCTCAATGTCAAAACTCTACTTCCGTTGTCAATGTACTGTTCAATGTTAGCTCTTTCGTAGCCGCTTCTTTAATCGCCCAACAGACCGCTGCCGATTTCATAAGTGCTCAACAACTTTGACGTCGTCGCATCTCACCTTGTTCAGTTGATCTCAGTTGGTTAAGTTGATATTTCTACTAAAGAATAGATTACAATGCTGGTCGTACTTTACAAAATAGTAATTTTACAGTAACTCTTAAGTGATAAATATCCTCAGTCAGAAGTCGCACTTATTTCATCTGAAGCCTGATTCTCACCTACTGTGAGCTCCTCGTCTAGCACTGCGAAAATGTTATTTTGTGTGAATGCTTTTGCAGTTGACTACATAACGATTGCGTCCACTCCGAGAAACCGATCAGTCAGACCTTATTTTGGTGACTGAGTGGGTTTGAAAATCAGGTTCAGCGCTTTCATCACGACATATAGGTATTATGGACAAGTTCATTTCGTTGACAATGGAAGTACTGCTATGAGCATGGATGTACATGTACATGTAATTGTTGTAATTAGAAAATAAGAAATGCATCCATTATAAAGATATTTAGTATCATTCAACATCGGTTTCGTACATTTGAAAACTATTTCTCGGATGAAACACTAATGTGCCCGACGTTTCGACTGGCCGACATATTATCATGCAGAATGAAGTCAAGAAAATCGCATGCAGGTTGGTCATGAGTGCAAGTTGTATCATTTACAACAACATAGAAGAAATGAAATATTTCTTTTTTTTCTTATTTGTATTGTGATGTAAGTTGCATTGATGACCGACCCGCATGCGATTTTTTTGACTCATTCTGCATGATGAAGGCGGCCAGTCGAATCGTCGCGCGCGGCACATCAATAAATTTTGCTTCCGAGAAGTGGTCTTCGCGTGTGTATAAAGCTGCGAATGACTACGGGAATGGTTTTCTAAAATCTGTTGTTGTAGATTTCAATTCTGGAGGACATCTATTTATGCGGAATATAGTAGCGATAATGTCTGTACTGAATGAGCCATAAATGTCAGGCTCTCTTTTTTCTTTCCCTTACTAATTCAGCATTACTTAAGTTGTCGATGAAATATGCTTTTTGACTAAGTTATCCTGTCGACATGACCATTTCGCTGACAAGATATCTTGATCGAAGCACCTTCATTATTGACAGGTCCATTTCGTCGATAGAATAATGTTGTGATACTGAATTTCTCCCTTGTATAAATGTCATCCTAAATCGAAATTTAAATCAAAAGGATACCAGATATCTTAATTATTGAAGTATCTGAATGCTAATGTATCATTACATAATAGGCCAGTTGTCAGCGAAGTCCATATAGCCTACTCGTGTATCCAATAGTGGGAAGGAATTTCTGACGTGACTTCTCACGACTTGTTTTTGTTTCCAGCTACGTATTTTTTCACGTTACCTGTGATCATTCATCATTTTCCGAATGAAATAAAAACAATATTAATTATTTGGTTGCAGGAGAATGGTGGATTTGATGTAAAATTGGATGATTCAGACTCAGATTCAGATGACGAAGACGATGACGAGGATGACGAATCGACGGAGCCTCAATCTGATGGTGTGGACTCGGATGATGATGATCCTTTTACGACTGCGAAAGGGCGTCGGCGAAATCCTCCTTCGCGTCGTCCCGTGAGTGTAGATTTTAGCATACTTTTCTTACAGGACTTGTAATTTTGAAATAGGATGAACTTATCCTATATTGAAACTTTATTGGAGCATGCTGGAATGGCGGTTTTGCGAGTTTTATTACGAAACCACCACCATTGGGGTGTGAATTGTACGTCTGACGTTCATATAATGTTTGGCAGTGGCTGTCGATAATTATTATTGTTAACTATTTCGATATTATTTTTGCATGTTTGAATATGTCTAAAAATATGTTCGCGCAAAAATTCTGGTATATAGAATAGCGCACAAACATGGTGTCTTCATGTGTTTTATTTCTTAATAATAATCATAACATTGATCATGATTATTCAATTGTCCCCCGTTGTCTTTTGAAACAGAAATAAATACTGTTAAGGAAATATTTTTTCATTGTTATACATGGCAGTTCATCAGTGTTGTTATTTGCTGCAATTTAGAAAAAATGCGGGATATGCTAGGAAAAATATGAATCTGCGGGATTTTCATCTAGTAGAAATATCCAATTATGTAACAAATAAGATTTGTACTAGCCATTGCAGGAGGACAGAATATAAGTTGAAAGTTCTATTCACAATAATGTAGTTGTCAGTCATTCGTTTTTTTTCATTTCCACCCTCTTTTTGCGAGCTCATCATCTGACATCTTATGTGCTTACCTTTGTTTCTTTAATGTGTACTTTGACATATTTTGTATCAAAATGGTTAATAGCACAGACGAAGATGAGCTTGTGAGAGGAGACGTAGGGCAGCTCCTTACTATGGCGTTGGTGTTCACCTTAGGAAATGATTTTGCATCACCCTATTATGTCTGATGGCCCATGTGTCATGGTTGGTCGTCATTACGGTTTCCACAAGCTCATGTGTGATCATGGCCTTCACTTGCTCTTGTTAGACATTAGATTGTGTACATTGCATCATATTTCAAGCGCCGTTGGAGCTGCGTGCGAGCTTTGAGGAATTGTGGAACAATTTCGTGATAATATCTGCACTCTGCAGTTACATAACGCTTCCCGATGGACATTTTATAAGGCACAAAAATTGTTGGAAGTGAGTGAACATCAAATGATTAAGCCTGTGGATACCAGATGGACTCAACTTCTCCGACAATTAGAACATTTACCGAGTTTGTGTTAATTTTTCCTCCGTCATTCCCTCCAATCGTCCAAACGACTTGACGACCAATAGGCGAGTCATTGAGATTCGCAATGCCCTCCGTGACGTTTCCTTGGAAGTTAACCTTCAACATCTTAAATTAGCACTGCCGAAATTCGAAATGTTCGAGAAAGTTTTAATTTCAGGGAAGTAGATGTTTGATTCATTAAATGTACAGTGATGTCAGATCTTTAGTTCAAACAAGTCCTTGTCCTCTTTCTTCAACGTAGATATGTACATAGAGGATTATGCACGTCATTTATGGTCGATCACGGTCACTTCTGGAAAAATTGTTGTGGACGATGATGGGAATTTATTGGCGAAACTGCAACACGACTTTTAGATTTATAGCTTGAACCACGATGAACGAGTGAGGACATTCTACAAAACGTTGGCTTCGTATCTGCAGAGATGTATGTCATTGAATAATCCTACACTGCGCGCATGAAAATTCCTAAAACCAGCTTTTTATGGCAGTGAAGACCACCTGCTCCACATTGACATGGGAGTCTGTGCGCATAGACAAGCTAACCAGTGAATGGCGATTATTCACTATTGATTCATCATTGAAAGAAGCCCGTCGTTCCTTTTCGGATGTGATTGGATTTTGCATAAAATTTAGTTACCGAAGTTTCAGAACATCCACATCTTTCTATGATCGCTTTGACTTAGCGTGCCATGTGGCAATGCCTCCATTGAGATAGTGTTTAGTGACCTATCGAACGTACTAAAAAATGAAACAAATTATCCGAGATGTCAGTTGATGCCTGTCTCTTAGTGTAGGGTTATCCTAAGCAGGTAGCATGATTTCATCTGGTTTCGATGCACACCCGAATTTGAAGAACCGTTTACAAAAAAAACAAATGAAGCATTGTAGAAAGAAAAAAATAGAGCGAAAAGGAAAGCTTAATAATGAAATATACATGGGCGTTCAGCCACTGAGCAGGCACCAGATCGATGCAATTCAAAATGATCAGTGTAGGACGTTAACGTAGCAAAATTAACGGTTCTTCGTTTCCTGACATCAGTCATTTCCTAAATATACGTGAAAGATAAATGATATTATGTGCTGATTATGTAGACAATTATAGGAACTGTCATGACATGACTGTCATTGAAATAGTTGATGGCCTTATACGGGAGGGTGTTCATGGTGAGGATGAGAATAGAGATGCGGCACTCCCTTTAATGACGGCCTTAATAAAATCGAATCGCTATATGTATTTACACGGCAAACGTTTCGCGTGTAATTCGTGTCATTGAAATTTCTACTGCTTGGGTGTGCAATGTGCTTCAGACTGGAGATTGATTTAGGCAGCTGGGCCTCATGATCCCATCCATGATTGATTTAAGTGAAACAGAGATGAATTTAGTCATTCATAACAATCGCTTGATATCGATAATCAACGTATGTCAATCAGTGACTCTAGGCTAGAATCATCGTACACCTATGTACAGAAATTTGATTTCATGAATTATTTGCATGAGTTCAGTCGAGTAATTCACGAGTCCAGTCGAATGGGCTATTCAAGCATACTAGTCAAATCAAAAATGTTACAAGACGATGTGTGAGAATTTTTCTGGCCTGCGGGAGAAATGTCAAATTAAGCGCTAACATCACTGTGTTTCATGAAGAATCATAAGATTTCATTGAATTATATCCAATGGTAGTATATTGATGTCGCTTTCCATCGGCATGAATGTATCTCGTATTTAACATGAAACTTGAAAAATATGTTGAATAATGACGGTGTTTGTTTGATTGCGCATCATTATAATTTGTTCCTTGTAGACTCGTGCTGTGCGGGGTGGTGCTTCCTCTGGTCGAAGTCGATCTCGATCACGCGTTAATGGTGGTGCCGCAGCAGCTGTTTCCGCTGTGGCGGAGAAGCGTGGTGCAGCTACCTTAAATAATTCCTCAGCTAACCGCCGAAGATCTACACGACCATCAAGGTCTAGTGGCGGAACAAGCGCCAATGCTACTACAACAGTTTCTAGTGCGGGTGTGAATAACGTTGGGTCAGCCGATACTCCAAGTGCGAACACGGAAAGTGCAGGAAACCTTGTCGCCACGAAATCCCAACCCAGTGCAGCGGCTTTGCGACGGTCTGCGAGAGGTATGCGACACTTGTCATTTATCATTATTCGGTAGTGAATAATTTATCTTCTGTGATGATGCTTCTAAGCAATCCTTTGATCCGTCATGTTTCGTTCAACGTTTTTAATTAGAGCTTGAGGGAAAAGGATAAACCTAACATGCCGAAGGAATTCGTCAGCACCATATATCAAAGGTTTAGGAGCAGATAAGTGTAGAAGGTAACATGAGGATGATAAAATGGAATATTATGATTGAGTAATTGAAAAGCAGTGCTATTTTTGCTATCTGAATCATTTATTTTAGATTTTAAGTTGAAAAAATATGTCAGTCAGATAATTCAATCCGATTTATCATTTTGCCAATAAGTCATATTTTCGACAAACATTTAAGGCATGACCATATAAAAAGTAGGGTACAAAAGATAATCATTCCTCCAAACTTAACTTTCGGACAAGTCATCATTTATCAGTTGATAAATCAAAATTGAACGAGCTCTTCCGATGTCAACTTCCAGTCCACCATGATCGCTTTCTCGCTACATCATCAAAGGATGCATCTTGCTAGTAAGGAATGTTCCTTCTTATGGTTATGGGTTCCACCTTGAAGCTAATGAAATGCAAGTATCATTGAAATGGTGGCTTGGACCCAGCCTTTCCAGAAACAACATTATGTCTAACTTGCCCGAGAGGTAGCAGCCAAGTTTTGGACTCCCTTCGGGCATCATGCTCAAATTGGAGAAAAACTCGGAAGTTGACTCTGATAAGACCCTCCTGTGATACTGTAAACTAGCTCGAAATATCACGGCCGATGTCCTCAACAAATAATCATAATGAATTTCATGAATTGATGCAAGGGATATTAAAGAATCTATGCCTTCGCTTATGATAAGCAACGCTGTTAGATAATGGCCATATCAGGGTGACCACACTTGGTGCGAAATTTCGAACCAATAGGAAATGGTTCGAATTAGTGCGAAATTCGGGCCCTGGTTCGAAAAAGAACGAAATTGGACCTATGCCAGTGGCGTAGCGTGTACAGTATTCACAGTATTCAGTGAATACCCATTTTTCCGAGGAAACTTAAAGTAAGGGAAATTATTTCATAACAAGTTGCTTCTTATAGTCAGCGTTAGTCAATCATTGGAAATATTTGTTATTATGAAAATTCTGATTGATTTGTGATTTGCATTTTCTTTACAAGTTCTTAATGACATCAATCAGTGCAAACTTGTATGTATTTCATGTGTCGATTTTGACACTTTAACTTCTACTCTGAGACTTCCTAACACGTGCTGAATGTGTTTATCACACGCCTCCTTGATTATCTCCACCATGTCGACACTTACATTGTCAGCTTCAATTCTGTCAGTATGCGGCCACTTATTCAACCTGACCGGCTGAATAACACTGTTAGGATAGAGGATGCAAGGCAGATATGCGGCAGCTGTTTTTCTCATCTTCTCATTTCTCGTCAGGATCGTGAAGATACGGAGATAAAATGCAGTGGCGGGGATAATGCCTTACCGTTTCAAGTATTCAACCAAGGAATCTGAATAGTGTTGCTGAAATAGGCAACGCTCTCTGGGGGGCAGTTGTTTAATGTAAAGATACGATTTCCGACTCTCATTTTAGCTACATCATCGATAGACGACGTAACAGAGGATGGCGTGTAACAGTAACACAACCAAAAATTCTGCAGATTATCTCCTGAAAACCCCTCTTATTTCATACGATGAAAAGGTTGAACTGAAAATTAACGGTCCGCCACGTCCTCATTTTCGATTCGAAGGCAGAAGACAGTGTACTTTCTTAGAGCAGTATAACCATTCTGATGCAGAATGGATGTGTGGCTGCGGAATTCGGCGGAGATTTTTTTGCTACCCATGTTTAATATTTAAACGAAAGACATCATCATGTTGGACTTCCTCAGGCGTCGCTGACTTGGCAAATCTTTCGAACCTAATCGAAATGCACAATCGCTCAAGGGACCATCTTTCAGCTGTTTTATCATACTCTTTGCTTGGAAAAGTGAATATTGCCAAATCAATCACCGATGGCCACCAATTACAAATACAGAGACATAACGACCAAGTTCGAAAGAATCGCGCTGTATTTCAACATCACATTGATGCTGCAGTATACCTCGCTGTTCATGGACTTCCTTTTCGAGGACACAGAGAATCTTCAGCCGAATATTTCCGAGGTAACTTTATTGACCAAGTGATCGATTGCTGTCAAATTACAGTAACAACCCAATCGTCGACGAGATGGTGAGGAATGAGAATGCTGTCTTTAGTGGACTTTCTCCTGAGATACAAAATGATATCATCGCTTGTCTCCATCAACTCCTCTTCGACGAAATTCATAGTCGTGTTGAAGGAGAGGTCAGATGTGTGCAGCCATACAGCTTATATATAATGGTGCACTATTACGAACACATGATCGATTTATGTGATGTTTCGGAAGATCGACGAGCAGCCTCTTTGGCCGAGATAATTATAAACAGTCTTGAACGTGTCAACGTAACATTGGATTCTAACATCGTGGGACAATCGTACGACGGAGCTCGAAATATGGCAGGTTTGCACAATTCGGTAAGTAGAATCATTATTGATTAATGGCCCTCGGCGCATTTCGTATACTGTTATGCTCATAAAATGGCGCTCGTTTTACGCCAAGCTTGCTCTGCAATTGATGAAATTGACTTGTTCTTTGGAACTCTGGAAACTATCACTTCTTTTTTTCGATCTTCTCCAAAACGCTCTGCCGGACTTATTACGAGAATACCGTCGATGTCCCAAACTCGCTGGTTATCCCGTGGAAAATCCGTTAAGACTTTTGATTTGTTTTTCACAGAGATACTAGAACATCTGGAAAATATCTCTAAAGATCGTTCATTTTCTTCAATGACTCGGAACGATACGCTTGGTATGGAAAAATGCGGACACTTCTTTTATTTTTCTTCGCTTCTTGCGATATGTTTTCGGATACTCTGACATTCTTACTAACTTCTTACAGTGTCCAAATGTAGATCCAATTCTGATTCAGCGGAAGGCATGTGATTACAGAGAACAGTTGAAGTCTATGAGGGAGCCTGAATTTTTCGAGAGCGTTTGGACTGAAATTTCAGATCGTGTGAAGAAAGCTGTTGAGAAGAGGAAACGTCAAAGCATTCATAGACATTCAAATACATTCATAGACTGTGGGTATAATATTACAAATGATGGTGATGAAACCAGTAAGACTTAAGTGTAAAAGACTTTCAGTCGAAGTAATCGATGTGATCCTGACACATTTGTCAGAACGATTTCAGGATTTTGCTAATTACTAGTGGATAAAATTGTTATACTTCATAATGTCAGATAAGATGAGTTTGATCTGTCTTTTCTTCAAGCGATATACACAGATGACTTGTAATATCGGCAAAATTCAACTTAAAATTGAATTAAAAACTTTACAGAGCGAATCTTCTATTCTCTCGATTATGAAATCCGAGCCTGGAGTTCCTTTGTTTCTGAAAACTCTTCATGAAAGTGGAATTTTGAAAGCACTTCCAAACACACATTGCTTTTTAAATGTGGCATTGACTATTCCTATGACTAGCGTTTCATGTGAACGCACTTTTAGTGTCTTAAAACGTTTCAAAACATGTACAAGGAATTCCATGGGACAAGCTAGACTTAAGCAGTTGATGATGATCGATGTAGAAAAAAATCTGTTTTTCGAATTTTTTTTCAAAACAGGATTTCTACAACAAGGTGATTGATGAATTCTGCAAGATGAAGGAGCGTCGTCTTGATCTCATGTTCAAGGTTTGAAATATAGCCTATTTGTACATAAACGTCAGTATTTTTTCTTTTCACATGTAGTAGGAGAAAGCGAGATTTTTTTCAATTTTGTAAATGTGTAGGCCTTCATGTCATAAAAAATAAACATCATGATATGTAATAAGTACATGTATAGGTATATTTAATTCTGTATGAAGGTTATATTGTGTGGGAGGTTGATTGTTTACAAGGCAAAGTTTTCTAAATGTACATTTATACAAGTGTACATGTAGTGTACTTATTCGTTATATGTGTAAAATTGTGTGTGATAGGACGCGGGTATAGACATATTCTAAGTATGAAGGCAACGTGAAATCTTTTCCTTGAATACCTATTTCAAACCGGCACTCTACGCCACTGACCTATGCAATTAAATATTCTGCCATTACTACTTAAATCAGGGAAGAGAATCTTCCCGATTTCTTCCCGGGTCATTTCTGAGATTCACCAGAAAATGCAATAAAAATAGGAGAAGGAGATAGGGGATAAGCAGGCATGTGATTCTTCCGGTTTTTGGCGGATTTCTGGTTTTCGGTGATGAATTTGGTAGGCTACCTATCGTGAATCGGCGAATTTCGATGAGAAAAACATATGGGTTATGGGTATGGCTAACATGAGCTTTTCAGGAGGAAATTAAAAAAATTCAGGAACTCTTGTTTTGTCTTGTCCTTCAATTACATAGAGAAATAAAATGTTTCATTTAATGCTTCTTTTGTCATTTCATTGAATAATCCTCTTATCGAGTGCACTCGATAACTAAGTTAACTAAGATAATTATTTTACATGAAAAACTAAGAAACTTGCTAGGCTTTATATAATTAGCAACAATGAAATTAAATAAACGGTAGATCAAACTGCCATGCAAAGGATGTGCGGCTGGTAGGATTCGAACCTGCGACCAAGGTTAACTAGACCTGTGTTAAAGAACACATCTCAGGGACCCTTCAGATGTAAAAAAGGATGAGAATCGGGTCTCTCAGATGGAAGGAAGATGAGAACAGGACCGCCTCAGATGGATAGAAGATGAGAACTGGGTCTTTTACGTAGAATGAGGACGAGAAAGGGGCCTTCAGATGGAAAGAAGGTGGGAACGGGCACCCTCAGATAGAAAGTCGTAGAGAAGGGGCTTTAAAAAGCATCAAAAATCGACTGAAGGCATACACCCAAAGAACTGGAAGTTTCGCCTGCGACGCTTTAAAATCATAGAAATTCTACTAGTTGACACCTCCCTAAGGACTGAAGGGTTCGCCTGCGGTGCTTTAGAAACATAAAAATTCTACTAGCTATACTCCCAAAAGGCTGGAGGTTTTGTCTGCGGTTCTTTCCCTCATCATGGCAGGGTCTCCGCGCTACCTGGAAAATGAATTTTACCCTGGAAATGCTGGAAAAGTCCTGGGAAATGAAATTTTACCCTGGAAATCCTTGAACACACCTTGAAATTTTGAGACTAATTAAAGCACTTTCGACCAACTTCACGCCACCTTTCAATCTTTTTTCGTCAGTGATATTAATTCATGGTATGTAAACTTTCTAGGCATAGAAGTCAGGGTAGATTTTCCCCGGAAATTTTCATTTAAACAGTGAAGGGAATTTTCCGGATTTTTGACGGCCATGTGGGTCATTTCTAAGATTCGCCAGAGAATGCAATAAAAATTAAGTGGGATACGAGCGGTAGAGGTAAGGTATATGGGCTTCTAAGATGGAATGACGTCTTCATGATGCGTTGCGTAAGATCCCTCTGATCACAAGTAATTGTAATTGATATTATTCATAGGTCCCCCTAGCCACTCATGGGCCCACTCTGACGATACATGTGCCTTTTTGAAGATGTTGGACCTTTTCTGACTAGACAATGCATTATTTATGTTGTATACCCGCTACGTGATTTATGTTTCCTTGTTACGCTTTTTGGCTCTTAAATACTAACACTAAAAAATAATAACTAATTCTAACTAATACTAATTCTTTACCACTAAAAAAGTCATATCTAAATGATCGTTTATCTTCACGTTATCAATGTCATAAGTTGTAGGATATTTTGCAGGTGCGCAACTTTAGAGCAATAAAAAAATTTGAGCAAGAAGAGCAGCAGGTTACTTACACTCACATCAAGTTGAGGAAAGATATCAGTTCAAAATCATGCCAACAAAATTCTATCAACGCTGCACGGACAAAAAAGTGCATCAGAGTTTTTTTCGTATTTTGAATAAAAGTCTGCCTAAGATAAGTGCGAAAACCTCAGAGTAAATCGAGACTTACTTACATAGTATTTGCGAACGTCGTAATTAAATCAAGTAGATGATGTTAGAAACTCTCCATTCTACCGGTTTCGGATAGGAGAGGAGCAGCCGCTCTCATCCTTCTTCAGGAATAGATATTATCTGACCTTATGTATTACCTAATATCTATTCCTGATGAAGGTCAAGAGCGGCTGATCCACTCGTATCCGAAACCGGTAGAATGAACAGTTTCTAACATCATCTACTTGATTTAATTACGACGTTCGTAAGTACTATATAATTATATCCAGCATCGTCAATCGATCCGTTTAACTATATATAGTAAATCGTGAAAGGAAGACCACCCAAACCACTGGGACTTATGTATAGACCACCGTTTCCAAACATCGTGGGGTCTCGACCCAAAATAGGGTCGCTAGTCTACGGAACCATGTGGAGCTTCTTCTAGCGGTAAACATTTTGTTCTCTGGTTCGATTGCCGACTATACCAGAAACGCTAAAAATAAATCAAATCAAGCAAATTTTACTGGCCCACATGCCTAGAAAAATAAGGCCTGGATGCACGTGTTTGACAGGTCAACCGCGATATACACGTATACATTTCTTAACGCACACTGTATTACTAGTCGACGGTCAGATAAAATATTTCATGAGTGCGGGATTGGCTGATTGGCTCTTAAAAAAAACGAACATGTTTGGCTGTTAAGATCATTTTGTATAACTAAGCCTATTTATTGTCTTTGACAGTAATCAGAACCATGAAAGTTTTTTTAGTAGACTTAATTAGGCCTACACATTTTTTGCTACAACTTTTTTTTATAATTTTCGCTTTTAGTAATTTTTTCAGACTTTCTAGCATTCAAGGTTGAAGTAGCAAATTGCCATCTGAGACGTGACATTTTCAAAAGATATGTGTTATCAATTCATTGTATTGACTTATCAATTTTTCGGCATGTTATGAATTTTATTTTAATGAATAGCAAGAAACTGACGGAATTAATCATACAATGTGGAGAAGAAGGAAGTTAAATAATTTAATTTGGAGGAATGCAAAATATGAGTCAAATTAAACTGGATAAAGAAACCTCTGACACGGTTTAATCTGATGGCTTGGTAATGTCACCAATATTGAAGTAGTATTGCTCCGTTGCACCGCATTCGCTGAATCAGGAAAGATCGAGACATTGATTCAGCAGCATTATACCTGACTTTTCTTGAAACATCAGACACAATTTTTGTGACTGACGGTTACCATGCGCCCATTGTTTCTACGGAGGCTGATAAAAAAGAGGAATTAGAAAGCAATTAGGAATTCTCTTGGCGTTAACGGTCTTCGTCCATTTTGGCAGTTTTCCTGATTGCTCTTGTCGATACTGTCTGATAAGTTGGTGTCATCGTGCCTTTGTTGATTAACATGTGCATTTTGATATCATAGTTTTCTATTATGGCATGAACATCTTGCAGTTCAAAATGTCATGTTCCAAAATATAGAGCCTCAACTTAACATGTTTGAAAATTTAAGCATGAATATAACTAAATAGAAATACAACTAAACACAACTTTATATGATTTTATGAATCAGATGATGAAAAGGAGTGTTTTTGATAGTTTGAAAGTTGAGGAAGTGAACTTTTCTATCGATATGAAATCATTTAGATCCCATAAGTAGTTCAGTGGCTGCAGGCCATTGAGGAAAAGTAGATGTTTATAATTTAAAGAACCACCGCTCACAGAATTCAAAAAGATTTGAAAACTGAGATCGATAGAGTCAAATATTGCTCACGTCAAAATTTGGAAAAATTCAAGCAGGAAATGTCTCAAATTTTACGATAAAAATAGTTTAAAGAAGTGTCCTGATAATTTTTGAGTGGAAATTCGATGAAATAGCACGAAAATCGCCCGGAAATTTGAAGCTTGAAATCTGGCCGCCACCCTGTACTTACTACCAATAATTTCTACATGGTTCGAAATTTGCACTCGGTGAAGTGGTCACCCTGGCCATATAAAAATGTGTCGAAACTGAAATTCTGCCGGGCCCACTATTTGACCATGTTGATTAGGTTGTATATTTTTGTTTGATTTATTTGTGTTAACACGTGATTTCCCATTTTGACTCCAAATCGCAACAGTTTGTCATGTAATTAGTTCAAATAAGTTATAGTTGCTTTATTATTTGTTGCAGCTTCTAATAGTCCCCCTGCGAAGTTAAGAACCAGTTCCCGTCTTCGTTCCACCGGAGGTTCCGCTAGTGCTGGGTCGAACGCTAAGCGGAAGGACCTATCTTCGACTGAATCCAGTAGCAGCTCTAGCTCTGGCGGATCAGACGATGACGATGAAGATGATGACGATGACGAGGTAAGTTTTCTTAATTCGGTATTGCTAGTCGTACTTTTACAACAAACTTCGACCGTTTTAAAAATTCCGTTGCTGCGTGTGAACTTGCTTTCGCATTTTTGCATGTTTATGCCTATTGTTGCATTACAACAGATGCATTCCGTGGCACAGTGGTTAAGTGCTTCGCCTTGCGATCTTTCGGATCAGTAGTCCATCCCTCAGTGTCATTGGAAGGCGTCAGGATGGGCTGGCATCCTTGGTTACACCGCTCCAGTATCGTCTGACCACCAGCCCCCAGTGTGGAGATAATCCTCAGGAATCAGTCTTGAATTCATATTGCGTTCAATGGAAAATTCTTCCCCTCGAGACTAATTCTGGCCGTGACCATCAGCATTGAGGACCGAAGCACGCACACACAAGACAATTTTTCTCTGTGGTGCTAAATCTTGTTGATCCATTTCTGGGACGCAAACCTCAGCAACTACGGCGTGAAGAAAATGTTTCTGTTTGTGAAAAGGTGCAGACAAAATGAGGGTATCGCACCACAATCAAGTATATGTAAAGCCCAAATTGCTTTGAATGTAACTGTCTGAGTCATGTTCAGCATTTTCAATTGATGAAATGGGCTTAGTTTTAGGAGTGCCTTGCAATTAAGAATAACAAGAGCTTAAGTCAGGCCTGTGATTACTCCTCAAATTCCTCAGATTCCTCAAATTTGTTTATTACTCCTCAAATCCTCAAAAATTCCTCAAATATAGCTTAACTATGAGAAATTCCTCAAATACGACACACTACAGACTAAGTGTCGGATAACGTATTGTTTTTTGGCGAATGGCGATATGTAAACTTCCAAACAAGAAGCTAAGATAGAATCCTGTAACATGTACCCTGCATCCATACTGCTAATCATGAATCACTCATAATTTATTTCTTTTCTTTTTCTTCTCTCATGATTTATAACTTAATGATTTTTCTCTCACACACTTAGTAGATTTTAGATAGCGTAATCCCGCTGTGCTAGCTAGATCTGATATTTTGATTGGAAACAGACCTGTCCTTTTATCATCTGAATGGGCAGACTGTTAAATAGAATCTTTTCAATATATAAGTGATAAACATAATTTTGAAAAGGGCGACTTACTCACCAATGCATTCCACACGAGGAGAGGAGAACCGTTGCTTGTCCTTCCAGTTAGTATTTTTAAATTTATAGACATTCTAGGATATAATGATTTTCTTTTAGCCATGTCATATTTAGCACATCAAAAATTAACCAGTCGTTAGCTTGTTTTTTTAATTTTGTTACGTTGAATACGTTGAATGTCGTTTTCATTTTTTCAAGCTATAGGGCTGCAGATGCTCCAGTTCGTCCGGACTTATTTTGCTAAGCAGAGAAGTTGTCCGAAGTTATTGTCTGTCGAACTCACTCATTAAATGCTTTTACGTATTTAATGAGTGAAGCACTGCGATCAACTTAAGGAATTGTATATTTGAATACTGCAATTTTTTACTTCTATCTTCATAATATTGCTTAGTATTCCAACAATAAAATGCACATTCAATTATTTTCATTAATTATCTTGACCATTTTCACAACTTTCTTTATATGTTTCTGCGACTATATGGCTGCTAAATGCATGCCTGTACTTCTTAAAGAACTTAAGGATATCGATCTTCCATATCCATTATACATATGTATGATAACATATAGGTAGCCCAGCCCACTTGGATTTTAGTGCTCTTATCAACTGAAGCGTTTGTTTCACTCACTCTCTTACATTTTATTTCCACTGAACATGAACACATCCGACGGGGTAAAGCGGATGGTCCCTAAATTTAGTGTCTATCTGCCTCCTGGTCACTAGCGTTCGGGGGTTGGAAGCGTATGAAGCTCTGCTATCTCATGAGTCTTTTTGCAGCTACATTTTCCAGGGTCTGCCGACCGACATTTATCCTGGATGAATTATTCACTTATAGATCGTTTTCATAATTTGCTGAACACAGGTTGGTGTGAAACTAGTGCACACATTGCTTATCGTTGTATGTGAACTTAGATTAATTAAGACATTGAACCACATAGTACTGGGTTGGTAGATTTTCAACCTGGGTCTACTGCAAGATGTGGACGTCAATATCTCGGCGGAACTTCATGCGAATAGAGGTGATAATCTTTCACTCTTTGCTTGTATGAGACCAACAACTCAACTGGTAAGCCTGTTCCCGACACTTGTTTTGTGTTGTATGAGAGAATTCATGTTCATTTGAATGTAGATCGGAGCGATATGATCAAACGCTAACAAGCAAACAAAACCCACCAAAACTTATGTAGCATAAAGTAATATTAATAAATTGGTGTGTAATGTGGCCTATCCTTCATAATAAATTACTGACTTTAAGTCACAAGCATTCCGTCAACGATTTTAAGCTTTCTATACTTATGGGTTGCTCTCCTCCCAAATTTGTCTAAAGTCCGCAAAAATTAATCGTTCCAAAGCCCCAGATGCATGTGGTTGAGGATACATCCTACATTCAAAAAATTACAGTATACAAATCTGACAAGCATCATTGAATTGGAAACGATAGCGTGAAGCAGAGCGATATCAGCAGCTTGATCTGACATCCTCTGTTCGACACATTCTAAGCAGACAATACTTGAGGCAACAAATTAATTTCGTAACAACGCGGGAAGTGATTATGACCAAGTCAGTATTCCTTTGCAATATACACAACTTCAAAAAGTGTGGTGTGATCCAGGGTTGGTCAAAACCCACCCGGTCAGAAAAAAACCCGATTTCACCCGCCCGGCGGGCGAAATCGGGTGAAATGGATTTTTCCATATTATGTCATTTTTTCGATGCTTCTAATTTTAAATACAGTAATGCCAATTCATTTTTCTGATTTATTGACTCTGCCTCTTCTCAAAAATCATCGTATGGAATGTATACAATTCCGTAATCTACATGTTTCTTACTACAACACCAAATATTGAAAAGGAAAACCGAATAATATGTCAATGTCCGATGTTTTCATTGCGCAAGAAATTTAACGCCTATGCTGATATGATGCCCATTGTCCATCCCTGACTCGCCGGACATCAGCCAGCCTGGATTTGTCAACAGCGGACTGTAGTGATGCATTCGTGAGATGATGGGGAATTCGGGAGAGCACACGCATATTGGTTGACGCTGCTGGTCGCATGTCTTTGGGTGGCTGGTGCAGTCGAAAGTGCGTAAGATAAGATCGATATTGGCAAACAATGATTTAAAGCCACTGCCCACAAGTCTGGTCATTAATGTTATTATAGCATACAAAAGACACTCGGAAATGATGGGGAGTTCGGGGTGGCGCGTGCGTGGTACGCGCGCGTCATTACTGATACCGCAGCAGGCTGCAAGTCTGCGACGGACACTTCGGACCATAAGAAAGAGCGTGCGTCCTCGATTTCACATATTAGGACGAGGTCTTTCGACCATACCAAACGACCATCCTCAGGTTATCAAAAAATAAATAAATAAAATGAATCGAAATTATGATATGAAAGTTCGACGAAACGATCTGCGTATTATTTAGCTTTAGTATCAGTAACACTGATAACAGTTGGGCCTATATTTTTGTCTAGGCCTATATTTTTGTCTAGGCCTATATTTTCTTACTTTTGGAATACCGGTATGACAAACAGATATTTGGTGATCGATGTTCAGATGACTCATTAGATCTTCACGTTTTGACCATATTTTTTATATAAAGTTCAATTTATAGACCTCTACACATGTGTTTTCTCTCTGATAATACAATAATAGAAAAAACTTATAAATTTTAGATAACAGCCAATCTTGTGTAAAGTATACTATTCGTAAATGTAGGTGAGAGAATAACTTCCTATGATTCCTTATTTAGATAGCCTGTAATTATCTGAATATTTGGTACGGCTAAAATACAGTAACCTATACTAAGTACTCACCAATATTTTCTCATGATATTGTATTTTAATCATGGTTTACATTACACTGATGTGTGCAATGTAGTTTGATTTTTCAATAAAATGATAATTTTAAAATAAGAGATTACCTCTTAATTTCAAGAAAATCGAAATAACTAGATTAAACCCGAAAAACCCGATTAAACCCGAAAAACCCGAAAAAACCCGCCCGGATATAACCCGATAAAACCCCGGGTGGGTTTTTTTGCCGACCAACCCTGGTGTGATCAACCCTTGGGTTCTTCGCTGTGACTTTCATGATTTGAAGTTTGGCCCAAAATCCGTGCTAAAATTTGTAGTTTTTCTTGCAATTATCATAGTAGGCTCCATTTCCATTCCTCAAATTTTTCACAAAAAATCCTCAATTTTTTTCATAGGCTAATCACAGGTCTGCTTAAGTGTTTCCAGGATAAGTTGTTCTAGCGCTATGAAATTTAGCTTATAGCCTATATTTGGGTCTACCAAGAAGTCATATGCAACGACAAGCATTTATTTTTGCATATGGTGGAATTGTCTGAGCGAATGTTCTAGTGAATATATTGATGTTGGTTTTCTTAACAGGACGATGATGATGATGACGACGACGATGATGATGAAGAGGATTCATCTACAAGTTCCCCTGCTGATCAAAATGCCGTATCCCGGACCCCTGACTCCTGTGTCGTTACAAGTAGTGTTGATGACGGTTCGAAGGGTTCTGCTAATGTGGCAGCGGCCGCAGCAGCTTCCACAGGTGTTTCTAACGTTCATCACAAGGTGATCGGTGGAACCACTGGTGTCAGTAAGTCACATTTCTATTTCTTCCTGATGGTATATAGGCCCATAACGTGCTTGTATGTTGAGAAACTGCAACGTCACTTCAGGTTGAAAATTATTCATGATATTAGTTTCCCAATTTTTATCACTGTTGTATGCTTATCTACAAGAAATTACCTTAGAAAGCCTAATGTATACCATTAATATAGCGACGATGTTTTTATCTTGTAGGCGGCGGGAATTCCACGGCTCCCCCACCTCCTCCCCCACCACCTGTTCGGACGGCTTGTAAAATGATGCAAACCTTACCAATGTCTCCTCCAAAATGTTCATGCAAAGAAAAATACGAAAGACAGATCGAAGAATTATTGGCTTCCGCAAATACAAAACACAGAGAAGAAATGGAGAAAGAGACTCTCTTAGTGAAAGAGCAAGCAGAACAAAGTCGGTTACGTGTAAGTTAGCATGCAATACACCCTAAAGACAGTGTACTTGTAATTATAACTAAAATTTGTACCTGATAGGAAGCACCAAATTGCCACTTTCAACCGTTTACTGCTGGCAAGGCTTTGTTTCATACTATCTAATAAGCGTTTGAAAGCTAGTACGAGGTGTGATCAAAAAGTAACCGAACTTCTTCTCTTGACAATGCATGAATCATTTAAACTCATATTGTTCGATATCACTGACAAGCTATGACCTTGAACTTCCTTTAAATCACGAAACAAGATTTGAATCTGCATAGATATCTAACTGCAGCCAATAGTTATAGAGGTTATTGTTTTCTCTTTGCGAAATCAGCTATTCTTGTTAATTTGATCACTCTGCCGACGAATTTCATCGAAAATGAACACTTCCCACGAACAACGCATTAATATGAAATTTTGTTACAAACCTGGCAAAACGTTTCCTGAAACATTTGACGTGTTTACGGCGGTATCTCCCTCAGCCGAACCTAGTGTTATGAGTGGTTCCGAAGATTCAAAAGTGGACCGGACTCAATTGAGGATGACCATCGTTCTGGCCGACCTTCAACATCAGTGGATGACTCCCACGTGAGCCAGATCGATCAATTAGTGCATTCAAACCGACGGTTGACTATTCGAGAAATGTCTGACGATTGTCACATCTCTTTTGATTCCTGTCAACGCATCTCGACTGAACACTTGGAATGAGACTCTTGACAGAAGAGCAAAAGGACAATCGTGTTGCGATCTGTCAATAGCTCCTGGATCGTGCCAACGACGATGAAAACTTTATGGAAACAATTATAACTGGCGACGAAACCTGGGTTTGCGGTTACGACGTGGAAACGAAGACTCAATCTTCACAGTGGACAGGGAAAGGATCGCCGAGGTCAAAGAAAGCACGACAAGTCAGGTCGAATGTCAAGGTGGTGTTAACGGTCTTCTTTGACGGTGCTGTCCACCACAAATTTCTGCCACAAGGCTGAACTGTGAACCGTTTCTATTGCCTTGTCGTGCTTAGTCGCTTGCTTGAAAACATCCGAAGAAAGAGGCCTGAGCTGTGGAGAAGAAAATCGTGGGTTTTGCACCATGACAATGCCCTTGCACATTCATCATTATTGATTCGCGATTACTGAGCCAAATCAGAAACAACTGTGCTTCCACAGCCATCGTATTCCCCTGACCTTGCCCCGGCGGACTTTTTCCTTTTCCCAAAGTTAAAATTCACGCTGAAGGTACGACGATTCGATTCAATCGACGACATCAAATAGAGTTGCCAGGACCAACTTCGCGACATCCCCAAAGAAGCCTTCCAGATCGTGTTCAAGAGCTGGAAACACCATTCGGAGCGGTGCATTATGAGAAAAGGGGAGTGCTTTGAAGGTGATAACTTTGAATAACCTGTATTCGTCTTTAATAAAATCTTGGAAGAAAAGTTCGGTTATTTTTTGATCAGCCCTCGTACATAGTGGATCAGAATACAGGAATTAGTGAGCATTTCTAAAATAGAGTGTGTGCAGACTTTCACTGATGAAAAATCAGCTTAACAAACAGAGGCATGTTGTCATTTTACTTATTGTGCATATACCTGATCACTTTGTTTGATTCTTATCATAAATAATGATTGAAGAATATCTAATCCAATTTTATTGTTTTTCGAAATTTACATGTATGACAGTGATTCACAAGTGTCTAACAGATTTGCTGAACTGACGAGGCATTTGTTAAGACCAGGTGTCCACTGTGCGCTAAATTTACGCATGTGCGCAAATTTTGGAAATCTTAGGCTATATGAATTTTTCAAAATTGTGAAAACGCTCGTGAAACTCTGGAAACGGCAATTCAGAGATTCATTTTTTTTCTTAGGATGTTGTAGACTTAGTCTCTTACATTATTTTGCTTCTGCAAATCCTGATGTTTCTGTATGAAATATTTGAATGAATATAAGATGCATTCAGTTCAGTACGTTTTGTTTTGTTAACATACATGTAGAAACTCTTGATCTCTGAATTCTACAGCTATGCAGTTTGCCATATTTGCGTATGAATACAGTAGATAAAAACATTTGGGTAATTTGGAAGGATTTGTCCATTGTAAAAGTTTTATTTTCGTATTTCTTCGATCAGGCTTGCCGGGTTCGGCTTATAATAGGTGTCTATTATTCGAAGAAGCACAATTACCAGCCGCACACAACAAGATTTCTTATCTTGTTGTATTGGTTGATATCCAGCAAACTCCAGTTTTCTATGTCGTCAGCCCTATTTGCTTAAATTTCTCAAACTATTCTCTTGCTTGAAAGTGGTATATTGGTAGAGGTGAAAAGGTATCGCGAAATCAGAAATAAAGGATTATGGGTGCAATATCAATCTATTTGAAGTAAAAATCTGTATATTTATCTTAAGATATATCTGCATTTATGAAGGATCTGTTCCTTTTATCGAAGTAATGGCTAGCCTAGGCATTTTCACTGCTAGACTAGCTTTAACTTTCTCCTTAATGCTCGGTAAAACAGTAATTAAGGGAGAGCTTTTTGATATTGCAAAGTGATAGTTCTCAAATGATGCTGAAACTTTGTGACATTTCAGGCATTGCAAGAATGGCGAGAAGAATCTCAACATGAGATGACCGCTGCTCTCGAACGAGAGCGACAATCGACGAAGAATGAGGTGGAGCAGTTAGTTGCGCAGCATAAAGAAGCGATAGCTATGACCAAGAGGCGGCAGTGGTGTATTAACTGTCTCGAGGAGGCCATGTATCATTGTTGTTGGAACACTTCCTACTGCTCTATCAAGTGTCAACAAGACCACTGGCAAAAAGAACACAAACGAGTTTGTCGACGGAAGCGATAACATAAATTGTAGGGTGATTATATCGATGAGCTATAACCACGAGACAATTTGGGAAGGACCTCTGAAACTGACGCCAATTGCAGATAACCTTCTTCGCCTTGTTTCATATTTTCAATCGTGAAGGGATGATTTGTTAACTTTGTAAATAATGCACAGATTTGGCTTTAAATTTGTGCAATATCATATGTCCGACAAAGAGAGTACGAAAGAATTCGTGCACCAACAAAACTGTAAATTTTTTCTTTTGATTGTGCACATTTCCATTCGACAACTGCGTAGTTGATGCAGAGCTGTCAGAAGGTGTTTGTAAATTTTGCGGTCCTTTTATGCAGCTCCTATCATGTGGACTTCGTTGTTGACTAATATACTATATATATCATTTATCGAGTGATTTGGTACGAGTCTTAGTAGGCCACTTGTTATCTTTGTGTGTTAACTCAATAAGTATAGCCAGAAGACGTTTTGTGTACTGGGGAAGACGTTAAACAAACCAAAACACATATTCAAAGACAAACATGCAGTTGGCAGCAACGGCAGCAAGGATCTTCAGGCACTATGTTTGACTCAAAAAAAATTGGCTGAAAACAAAAAATTAAGGCCTAATGATCATTTTGATGTTTTTTCCCGGTTTGTATTTCCTCTTCGTGCTGTTCGATTGCTTTTGTCTGAAGATTTCTAAGTCTACTTCAGTATCAATGATTGACGTCCTCTGCAACCGGATGGATTTCACCTTGTCAGTAGGTCTCCATCTTATCAGAAAATAGAACGCCTTCGGTCGATACAGTAACCGGTGCGTTTAAAGACATTGGTTTCAATGATTTTGAAATGACAACCCTCCACTACGAACTCTGATCAAACTGATTTTTTTATATTCGGCGTTTCGCGATGGGGGCTCGAAGAAATTTCGCAAAGCAGCTATTCCACTCTCCCGCCCTCTGACAGATTAATTATTGTACATCTCATTATTTCTTATTGATTGTGTCACTGAATTCGATGGCCAATTGAGTTACGTGATGAACCTATCAGTTCAAAATCACTCCACGTGATAGAATTCCATTGTACATTGTTTTTCATTACTCATGTCATTTCCGCCTACATCAATCTCAAGTAGCAGCACTTCATATTCGCGCACAGGTGTCCTTTGTAAGGTCTAGGTCTGAAGTAACCATACGTTGACGGCTTCGCATTGCGTGTCTAATTATCCCTCTTCCAACTTGATACAGCTAAATATGATTTTCTTTGATTTAATGTTTTGGTGGTCGGATGGCAGTTCATTTTCTTCGAGATGTGTCTGTATTTATTTTTTACTTTTCATACAATTAATGATATCATGCAGAAGAGGCAATTATGTTATTGATATTAATTCACAGTTTTCTTAGCGAGTCTTTAAAGTGCAACACTGACAAGTGAAATTAGCTAAAAATTATTCAACTCAATGAATTTCAATAATTGAAATGAAACGCCTGATTGCCTCTTACTCATGAAAATTGTTATCTCGAAGTAAAAGGAGAGCTCATTCCGATTGTTGTGAAATATTTGAAGTTATAAATAGCACTCGAATTTTATATAAGTTATTTTCATCAGCATACTACTTATCAAATTCATTCTTTCATCTACTTCTAATGCACTGTTAACATAGAATTCACTTAAGAGCAATGATGACATATTTGTTTGAATACTGTTTCTGGTTTATACATCTTGAAGCGCACCATGATTAAATGAAAATATTGTACTGTTGATTGAAAAGCAATTCCTTGAATAATCATCTTCACACATGTATACATTGACTGAATTGTCATTATTTGATGGGACGCTCGTAAGATTTTTCATACTTTTATAGAAAATTTCTAGCGACCATAGGATTTAAAAGATCATATCGAAAAGAGGTTGCTTTAGCGAGCAATACAGATTGAGTAAGACATCATCATTAAATGGAACTGTGTAACCTGTTAGTTGCATTAAAACTGTAACTCCATTCATATGTTTCAGCATGCGTTAACATAGAGTTTATTCATCATGTACAGGAAACACATACTAGAACTCAGTATTAATGAATTATTTAATAATTATCAATCTCAGTGTGCTCAGATGATGTATTTATCAGGACAAATATACGTGCACTCGTTGTTTTCCAGACAGTAGATTGGCATTCATGAATATTTTTGCTCGTGTTTTCCAAATGTCAAAAGATTTTATGTAATTGTCGATTAATGAAACAGTAATTGAACTTTTATGTTGATTTGGATTGTCTTGTATTGTAGATGTGTTTTGTATTGAATGTAAATATAGAAAGCCTCTGATCACAAATCTTGTATAGTGTACAAAAGACTGTACACATAAAACTATTTGAAATACTTTTTCGACCTTCGAAATGTTGCTTTTCCAAATTGATAATTATTTGTGAAATCAGATTAATACGACTTGAGGATTGTATTGAACAGAGGTTGTGAGTTTGTTGTTTGTTGATATCGTTCATGATTTTGTCCTGGATATTTTTCATGAATCACGTATGCAATTGTAAAAATAATAATTTCATTTTAATCATACTTGCCATTCTATTTAGATTTCTAACTTAATCTGGACAGAAGTCTCACAGCCTTAGGTGTAGTTTTAGACGAATCATGTTATTTCCGATTAAACTATGTATTTAGTTCAGTGGAAGTTTCTTGTCCTCTGTTGATTTTGTTGTCACTTATACACGTATCGCGATATGCCCGTCTAATCGTGTTTTGAGGTGAGTCGGTTGCTTGAGGGATGACCTGAGTCCACGTCAATTGAATCATATGCTCGCTGCTAAATTTAACAAATATAAATCGTACTCGGTATGACCAAGACACATGGGTTTTGCTTATGTTTTCTGCATGTAAATATTTAACGTCGTTTTACCCAGTTAATACAGATGCTATACCGTCGGCAATGCTATCAGAGAAATAGGTTGTGTGCCGAGAAGAGTTAGAGCCGCCAGTCTTAGTTAACCAGTAGGCGCTGCCGGTGTTAATAACATTTATCAATTTCCTAGGAGCAAGATGGTTTGCATGCCGAATATCTCCAGCAGCAACTGGTTGTTGATGATCATTGACTTGCCGGTAGGAATCACGGGGAACGGGTCAGTGTGCTAAGACCATGGGGTTGAGACCCATTTTCACATCGGACATGCCTCATAATCTATTCTGTACATGCAATACCTGACTTCCCTTCTATAAATCCCCCCTTGTAAAAATCTATTACTAGCTACCTCTTGAATAAGAGAATCAAAATAAATGCCAATTGTTTATTCTCATCAAGAGTAATAGTTTTTGCTGTTGTTTGATTTGATTTTTCATCTGTTCTGCTTTCTTTAATGGATAATGTGTTAATTTTGTATCAGTAAGACACGTCAGCTAATATCTAAAGATGACATACAAAAGATATAATGAAGGTAAAAAGCATTTATATTCTTATGGTAGTGGTGTTAAATAAATAGCAGATATTGCTGATTCGTAAATCCGACCGCTTATCAATTGACTTGTCCATCATGCCTAGTGAATTGTTATGAAATGTACTCGTACATGAAATGGGCTACAGGCAAGATGCAGTGTTAGCAGCAGCGGAATTGCTCTGCGAAAATAAACTCTAGCGAATAGGGAAGTTGGTCACATTATAGTAGGTAGCGAAAAATTTTTTCAAAGATAAATAAAATAATTCAATTTTCATTGAGATTGAGCCTTAATATTCAATCAAATGACTACATGGAACGCTTTATGGGATGGAAATCGAGGTTATTCTTGTGCTGGTGTGGCAGGAGAAGTTCCGTCCATCAGCAAGCCTGATAGTTATGCTTTTAATAATGATAAAACATCATAATTAGATTTTCGGGTCAGCAGTTTTGGAAATTGAAAAAGACTATATGTGATGTAAGCCTTGTTTATGCAATGAAATGCTTGCAGCGAAAGCTTCACCTCCCGTGTGACTGAGTTTTACTTATGCTGCTCTCAATCTTCTGTGCTGAGTTTTCAGCAAGAAGGCACAGTATATATATTTCGAAAGTTTTAGTTTGAACTAGAGATGCACATACTCATACACTTCACATACTTATAATGACTTCTAAGGTAAAGTCGCAAAACATAGTTTCATAAACATGATTTGTTTCACGGGATCTTTCGATCGTTAATCATCATCAGGATAGCCCTCGTATTCATTCTTTAGTCATCACTAGACATTGCATGAACATTCCGCATGTTTCCTGACAAACGCAATAAAGCCTGTCACTGTCACAGAAGCATATGTTGAGAAGTTTTTTCGCAAGCAAATGGTTACACAACCGTCTGAAAGCGAATTTGTCGACGGAACGACTCGATGACCTTTCATCCGTTAAGCAAATATTTTCAATTTTGTTACCAAATTCTAGTGAGGTTGAGGACGACTTTGTGCAGATTTCTTGACTTAGGCCGGTCATACAATTTGTTCAGTAATCCAATGCTCTTTTTCATGTACACCGGTAAGACATATTACGTAGAGATTGACAGTACATAATTTTTAGCCGAATTGCTTTCATTGCAAGATAACAAGTTTTGACATGTTTGTCTGCTAAAATACCGACCCCTAGGTTTGAGTTGAAGAGTTCGCACCTCTAAATGGCGGGAGATGCATTATTCATTACTTTTTGGAAGGCGAATGAAATTGCAGAAGATTGGGGTATAGAGGAACGGACGAAATTTATATCGTGCAAATATGAATTAGTGCAAGCGCTTTTTACGTGAATTTTTCGGACATCATAAATCAGTGTTTCTCAACCTTTATCGCGGACTAAGCGCACACCCCAAGTGAACTACGTGGACTAAGGCTTATTTAAATAAATACGGATCTATCATGCGCAACGGCTTCTATTAAATCGCGCTGGAATACAATTTAGTATTTTCGTCTCAAATTCAGATTCTAAAGATGATGTCCCGTAAGTCCTGTAGAAAGACTGATCGCTGGTCAGATATTACTACTATTTGCAGAACATCTACAAAATCTCAATATATGATACAGTATCACGTCAACTGAGCGAACCAATTGGGATAACGCATTCTTTAGGCAACCGTGAATAATCGATGAACACAGTGCGTCACTCTGGTGGCGGATAACTGTCGGTGACTGAATCGTAATTTGCAGTAAAGTAGTGCTATCATGAACACGTAGCTGTGTGAGCACATCCTCAAGTGAAGGCACATGATCTGTAGATGCTTTCTATGTCAATCGCATTGAAGAAATACTTCTTTGACTCTGAGGCAGCATCATCTTATTAATAAACTAAGTCAAATACCAAGGAAGACGTCTTTGGATCAAATCCGCCATTAATTAAGTGCTCTATATCAAAAGCGATCTTTATTTCACTTTACTTTTTTTTACGTCGCGGACTAAGCTGACCTCTCCCGCAGACCAATATTAGTCCGCGGACAGGGGGTTGAGAAACATAAATATAGGAAATCGTGTCGTATATGTCTGCACTATTATATTCTACTTATCGCACGAACTTATTTTTCTTTGATCTACAGAATGACCTGCTTAGATTTTCATAATTTCTTCACTTGTTTCAATTTAACACTTGTTTCAATTTAATTAGTAGAAACAGTCGCCGTAATCAGGTGTGTGTCGAGTTGTGATCGATGTCAATATCTGACCTCACAACTGGCTTAATCTTTTAACTGCTTCGGAGATGATGCGTTTTTGGACCTTGTTGACACTTAAATCAACTTAATTATACCACTGTTTGGATTTTGACATTTTTTATTTTGGCGCTCAGGTTGTAATCGTGCTGTGGATGAATTGAAACATCATCATGTAGTCTGACTTCTCCCTGTTTTCCAGTTCTAAATTCGTCCTCTTTTTATAGTGAAAGAGAGAGACGCCTTTTAATTGCTTACGGAATGTGATTTTTGATTTATGCAATCATAATTCTTGGTGTTTATCGAATGACAATTCTCGGACCTTTGGATCAGGATTGTGTTCCAAAATCGGTACGAATTTGGTGCCTCGTACATGTATTCATTTGTATGTGTTTCTATCGACCGTGCTGTACGTTGCCTTAATCGTTGCACAACCCGAAAAGCCCTTTTACCTCCTGCTTGTTCTCAAATTGAACCACAAGTTCAATTAATTGATTACTAAACTTTTTCACTTGGCCAGCCTAGACACTTACTTGGTTCAGAACACAGTATGATCTGCCTCTCAAATAAAATAATTAGTGATAAGGAAATTGTTAGTTTGTTGCTTCATGAGATCATATCATAACTGCTCGTTTCATAGCTGCCCCCGTCTCCTGTCATCATTGAATGAGTTGCTAGAAATCTTCTCAATCCACTTATCAGACGCAAGCGCAGCAACACTACGGCGTGAATAGGGCGTACTATCATTAAATGGATTAAGTTTGCTAATTCCGGGATCGCAAAAAAATCACGGGATCAATCCCGTGATCGGAAAATGTCAGGATTCTGAAAATCCTGTGCATGAAGAGATTGTTTTTGTTTGTGAACTGGCTGACTTGTCTGGTGTTCGTGTGCAGATCAGAGATTCGAAATCTTCTGACCTCAATCGAGGTAAATGATGACTCATCCAATGGCTGAATATGGGAATAATACAAATTTGAAGTTTTCCAGTGAACGGATGGGCCGATCTTGATGAAACTTGCATATTGAAAGCAAACATAAGACTTACACATGGTCTCCATGCCACAGTGGTTAAATACTTGGACCTAGCGATATTTTGGTCCCGAGTTTGAACCCCGAAAGTGTCACTGGAAGTCGTCAGGAAGGACATCCGGACTTTCCTGTTCACAGCTCCAGATTAAAAGTCTGACTACGTCAGCACCGTCCAAGCCTCCAGCATGGGGGAGTGGTGACGTTGAACCATAATTTTTGGAGATGATAACAGCAACATTCTTTTAAACTCAAAAGTCGAAAGCGCCAGTTTTGAGCAGTTGACCGTTAAAAACATCGTTAACGCGAAAGTAGCATCAAGTTAGGTAAAAGGGTAGATTGACTGAAATTGTGCAAATTGCTTTCCAAATTCGAAAAAAATTATGTCATCTCAAAGATCAACACGAGCCTGATTCAATGAGATAAGCCTGATTTTTTGGTATTGCGTAGTTTCGTCTGTAGGTATCGGTGAATGAATTGACCAAGCATTCATAAGGTGTATTCCGGATGATTTTTAACATGACCTCAATTGCATGTACATTGGAAGAGAAGCAATTCGACGTGCCTCTCAGCAGTTAAAGTTGGTTAGTTAAGTCGCTAGAGCTGAATGAAAATACGTGATGACATCATTGGTGATGCGCGTGAGGACAATAGCATGGGAGCATGATGTAAGCGGGCAAGCAAGCGTCAGATTTTAGATGCACCGATGATTTAAGTGCTTTTCATCACGCGGAGTGACGAACAAGCATCAAAATGCAAGCGCATCATTTCAAATAGCAGCACTTTCATCTGGAGATTCACTGTACGTTTGCTGTAAAAATGTTAGTATTGTCATTGGATGCACCGGCAATGCCAGTACTCAACCTAAAAATATTAGTTCTTATAAAGATTCCCAACAAAAGATACCTTGCTCGTTAAATGATCATGAAGCAGCATAGGATGGAAAGACTTAACTCTTAATTATAAATATGGTCGTGTATGCTCTAACCACTTCGCCGAAGTCGACAAGACAAAGAATCTGCGATATGCTATGCTGTTTGACCAATATCGAATAAGTCACATCCTATTTCGCTTGCGACAGAACGCGATCGCATGTCTGAATTATTTCAATGACTATGACTTTTTCTGAAATTCACTTCTGTCTTAATGTGATCTTCAATGACTTCACTTTAAAATATTATTCAAGACTTTATTTTGAAACACCCCAAATTTGAAGCATTACGAGGCATCGAAATAATCACATTATCTTCATTTCAGGCAAGATTTTACTAAATATGTGCTTACAACCGGCAAATACATGCACATTGTACAATACTCGTACATTCGTTGTTGATCGTAATATTGAATGAATAAAATATGACTCCAGAAACTGTCAGTGGAATTTGATGGCATTTCTCCCATTGTATGGAGAACCTTATAATAAAAAAGAAATATGTATTGTATGTATAATATGTGATATGTAAATGAAAAGAAATATGTAATTGCAAAAAGTTATCTGCTGAACCTAGGTAATTGTTGTGCATAAACCAGGGTTGGCCGGTAAAAACCACCCTGGCTTTTACCACCTGGTAAAAACCACCAGCTTTTGTCATCATTTTTCGGCTAAAACAGGATAAAACTATTTTTTCAGCATTACTACTTAAGTTTTTTGGGTACATATAATATATGGGATCATCGCCACTCCTTACTTTATTGATGAACGTTAGTCGCACTAAATTCACTTTACTTTTCCATCATTCGATAAACATTTAGGCCTGTATTTTCACAATTCAAGCCTATCAATATCGTATTTCAATCAAGAATATTCCAGGTATAGGTGTAAGAATATGAATTATTGTAAAAAATATTGTTATAAAGCTGTTGTGCATTATTCTTCTAAGTGTGCACGCATTTTGTTGCTTTACGAATTTCATTCATTGCAAGATGCAATGGACGTCCATGCTGGAAGGAAATCACTTGGCTCTATATACAAGATCGAAAACAAGCATTCCATGAAGCTAGAAGTGTAGGAAAATGTAGAAATCTGGCCTCGGATTTCTACGATTAGCCTCCCTGCTTATCTCATAGAATAGCTTGTCTTCTAAATCTGTGGCAAATGTCCCATACCCATTGTGATTACACGAATATTACTGTGAAATTTATCCTGCACTCCCAGAATGACTAGATGAAAAATTTTGCCCTTCAACATTTTTCATGTCATGGTAATTTACCCTCACATATTTAGAGGATGAGGTTTTGTAAAATGAGTTTAAAACTTAGAGTAAAGTTTTGATTTGATCTCAAAATATGGAAATTTCAAGAACTTTTAACAAACTTGTACATCACAATAATGTCAAAATTGTTTGTCGCTCTCAGATTCTATTAACAAGATCAATTTTATTACTGGAAATGTTCTTTTGTTGAGATTGTAACTGAAGCTGTTCAGACATACGCTATACCTCACTTCATCAAGATCGCTGATGAGAACTATGTTATTTAATTATTATTTGTTCTTACAAATCATGATTTCCTGCGACAGACACAAGCATTAGTACATTTTGCATATTTCTAAAAAAAGTTGAAATGCATTCTAAGTGACTGTTGCACATTGCTTGATTTGGGAGGTGAGATTTTCCGGTGCAGAGACTTTTTGATAGTGTTTTGTCTGCCTTCTTGAGACCTGGGTTCGAATCTAGATCTGATGAAACCTAAGCTACTATTAAAATACACTCATTCTTGCTGAACACTCAACACAGAAAAATGACAGTGGGATTATTGAAGCTCGTCCACATGAAGAAAGTGGTTTGCTTAATTTAGTTCTATGTATAAACCAGTTATATTCATATATTTATTTTCATTTTTTCGTTCATTTGATGATAATTCTGCGAGTATTTAACAACTTCTGTTACATGAACCAAAGAGAAATGGTGCTGAAGTCTACATTTGTTCTTACATCACAAGAAAAGGGCAGAGCAATCGTAAAGAAAGACAACATATATTGTCGTTCGTTATAAAAACATATCATGTGGTTCCATCACAGAATGAATGTCATGTTTTGGAAGATAAGAGCTGAAAAATGCAAACCCGCATGCACGTAATACTTAAACCCCAACTTGCTGTCGATCATGTCGTGAAGAAATGGACTGATTTTTCGGAATTTAGTTTTAGCCAGTTTTTGCCGATTTTTACCTGGTTTTTACCACTTAGTGTCAAAAAACCAGTTTAGCCTGCAAAAAGCCAACCCTGGCATAAACAGAAAATTTCTTACTCGAAGAAAATCCCCTAACACGAATAAACACTCGATCACTTTCCATAACTTCCTATTGACGATTGTTGAATCCACCGGTTCATCGTATAGCAACCTTAATCAGCGACTCGTAGCAGTCGTAGGAAGGTAATTACTATTTCACTCTCGTTGGGAAGATCACCAATGACGTCATCAGGAACTTTTGCTTTGCTTTTACGCTTTGAAGATTCGGTTTGGGCGACTTTGAATGGACTGATTCAAGCAGTTAGAGTCAGACCTTCAAAATATAATGGAAACCGAAAAACCTCCGGACTACATCTTTAAGTTTTGACCACAGCTGACCAGACAATCTAAGCGCTCTGCCAAGATAAGGTGCTAAACATATTATTTTACATGGTATAAAGTTAATTGAAATTGACCATCTCGTCCATCAATGAAGAAATAACAGCAATTTTTTGGTATAGCTTAATATAGCTTAATATGTTTTTGTAAATTCAACGAATCTTGACATCATGATGAAGCTGAATGATAGCTTACACTCTGTCAATTTTCAACAATGAATTCTGTCGTCTTCATGTTAAAATCCGGCATCAAAAAAGATAATTTTCTTTTGGAAGACCTACTTACCACAACTGACTACTTCATATACATTCTTATGTCTATGGAACATAAGATTTCATATGGTTTGTCGTTTATCAAAATTGAACCAGAATTTCAACACGAAAAAACATCTGAAAATGGGTTAACTTTTTTGTGCAATTGCTTTTGAAGCGGTCTGTTTTCTAAAATGCGGTCCACATTAGAATACAAAATTCAACAATTTTGGCATATTGTAACATTGTTCGATTTGAATCCTGATCTTAAGAGGGTGTGATAAATATCATTAGTTAATGTTTACGTTTGGCCATGCTACTTATCGTCGAGATCCAAGATTCACGAATGTGTGATTATAGGTATATCATTCATTTATATACATATATATTTATAAACGTTGTTTGACACACCTATTCAAACTTGTGGTCAATTAATCGATTGCATCACAAATTTTGACTTCGAGATCAAATAATGAGCTGTGAGCTTTGTCATGAAAGAAATCCGATGTGCGCAAAGGGAAATGATTGCACGAATCAAAAACTGCATTCCAGAAGCAGTTCTGAAAAGCGTCCCTCTAAATGGACATCTTACCTACCTTCCTTCATCTCCTTTCTCGCGGCAGCCCTGCAATTATCTTTATTGAAATACTTCAAAGTACCGTGTACTTCACGCTTACAGACCCGTGAGATCTGATGATTTGCACATTCAAGCTGCTTGAGTAATGTAATAGAAAAGTCGCAAATCAGGCAAAGGAATGATATGGTATCAGGCTGCTACAAAATAAACGAAAAAGCAGAATAAGATTGAGGCTCAGTAGAATGACAAGCATTAAGTTCGCTATAGGTACAGCGGTTGTACAAGTTATAATTCAAAGTTCATACTGCTTTTATTTCGATGAGAGTAAAATCAGAGCCTCCTAGGCATAACCGACAAGCTGAGTTTCTATGCAACTTATTGTTGATCCTTTTCATGTTTTTTAAATCTTTTCATTTTTGATAGATAGCAACGTAATCCTACAAAATTTTTGTGTGAATTCGTAGTTAGAAAAGTTAGAAATCTGCTCCATAATTCTCCCTCATCTCCAAATTTTGTAGAGGTGGCCAAAGGGTTTCAAAATCATCTCTGTTTGCTTCATGAATGCTTTCGAAGCTTCTCATTTCGGCAACCAGAAGTGTTGCTTTTTGTGACAATGTTTACATAGATGTTAGCCAATCTTGTTGAATAATTTTCAAAAGTCGTTTCCTGCATTGCTGAGTGTCGGTTTATGCGTTGACTGCTGTCGTCAGCTGACATTTTGAAGTATTACTTCTTTGAATTTCAAGCTTCAAATAAGTTTGGATTAAAGGTAGAAAATTGATGAAATTGACCACTTGATTACAGCACCTTGGTATGGTCGGCGAACCTGGCGAAACTTCTACTAATGGACAGTGGCGACTGCTTGAAGAGAGGTTGGATATAACTCCTCAAGGATTAGAATTTTGCTTCGAGCGGGAAGAATTTCTGAAGGTAGTCTTATAAGCAGTGAATTTTACTTTAATTTTATCAAGAGTTCATTTTTAGAACTCCTTCGATGTGGATAGATTCATTGTCGATCGAAAAAAGCGAGTTGCACTGGAAACCTTGAAAGATGATCTGATGGCATATTTACGAATCTTGAAATCATCGCTGGTGGAGCTTATAAATCAGGACTATGCAGACTTTGTAAATCTGTCTACTAATCTTGTCGGGTTAGATAAAGCCATAACATCTATTCAGACACCCATGCAAGGACTACAAGCTGAAATCGATGTGAGTTTGCACTTTTTATAACTTAGTACTACACTGTTTAGATATGGTGTTCATTTGAAATGTATCTTTTAAGCCATGCTTTTAATTTCAAGATATGTAAATTGACAATTGAATCATAGACAACAAGGAACATTGTTGTTTGCGAAATTCCTGTTTCTGATTGGTACGTACATTTGTTAAGTAAAGAAGGAATACACATTTGATTTGTTTTAATTTGCTCAGCCTCCGCAAGGCTTTTTCATGACATTTTAATCATATTCATAATAAGATTCATCATTCAGACCTAAGTTGCCCGATGTTTTCTATACTTTGACTTACTTTCTTACTTTGGTGATGTCAAATCTGCAAGGTAGCCAAAGCAGCTAAGTATGCGGAATGGTAGATATAATCGACGTCATGCTCATGACAGGTTAGATCATTGCATTTATAGTTGAAAATGATTCAGAAAGAGGCTTCAGTTTTGTTGATCTGTAGCTGTCGGGTTGGAGGCCTACCTTTATCTTTTTCTGACTTAACCAAGATGTGGCTGGAAACTACTGTGGCTGCTTATTCATCGCTCGGCGAATTTGTGCAGAAACAGAATCTCTCTCATCTAATATTCTTTGATTTTTGTCAATTTTTCATATCATTAATATTCAGTCATTTTTTCATAAATATGTATTTAAATATTTCCGTAGGTTTTCGAAAATATTATTCCGGTCTCTAGTCGAGACCGCGAAGCGGTCGAGACGCGTTGAGGCATACATTAACATACTAAATGCTACAGTTCACCGTGCATTATTATGTCACGCTGTACTCTTCGCACTTCAGTTGAATCTACAAATTGTTTCATAAAGAATTGAAATGTAAATTACGTACAGGAAGTCGTTTTCATAATTAATTAAATTAATGAAATATTAACAAACTTAATATTTATAGACACCTCATGTTCTGAAATTGCTGCTGTGAAAATTTCATGATTATGCTCTAAATATAGTAGTCAGTAGACTAAATAATGTTTCAAATTTTTGCAATTTGTTTGGAATTAAATTCTCATTTTCATCGCTAACCAGGAAGCGTGACTCGTCACTGTCATGCATGCATAACTGACAGGCCACACATTTCTCTAACACAGATGGATTCCTTTACTATGCAGCTGATCGGATCGGTGTCTGTGCATTGTAGCAGTCTAGACAGAGGAGAACAATGCTGTGTAATCGAAGGACATCGAATTCATTCATTTCATTTGTTTTGTCTCTCAGTAACATGCGAACTGCTGCACTGAAAGCTTACCAGAGAGGCTATCTTAGGGGTCAAGCCGATCGAGGCTTTGATCCGAAGTGCCGGCCATTTGCCACTGTGTCGAAACAATTTAGGGTCCTCAAAAGTACTACTTAATTTTAGTTGCGAAAAGGCTGTCAGCGGCCTGATGGAAGGTCTTCTGGCCGAGCATGGCTGAGTTTTTGCAGGTCAAATCGTTGCATCACCAGTGTGGTCGATAGTGATCCCTCAACCTCTACCTGAGCTTTCAGCAGGTTCAAATCTCTCCAGGACAACTGTTTGGAGACGACTTATGGAGTTAAACTACTCCAGTCGTAAGAGACCATCGAAGCTGAATCTGCCCTAGCGACACAAAAAAATTGAAAATACGGTGGTTAAAATGAAACGTTGTCACTGGCGGAATCAGTGGTCACGTGTTGTTTGGTCGGATGAGGCAGCTGTCCGATTAAAATTCAAAGATGGATGTCTACGTCTACTTGACTGAAGTCTGGGCAAGACATTCCTGATCGTGGAGTCAGGACGATTGAAGGAAATTGCTCAACTGGGGGATCCATTTGGAGTGATGTTTGCAGTTTACTGCGTGTTATGAGGGAAAACATTAACTTCGAACGCTACGTTCGAGTACTCGAAGAACATGTTTATCCTTTAGCATTCAGTTTAGGTGATCCATCATCTGATTGGATTATCATGGATGACAATGCTCCTTGACACCGTGCCTGGGCAACTCAATTGTGTAAAAGACAGGCAGGAATACGAACCTTGGATTGGCCGGCAAAGTCTCCTGACTTCAATGCAATCGAGCATGTTTGGTCTATCGTCAAACAGCGAGTTCGTCGATGAATTTGTCCTAGCAATGATTTGAATCGATTGGTATCTTTAGGCAGTAGTGGAATCAGATTGATCAACAGATGATCAGAAATTTTAATCGGCAGCATGCCTAATCGCATCCGAAAGGTAATAGAACTTAGAAGAGACGAATCTGGATACTAGGGAGCGCACGCATCAGTCCTTTTAAGGACTAGGCCCTTACTGAGCCAACATATAACACAGAAAGATATTTAATATGATTTAGGAAACAAATTCATACTGTTTAATATGAATATGAAATGTTGCTGTTTTAACTAATTTTTAACTATTTATGAAACGGACTGTATGGCGATGGACATAAGAAGCAATTGATAAGCACTTGTCCACGGTATGAAAAACGCGAAGGAATCATGTGCGCCACACAATCAATCAGTGCGTCACATGAACGTCGTGCAATAATATTTAATCAAATATGCGCTACTTCTCTTATTTCATTAATGCACGGCATACGAAATTTTGGCCGTATAACAGTCATTTAGCATGATACGGTATGTGCGTATTAATCAGAAATCAGTATTAATTTCACAGACAGCTATGTTCCTTGCTGTCTATGATTCAGATGCAGAATTGTCACTGCATATTTTGTTTATGACGAAAGAAAATATCGCTTTTGAAGGAAATATCGGTTTTTTATCCGCGATTCACATCAAATAAATCGAATCGATAGGCTTAATCGACACATTGCTGTCATTCTTGCTCATTTGTGAGGTTCTATCAAATCTTAATATGCGGTTCCCATAAAGCGATTTTGCTATGTATGATGGAGCAATGTATTCCACAGTGAACACTTCTGTTGCGCGAAGTGCAGAGGATGTCGCTGTAGAAACCAGGCTTGCCGTGGGAATGGGAATCTTGCGTCAGGTCATGGGAATCCCATGGGAATTAAATGAAAATTTTGATCACCAAAATAAGATAAATTTAAATCTTATTTGAAAGTATCAACTCTTTTTTGGTTTGCAAAGGTTGTGAGAAAGCGAGAATGCAGGCTGTAGTTGCACTCATCTTACTGGATGACTAGGCGAAGCCGCTCATGAATGACGCACAGATTGAAGTGAAAATACAACATTGATACATGTACATTGTACAGGTGTGTCTACAGTAAGCAGGCTGTCCTTGTCTGAAAAAAGCATGATTCTGTCAGGGTGACGAAACACGGGTCGGTAACCATCATCATAACAATTCTTTTCTTGGCTTATCAATCTTATAAGAAGACTAATATCGGTCTTGAATGAGAGAGAGAGAGAGAGAGAGAGAGAGAGAACCTGGATTATGTAATTATCTGTTGAGGCTGTCTGTCAGTTCGCATCGTCAACCGACGGGAGGAGAATCAGTATCCATGTCAGTGACCGACCGATTCTCTCGCCCCGTGCGCTGCATGATCAATTTCACTTACGCAACTTTTGACAATTCAAGTGAGGGAATGTGAGCTCGCAAAACATTCTTTTCTCCTGATTGACGCTTGGCGATGATTCATTAGGCTGCAGACCGAAGAGGAACCCAGCTATATGATGTAATTATAATCGTCTGCAACTTCAGTTCCCACTCTGAGGCAGGTCGTCGCTGCGATGTCTTCGAGCAAGTTCTTCGAAGTAGACAAAAAACTCAAGCCATCAAGTCGGTCAGCGGCACACTTGTCGCTCGAACCGCACCACAGAGTCCATCGTTCTTCGGATGAATGTGATTCTGAGTTGAGATCCTGCTGCCTTGCAGGACATTCCATCAGTTGATGAGAAAAGGCTAGGTCCACAGCCGATAACTGTGGTTGGTGTCAGCAAGGGCATGCGACCGTGAAACTGTGCTCCATTATAAAAATGCGATGACAAAACTACAAATGGCCCCCAGTACCCGGCAGTCTTTGAATAGACAGGGGGTGCGAAGAATCCCCGGGCGGGATCTTCGCAAAATTCACAAAAATGTAAGAGTCTGCACCGCAAATGTAGGGTCACTGTATGGAAGAAGCAGAGAGGTGGTAGAGATGCTTGGCAGGAGAAAGGCTGATGTGTGCTGTGTACAGGAGACGAGATTTAAAGGGAATGGCTGTAGATTTTTTGGAGACGGCAGCGAAAGGTACAAGCTGTGGTGGTCCGGTGAAATAACCAGTAGAGGTGGAGTTGGTGTTTTCGTTAAAGAGGAGATTGTGAAAAATGTCATAGAAGTGGAAAGACCAAGCACCAACATTATAAAGCTGAAGATGGTAATTGATGGTAAGGTGTTTCACATCTTTTCTGTCTATGCACCTCAATCAGGAAGACCTGTTGCAGAAAAAGATGAATTTTGGGAAAACTTGGATGATGAAGTGTCTAAAGTCCCTATCTCGGGGACGTTAGGTGCGGGAGACCTGAATGGACACGTAGGAAGAGATAGGAGAGGCTTTGAAGATGTCATGGGTCCTTACGGCTTCGGCAATAAAAACCCTGAAGGAGAAAGGATTTTAAATTTTTGTGAGGGACAAGAGCTTGTAATAGTAAACACCAAATTTCACAAAGATAAAGAAAAGCTGATAACATATAAAAGTGGTGAATGTTCAACACAAATAGATTACATCCTGGCAAGAAAAGAGACCCTGAACAAAACGAAGGATGTGAAAGTAATTCCTGGAGAGGCATGTGTGGCACAGCATCGCCTCCTCGCTATGGATATGTGCTTAAGAGCGGAAGAAAAGGCAGTGGAGAAACCACTCGCCAGGAAACTGAAAGTGAGGAAATTGAAAGATGAGGGCACGAGACAAGAATTCGAGAGAGTTTGGCAGCAAAAGAACAACACACAGGACAGCAATTGGGACCAACTCCAAGCCGACATTCTAGAGGCTGCGAAAGAAATTTTGGGAGAAACAAGAGGACGCCCCCGACAAGTAAAGCGGGAGACTTGGTGGTGGACCTGTGAAGTACTGAAAATAATAATATCCAAGAAGGAGGCTTTCAAGAAGTGGCAGAAGTCGAAGAATGAAAGCGACAGAAGACACTACAAGGAAACGGCTAAGTTGGCGAAAAAGGCCGTTGCGAAAGCTAGACAAGAATCGTGGGAATCTTGGAGTAAAGGTGTGACCAGGGTGGAAGCCCAAAGCAAACTTTTTAAGATTGCACGGCAAATGAAGTCGGAGAGAAACGATGTTATTCAAGGAAGCTATGTGAGAGGGGCAACATGCGAGATTATGGTTCAAGAGCACGACATAAAGATGAAGTGGAAAGAGTTCTTTGAGAACTTGCTGAACTCGAGCAACGACTTCACCACGGAACACGTCACCAAAACGGAAGGACCAATCGAACAAGTCACAAAGGAAGAAATCAGATAAGCACTGGCCAGTATGAAGAGCGGAAAACCCCTGGACCTTCGGGACTGACAGTTGAATTATTGAAAGGAGCCGGTGAAAACATTCTGGCTAGGCTGGAACCCGTGTTTCAGGAAGCAATCGGTAGTGGACTGATTCCACCTCAGTGGCATAAGAGCCTTACTGTTCCCATCTTCAAGGGTAAAGGTGACAGCCTTAATTGTGGCAACTACAGAGGTATCCGACTGCTCGAGCATGGCATGAAGTTATTCGAGAAGTTTTTGGAGAAAAGGCTGAGGAAGATCATCGACATCGATCACCGCCAGTTTGGTTTTATGAAGGGCAGATCAACAACGGACGCTGTTTTCATCCTCAGACAGCTGCAAGAAAAGTTCGATCAAAAAAAGAAAAGACTCTACCACGTATTCGTTGACCTAGAAAAGGCTGTCGACAGGGTACCGAGACCCGTAATTGAGTGGGCTCTAAGAAGACAAGGAGTTCCCGAGAGACTTGTAGCGGCAGTAATGTCCCTATATCAGTGTGCAACCACCCGGATCAAGACGAGTGCTGGTGTCACGGAGGAAGTACAAATCAGAGTTGGTCTACATCAGGGCTCAGCTCTCAGTCCTTTGTTGTTCATCACAGTAATGGAGGAAGTGGCAAAGGAATGCAGAAGTGATGGTCCGTGGGAGCTACTCTATGCCGATGACTTAGTGCTGACGGCAACGTCAAAACAAGACGCTAAAAGGAAACTCGAGGCGTGGAACATTCAGCTGGAAAAGCGAGGACTGAAGATCAACGGAACCAAGTCAAAAGTCCTTGTCACCGGTAAGAGTCTTAAGGAGCAGACGAAGTCAGGAAAATGGCCTTGCAGTTGCTGCATGAAAGGTGTCGGGGTGAACTTATCTTCTGTGTTTCGTGCAAAATGTGGTGCCACAAGAAGTGTTCCGGACTTCGTGCCCTCAATGGAGTCCACAGTTTCCGTTGTCGAAAGTGTAAATGGCAAATCTGCAGACGGCGATGACTCCCTAGAAATCAACGGCATGACGGTGAAAGAGGTGCAAGATTTCTGCTATCTTGGGATGTCCTTGATAGAGAAGCCGGAACGGAAAGTGCAGTCAGAGCGCGCATTGCAATCGCGTGGAAGAAGTGGCGGGAGCTAGCCAGCCTGTTGACAATTAAGGCATCCCGTTGAGTTACAGGGCACACGTATACGAGTTGTGCATAAGATCCGTCCTAACTTATGGTGCGGAAACGTGGCCACTCACTCAAAAATTGATAGAGCAGAGGCCTTGATAGGCGAATGCTGTGTTTTATGGCACATGTCAAGCTGAAGGACAGGGTACCAAGTGATGAAGTGGCAAGACTGTGCGGCATACCCGAACTTCCTATTCGCCTACGTCAGAAACGCTTGCGGTGGTTCGGGCATGTAAGGAGAGCAACTGATAACATCATCGGTGAGGTATGCCAGCTTTCGGTTGACGGTCGCCGTCCACCAGGAAGACCGAAGAAAACGTGGTATGCCTGTGTCAAAGAAGACCTAGAACAACTGAAGGTCAAGGAGGACACTGCTCTAGATCGGAAAGCGTGGAAGAAAGTCATCGCAGGAACGTCCAACCCTGGTGGAATCGGGAACAAACGACGAAAAACGAAAAAGTAAAGTAAGATCTGCGGTGGACAACTACACTGTATTTCTATCAGAAGAAGACTGTCATGTATCTGACAATTGGCCACCTTTACCTTCACTGAAATCTCTTGGATATTATGGAAGCCGTCAAGTGCTTCTTTGACAGAGTTGAGGTTGATGAGCCAACTTCTCATCCATCTTACCCGAACTATCTTACTTTGGAAATTCACTTGTTCCAAATGCAGATTAGTGAAGAAGTGCCTGCCATCGCTGGGGAGACTTGCTGCCTTCTACGAAACCAGATGAGAAAGAAGCTGTGGCCATATTGTGGTTCATCATTTGTAAAAGCGGCTTGTTATTTGTCAGGCATTGATGTCTGCAACACGGCTTTGGATATGGTGAAAACTCTTAGATATTCCAGGAAAAAGACCCGAGAATTGCAGGTGTTCATGAATGAATGGGAGCAGGAGATGCAAAGATTCAAATCGAGTGTTGTGAAATATTTGAATCAGCTGCTTGATTCAATGCATATATCTGATATCCCCACGGACAAAGTCAGTGATAACTAGGAACGTGAGCCCTCGACATCCAGCGATCCGTTTGAGACATTGTTTGCTCCACGCCCAAAGCGCATGAAGACTTCGCTTCATGAACAACTTGAAACAGAAATGTTGCTTTTTGAGACCATTCGTGTGGCCTCCAGACATCCGACCAAGGATTTTTGGAAAGAGAAAGGACCACAAATGAGACTTTTGTCAAAGTGTGCAAAAATTCCACCCCAGTGTCATCGGCTTCTGTAGAAAGACTATTCAGCGAGGCGGGGATTCTCTTATCAAAGCTTCGAAAAGGCTCAAGCCTGACAAGCTCAGCGCTATGATTTACACGAAATATGCTTGTAAGTTAGAGACTGTATTATAATTCAGTTCCTAGGTTTGCATGAACATTTCTTATTCATTTGATATATTTTATAACGTTTGTTAATCCATTGACATTTTTCTAGTGCATCGGCTATTCTCTAGATTTTCATACCCGTAGAAACGTTTGTTAATCCATTGATATTTTTCTAGAGCATCAGCTATTCTCTTGATAGCCTTCATTGCCGCATGGTAGCGTTTTGCGTTTGTTAATCCATTGATATTTTACTTCAGTATCTGCTATTCTCATGATTGTTTTTATACCCGCATTTTGTTCGTTAATCCATTGATATTTTCTTGAGTATTTGCTTTTGCCTTGATGGTTTTCAAAGTGACGCTTGTTAATCCATCGATGGTCTTCATTCGGCATCACGCGGGTCTCAAAGTAACGCTTGTTAGTCCATTGATAATTTATTGAAGATCTGCTATTCTTAGATTGTAGTACTGTCATTCGTAGGCCTTTATACATAATAGGGCCTACATTGGAGAGTTTTTATAATATGTAGCTTTCATCAATCCATTGATATTTTTTAATGTTTGATGCCTTTTTAGCAGCAACGTTTGTCAATCCTTGGACAAATTTTCAATAAACGTTTGTTTCTCGAATATAAATTTGTCTTTTTGCATTTGTGGCTTTATCATCAAAGTTAGATAGAATTGGAATTACACCGTACCTAAATACATGGGATGCGAGCGAGCGTATTATCACATATTCATAAATCAGTAGTTGTTTTCTGTTGATAAGTCATAGAAATATGCGTAGGCGAAGTATTGACTTCATTGCTTGTATACAGGCACTGTACTTGTATTGTAAACTTAAATATGATATTGCGATGAGCTAGAAGTTTGCCATGTTCATCACAAGTACGGCACCGCATGAAGTGAATCAGAGTCAATAGACATGCGAATATGTGTATGTATAGGCCTATATGTAATCGAAGACTATTTCGATGAAGTCGTCATTTATTGATTGACTAATCCCTGAAACAAAATGATAGATATTTTTGACAATTAGTAAAAACTTGCAATTTTTGGAAATTACAAAATAAGATAGATTGATATGCCAATACTTTTTCATCCAAAAGATAGGTCAACTAAAAGCGCTTAATCTCATCAGTTCAATTACGAAAATCCGTTAATCGACTTGTAGTCCGAAAGAAGAGAACCATAAACCGTATATAGGAAGAGTAATGAGCCATGGGAATTCTGATGGGAAATACTGAAAAATCCCGTGGGAATGGGAATTCAAAATCAATTGCCACGGCAAGTCTGGTAGAAACACTATACTGTTCATATAAATGAAAATTGGTTTCAAATAAAATCAGCAATATTTTTTGAGTAATGATTCATTCGACAAAGATCTTTGAATTTATTAATTGTGCATGTTAACTCTACTTTCTATTTATTCTGCATTTCAGTATTCACCATTTTTCATATATATACGTAAGTATAAAGAACATCTAATTCACATTTTAGGAAGTGAACATGGAAATTTCTGACACTATCAAAGCAATTGAAGCAACATTGACGCGGAGGCAAGAAATTCGAAATCGCAAGGTAGGTTTGACTTCCAGTAGTTTGTAGAAGTATGTTTCATTCGATTTTGACAGATGAATCTGAAATGAAAGAAGCGGAAACAAATATCAAAATGCAGCCAGATTGATTTATTGTAAAACAAACTGAGTGAAATTCCACTAGTGCAGTGTGATGAAATAAAACGGAGATCACGGTTGAATCAATATGCATTAGCTTATACACCAACTGAAAGCCTCTAAGCTGAGATATTATAGATAGTGTCCAGCATATCTTGCAACTGATTCATAGACTCCTATTTATAAAATACAGCACTCATACTGAAAATCGAGGCGAGTCGTCGAAATTTATCACAAAATGTAGAAAGTGGCGAAGCTCAGACCTTCGACTAAAATTGACCTTGAATAGTCAAAACCAGTGGTCGGGCCAGCTGCGAAAATCTGCGAAAATGTTTTAAAAATGAACTCACTGCTAAAGAAATGGACTTGGTCCTGCGTAAAATTGAAATCTTATAATTCTTGCCTTTAAACCTGTGCTGTCTAATCGAACAAATGCTGGTTTACATGATGGAAAAAGTAAACTAGTGACAACTAATTATATTATGTTATTCATTGCATCACCAGTTCGTGAAGCTTCATGTTCATAGTATCGTCTTGTAGCAGGTTCAGTAAGAGAGAAGAATTGCAGAAGTAGTTCTTAGCACCTATTAAGTGAGTTTGTGTGGCTGCAGAATATTGTTGAAAGCCACCGTGCCCATTTTTTCAAATAACCACGCTTGAAGCTTTCAAAGCTATGTTTAACCCATTTTTGACCGAATTTTTGATTTTTATATTAGCAGTAATTTTGATATATTTTACCTTGGTACATATCGAATTCACTATTATTTCTTTCGGAATTTCATTATTGCGCTCAATATTTGAAATTCAAATTTTGTTCCATAAGTGGAACTGTGAGCATGAAAGGTAACATTCACTTTGTCCTCCACAAGTGGAACTATGAGCTCTGAAGGAACAGTCAATTCAAAGATATTCTCATCGACGTTAAATTTTCAAAATTTATTGATTGCTTAGAGGCAACACAGACGGTGATAAGCAACACATTATAATCAATGAAACGCAATTCAGTTTTCAAATATCAATAGACCATTATCAAACTTAATTTTTTCAATGAAACAACAGAATCAAGAATAAACACAAACTAACACTCAGGTTTTAAAAGTTCACTTCAAAATTAGTTTCCAACAGAATGAAAATCAGCAAAACATCTTTCATGCAAATTCACTGAGCATTTCAAACACATCTTCTCAGTGTTTGCTCGACACAGAGCACACCTGTTCTGTTTAAATGCTGGTCCAATGTTATGATCACCCACATTGGATTTCCTCAAAGTCAAAGGCACTCGTTTTTCGAGGCTCATGTGCTTTGCTTGTGGAGGTTTTCCTCGATATGGTCGTTTTGTTCGCGCCAGAGACAGATAATTCTGAACGATATTTCTTCGAAACGCAAGTTGATCCAGATCATGTCCAGATTTTCGATGTAATTGCCATGCATTTTGCATCGCCGACTCTATCGCAAATAAAAACAACGGCCACCACCACTTCTTTGAACGAATGGAAGTGGCGTAATATGACATTGGTCCATCCTGTCTACACCCCCCCATGTATTTGTTATACTCATGGATCAATCGTGGTTGTTTTATTGCTACCTTTTTCTTCGACGCCGCTGACCATCGGGAAGCTGCAGACATAGGTTCGATGCCGTGTGCCGTGCTGACGACGTGAAAAACTTTATTATCGTTAAAAACAACTACGATGGTCTCAGTACTAGTGTTAACACGATAGTCAAAAGAGCCCCTTGGTTCTTTTTTAAGTTCCTTTTGATCTTTCAATGGGCATTTCGTTGTTCTGTTCGACATGATGGTACCTGTCAAACTAATATTTTGCCGGAGAAGTCGATCACATAACTTCAGCGAAGAAAAGAAACGATCACAATAAATATTGCAGGGAAGATCTGGTACACCTTTTAACAAACGCAAAACTACACTTGCTCCCAATCCAAGCTCAGGATCAATCTGCGATTTACCTTGATAAGGATCAAAATCAATTAAGTAACCTTTCGAGTCACATAAACACCAAATCTTATACCCATATTTCTGAGGCTTATTATGAATGTACTGCTTACCACTGTGTTTGCCGTAATATTTTGCCATTGCTTCATCAACACACAGGTTTTCTGGAATGTGATCCTTGATTAAATTTGAATAAATGGTTCTCAGCTTGTCGAATAAAGGGCGAACTTTGGCATACTTGTCGTTTTTATCCAATTGATCATTGTCACTGAAATGTGAATACTTTTTCAGCAGTTCGAAACGAGCTCTGGACATCGCATTACAAACGAAGGAATTTGTTGTTTCAGTATCATCTTCCCACATCATCCTCCATCGTGGAACACTGATGTAACCGGAGATAAAAAGAATTCCGAGAAAAGCACGAATTTCGACCTTGTCAGTCTGAAACGTAAAATCATGGTAGCGCTGCGCAGCATCGATTTTGAACATGTCCACTATCCACTCAATCATTTCATCAGTCATCACCGATTCAAAACATTCAACAGGATTATTTGGAAGCTGCAAAGAATTTTCAGTTGGAAAAAGTCCCCGCTCTTTTGGATTTAGGTCACTCTTGACCCAGGAGATCACCGACTCTGACACACATGTAGGCACATCAGCATTCGTATGAACCGAAGGTAATTCGTTGATTTCATGTGATCGTGTACAGAAATGTCCTTCAACCGGAGCAGTCAGTTGTCGTCTTGATAAATTGTTCACACTAAAACACTCATCCTCACTCCCACTGTCCTCATCAGACTCTTGGCCGTCACCTGGCGGTTCCATTATAATCTGGGCGCTAGCAATATCATCGTCGTTTTCAATAATGCTGACAACTTCATCGAGCGTGTATCTTTTCGACATCTTATTTAAAAAATGAAGATAGATAGCGTTTATGCACGGCAATGGCACCTATTGGCTATCGAGTGACAGGTAATTTCTTTCAACAAGCGCTGTGGTGGCAGACGTCAGATTCCAACGTCATATGAAGGGAAGATATCCATGCACCTATGAGAGTTTCGAAAGGCTTATTCCATCTGTGGCGTAGATATTGCACGTGTGATAACTGATTTTATTCAATCTTTCAACGATCGCTGAGTCAGCAGAAGTAGCTGTTGATAATATCATGTTTCGAAAGTACTGATACCTGTCATGCCCACAGTTCCACAAGTGGAACAAATTTTGAATTTCAAATTTAACAGCGTAGGATCTGTTTCAAGACTGAGATTGCATTAAATCATGACAACCTCGATGCGAACAATACATTTAAAGTGCTATTTCGTTGTTAAACATATTTTTTATATCAGATTAGGAACAAAAAGAAAAAGACGTATTTTATCTTATGAAATTTTTGGAATAACTCATGTATTCATGCATTTCAGAAGCATTGTGGTTATGAAGAATGTCATGTTTTAGATTTTATATCATCGGCTGCTTCAATTATTATGTCTAGTATACAAATTTTTATACAATCAGTTTTCATTGCCTCTCCAACTTAATTTTAAAATTTTGTTCCACTTCTGGAACTGTGGTCAAAAATGGGTTAAGAGGTCGCCGGCACTTCCATAAAAGAATAACAAACGGCTTGTATTGAAGTCTCCATATCTCCGCACCTGCGAAAGAAATTCTCTGAAAATTTGATTTCAAAATTTTTTTATTTCATGCATGCGAAACAGCTAGAGTCATTTGAAGCGCTGGACATTCCCACTTCCCATAAGATTTATTCCTATATTTCCGATATTCAGTTAGCGATGCAACGGCCTGATGGATGCTGGTGGTACACTGTAGCTGGTCAAGAAATCAGATCACACAAATCAAGATCACATGAAAGTATCAGATAAAGCGATGAGTGATGCACTCTCCACTTTTTAAGAAATGGCTGTTGCCTGCCAGTAAGCAATCTTACGAACGCATTGTAGCGAAGTGGATGCTGCGAAAAATGGAGTGCATTTTATGCTAGATATGCAGAAAACTTAACTTAATATTGAAAACAGACTTTTTCGCAAAATCCACAAAATCTTAGAATCTCGAGACATGGACTATGATCGTCGTGAAGAAGCTGCCATCGACATCAAGTCATAAAAATTCGAAACCGTATACCGGTATGTTAAAGGTCCAGAACGGACATACACATTGAAAGCAATAGGATACGCAGTGGACACGTGTTGCCATGACAGTAGTACCCAAGGGATATCGTCTTCTTTGACTGACGATGGTTAGGTGCTAGTTCCTTATCGGCGTACTCTGTAAAGATTCACGGCTACCGTTATTTATTTTGATAATAAGAAGCTTTATTCCGATATGACAAACGCATGACGGATAAAATGAATTACAATAGAAACAAATATTCAACTTTTGCATGTTTCTCTAGTTTCACTCTTGTTAGTAAGACATAAATCTAGCAACATTGTAGCCGAATAAACCATTAACATACCCCGGGCTTCTGTTTTAATGAGAGCATAATTTATCTGACGTACTAAGTGGACGTCTTATTTGGATCGCAGTGTGCGAGCGTTGTTGACCTTCGTCTATTTGGACATAACTGCCAACAAGCCATTCTGCCACACGTTGCCAATCACAGACAGTTGTTGGTCAAGCACCATTCAAATGCTTGCTTGAAAATACAAGAGGAGAAGGAGGAACGAAGACGACAGATGACCATTAGAAAAGGGTGAAAACAGTTAAGACTTGCTAATAAGAAGAGTGGTAAGAGAAAGAGGCATAGGAGAAAAGGAACACACAATGAAGAGGAAAACCAGTAATAAGATGTGGACATCGAGCCGGAGTTGATATTGCAGGAAAAACACATCTTGTTAGGTTGAATTATATCTACTGGTTTGCAGGCTTTTGGTCTAAGACCTTCGTCAGGTGCAAAAATAATGTATTCACAATTTTTTTCCTGCAGACTACTGCAGCCGTGATAATGAAAAGCCAAGAAATATTTTTTGATTTTTTAGTTCTACTTCTATTCCTCTTCCTTACATCATTAGACAAACAGATTTGACCCCCAATTTTTTCGACCTTTTTCGCCTCTCAGCACCACCGTGCAAGCAAGACTGCTGTGGGAGGAGGCGTCAATGGAAAAAGAATACCGCATTATATTCAGATGCATTTCAAGGTTCTTCATGGACAGGAATGTTACATCTTTATAAGAACAAGAATTCTATTAAGATCCTTTAAGAATTCTTTAAGATTTCCATACCTCTGAATTTCTACATCATCCGTTGTTCAGGGTGTCCGCGCTCCCTGGAAAACACTTGGAAAATGAATTTTACTCAGGAAATCCTGGAAAACTCCTGGAAATTTTGAGACTAATTAAAGCACTAATTGCAAGTTGTTGAAGTCATACTTGCTCTATGGTTGAAGTGTTTTCTATTTTTCTAGATTTTATTCTTCATATCTCTACTTATTTGTTACAATTACAGCCTTCATTCTCAAGCAATTTTTTTGTTTTTAGAATATTTCAGTGACTGGAATCTCCTATCATAACGTATACAACATGAGACTGAACTGCGTGGTATGGTTGACTATGAATTGGTGTCGAATTCCTAATCGTTGTACAACATGGTGAATTAGTAGCTTTGAATTCCCTCATGAACGCTGCGCGGTTTGGTGAACTAGAAGTTGTAAATTCCCTCACTAACGTCGTGTGGTATGGGGAACTAGGAGCCGTAAACTCCTTAATTAACGTCGTACGGAATGGCGAACTAGGAGCTGCAAACTCCTTAATTAACGTCGTACGGAATGGCGAACTATAAGCTGCAAACTCCCTCATTAACGTCGTGTGGAATGGGGAACTAGGAGCCGTAATCTAGGATTGATGCTATTACACACTTGATTGCCGTGTGGCAGAATCTACTGACGCAAAATGGTGCTGAACCTATAATAAACTTCATTTAGGCACCAGGCTTGTTCCGAATGATCCGAGGCTAATATCGATTATTTTCAAACACATTTCAAGTAGGTTTTCAATATGTAGATATATTATTCCCGACACGTCGTGTGCCAATGAGCTTTCCTCGGTCAATTCTTCTGTGTCATTCTCTGATTGTGATTACTCTCATGGATATGCAGCACATCAACCATTATGTTCCTTTTCTGGCTCTTGGTCTTCCACCTTCCACGGATTCACGCAGCAATGCTTCAGTTCAAATGATCTTATCTGAATGACAACGGTCTGACGTTCACCTTGCTGCATTTTATTATAGAGTGGACTTTACAGATATTCTGTTAATTGTTACATTTCATTGTTGAGTCTTATATTTTTCGCTATTGATTGTTGCACTCTCATTTTTAGTCTCCTCAATCTGCAAGCTTTAAATTTTTTTTCCGATCGGTTACATTTTCATTTTTTTATAAACATAATGTAGCCGTCTGATGCATATATTGGTATTTTTTAATTGGAATCACCTGCGCCTTCAAAATTCAACCAGTTTCACACCACTTTTTAAATCTTTTTCGTCAATAATATTATTTTTATGGTGTGGAAGCTCCTTAGCCACAGAATTTTGGGTAGATTTTACCCGGAATTTTTCTTTTAAATTTGACGCGTGCATTTGAGCAAAATTTCTTTGCAGAAAGTATAGAAATTTTCGTTCAAATTTGACCCCTGATTTTTGGTAAATTTCCCTGGAAAACCTGGAAAATGAATTTTACCCTGGAAATCCTGGAAAACACCTGGAAATTTTCATTCAAATTTGCGCGGACACCCTGGTTGTTTATCCTTCGATTCATCATTAATATTTGTCGTCTTCTTTTGATGAGAGCTCTTACTTTCTGTTTATTGCTGAATTGGCTTTTTTCCTTTTGGTTGTGACATTGTCGACACCGGCTACCAATTGGAACGGATCAGTGGCGGTTATTGACCTTTTGTTATGTTTATGACATGTACATGCATGTACTAATTGATTAAATGAATTCGGTAACCAAATGCCTTAGCTTAATACTTTACATTGTATTAACAAAATGGCTCCTAGGAAATAATAATGGATGACGGTAATTGCGAGTTCATGTAATTGGATATTTGCTAAACATTTTCTATGAGAGTAATCAATGACAAAACGTAGTCGCCTTCGTAAAATTTTGCTTGTCGCAAGTAAGCACTTCATTGCCGTTTGAATTGCTGCGTTGTAGCTGTTTATTTTGCGGAAATTGCATAAAACATACAGGATTATTATTTTCTCTCGAAATACATTAGACGATCTTGGTCAAGCGCTTTGATCAGAGCGGGGTTAACTCGGAATGATCATGAAATATGATTGTATTGGTAGGCCTGCGAAAATTTCGTGGAGCTGCGAAAAAATGGAAAATCTCAGGCCCGACCACTGGTCCAAACCCAACGGTGTTGGTGAAAAGATCGAAAATGCTTTAAAGCTTTCATTCACAAAAGCTTTGATCGGATGTTTCAGTTTGAAGAGACCCACAGGTGGAAAGCTACAGTAGGTGTGAATCGACAGCCCTCTCCCACAGTATGGATAGGGTTCACCCAAAGGACTTCAGAGTCAATCCCTTCAAATCCTTTCTGTATTCATCGTATGGGCAAAATCGCTGATTACAACTTATCGATTAATTTGCGCTTGAACTTGAAGTTGAATTAATCTGCGGTACAATGTTCAATTCCTTCACAAAGTTTCATGCTCATTCACGGTGACCGATGATCACAATTCAAGCAACCACGTATGATGGTTGCTGTTTGATAATTTCTTCATGTAGTGCTTGTTACGTCAGCGCGGAAGAATGACTGCTGAACAATATTTTGAGCAAATATTTATTGTGTCAGCTTTCAGAAATTCCAGACAGTGAAGCATTTATTAGTGAGTCAATTTCCCATCGTTACACCAGAGCAATAACTACGAAAACTTTTTCACCCAAGAAAATCGATGAATTTCGGGCTCTTTACCTGATTTCATTAACTTCGATAGTCTTTTAATCACAAACGTAATACGAAGCATGTGCTCTAAGTTAAATTTTTTTGCTTGTCTGGCCCTACTCTCATGGACAAGCCAATAGGAGAATCGCGAAGAACCTGTGATACGCAGCCAATGTCACACTAATTGCAACCACGAAAGTGGGTCTGTATCTGAATGTCAAGAATAAAATCATGGCTTTCGGAACGAAGTGCCATACATCGAGATGAGCGGCTCTTTAGTTGGATACTGTACTAAGTTTCAACTTTCTTGTTGCTTTATTGTCACAAGATGGGAGGTAAGAAAAAATATATCTTTCCCCCAATTTATAGACGATTTTTTTATCTATCGAAATAAGGATCCCCGACGCGTTTCGTCACGGTGGACAGTCTGAAGGGCTAAGTAGATACACATGCAGTTGGATTAAATAAATGAAGGATTGTTCAGTGACAACTCGTTGGCGTTTTCACTTGTTTGTGGTTGATTTGTGGCTTGTTCAACGTTCTGAAGCGTGTTTCGGACATTTTAGTTCGCATCGAATTCATTTGTTTGTTTCAGGACAGAAAGATGGAAATTATCGATGTCCATCATTCAAAGGTCAATTTAACTATGTTCAGATAATGCATTTTTGCAATCTTGACAGTTCAAACTGTCTATGTTCATCACACTGCAACTTCAAAGGTCGAGAAGTTTGACCAATGTAATTCTTATGACAAATTTTACATTCAAAATAATAAGCAATGTATTTATCACTACACTGTTAACTAAAGGTCTGTCCAGGTTTACGGGTAGCACGAACAGGAGTTCATATTTACTGACCAGTTAATTCATTTTTCTTAAGTAATTATCACTACCATTGAGAGTATCCAACGTGACCAATCGCGTCGGGGATATTCCATCGTCTATAAATTGAGGGAGATATATATTTTTTGCATCGCTGAAATTTGGATAATGAACCACCCGTTTAAGATAAAGAAAGATCAAGATGGGAGAGACTGGGGAATTGAGAGGACGAATTGACGAATGAGCCTGTCAAAAGAGACGTATCTGACAAACATTCGGAAAAGTCCTGATATTCATTTGTCCCACATAAAACCATGTGGCTATCTGGAGTTCTCGAGTTTGCTACATGGTTGTAAAACATAAGCCCTGAAAAAAGAAAGTCGGTGGCTATCTGGAGTTGTTTGGGATGTGGCACTGGCGAAAGATCAGGCTTGCCGTGGCAATTGATTTTGAATTCCCATTCCCACGGGATTTTTGATGGGAATTCCCATTCCCACGGGATTTTTCAGTATTTCCCATCAGAATTCCCATGGCTCATTACTCTTCCTATATACGGTTTATGGTTCTCTTCTTTCGGACTACAAGTCGATTAACGGATTTTCGTAATTGAACTGATGAGATTAAGCGCTTTTAGTTGACCTATCTTTTGGATGAAAAAGTATTGGCATATCAATCTATCTTATTTTGTAATTTCCAAAAATTGCAAGTTTTTACTAATTGTCAAAAATATCTATCATTTTGTTTCAGGGATTAGTCAATCAATAAATGACGACTTCATCGAAATAGTCTTCGATTACATATAGGCCTATACATACACATATTCGCATGTCTATTGACTCTGATTCACTTCATGCGGTGCCGTACTTGTGATGAACATGGCAAACTTCTAGCTCATCGCAATATCATATTTAAGTTTACAATACAAGTACAGTGCCTGTATACAAGCAATGAAGTCAATACTTCGCCTACGCATATTTCTATGACTTATCAACAGAAAACAACTACTGATTTATGAATATGTGATAATACGCTCGCTCGCATCCCATGTATTTAGGTACGGTGTAATTCCAATTCTATCTAACTTTGATGATAAAGCCACAAATGCAAAAAGACAAATTTATATTCGAGAAACAAACGTTCATTGAAAATTTGTCCAAGGATTGACAAACGTTGCTGCTAAAAAGGCATCAAACATTAAAAAATATCAATGGATTGATGAAAGCTACATATTATAAAAACTCTCCAATGTAGGCCCTATTATGTATAAAGGCCTACGAATGACAGTACTACAATCTAAGAATAGCAGATCTTCAATAAATTATCAATGGACTAACAAGCGTTACTTTGAGACCCGCGTGATGCCGAATGAAGACCATCGATGGATTGACAAGCGTCACTTTGAAAACCATCAAGGCAAAAGCAAATACTCAAGAAAATATCAATGGATTAACGAACAAAATGCGGGTATAAAAACAATCATGAGAATAGCAGATACTGAAGTAAAATATCAATGGATTAACAAACGCAAAACGCTACCATGCGGCAATGAAGGTTATCAAGAGAATAGCTGATGCTCTAGAAAAATATCAATGGATTAACAAACGTTTCTACGGGTATGAAAATCTAGAGAATAGCCGATGCACTAGAAAAATGTCAATGGATTAACAAACGTTATAAAATATATCAAATGAATAAGAAATGTTCATGCAAACCTAGGAACTGAATTATAATACAGTCTCTAACTTACAAGCATATTTCGTGTAAATCATAGCGCTGAGCTTGTCAGGCTTGAGCCTTTTCGAAGCTTTGATAAGAGAATCCCCGCCTCGCTGAATAGTCTTTCTACAGAAGCCGATGACACTGGGGTGGAATTTTTGCACACTTTGACAAAAGTCTCATTTGTGGTCCTTTCTCTTTCCAAAAATCCTTGGTCGGATGTCTGGAGGCCACACGAATGGTCTCAAAAAGCAACATTTCTGTTTCAAGTTGTTCATGAAGCGAAGTCTTCATGCGCTTTGGGCGTGGAGCAAACAATGTCTCAAACGGATCGCTGGATGTCGAGGGCTCACGTTCCTAGTTATCACTGACTTTGTCCGTGGGGATGTCAGATATATGCATTGAATCAAGCAGCTGATTCAAATATTTCACAACACTCGATTTGAATCTTTGCATCTCCTGCTCCCATTCATTCATGAACACCTGCAATTCTCGGGTCTTTTTCCTGGAATATCTAAGAGTTTTCACCATATCCAAAGCCGTGTTGCAGACATCAATGCCTGACAAATAACAAGCCGCTTTTACAAATGATGAACCACAATATGGCCACAGCTTCTTTCTCATCTGGTTTCGTAGAAGGCAGCAAGTCTCCCCAGCGATGGCAGGCACTTCTTCACTAATCTGCATTTGGAACAAGTGAATTTCCAAAGTAAGATAGTTCGGGTAAGATGGATGAGAAGTTGGCTCATCAACCTCAACTCTGTCAAAGAAGCACTTGACGGCTTCCATAATATCCAAGAGATTTCAGTGAAGGTAAAGGTGGCCAATTGTCAGATACATGACAGTCTTCTTCTGACAGAAATACAGTGTAGTTGTCCACCGCAGATCGAAGTCGAGAATGTTGAAAGCGCCATGGGCGAGTCGTGCTTTTATCAGGAATAGCACGCTTCAGTCGCTTCGTAGCAAAATAAGGAAGTCGATGTTCATGTCTTCCAGACCAAAAATCAATCATGCATGATACACCAGCATCCGGATCGTTGAGACTGTTTCTAAAATGATGTTGCAACTTCGCATGGGATTGCTCTCCCTCAGTCATTAACCCACAGATTTAGAGAGGAACAGATGAACTATTTACACAACTGCTTGAAGCCGGTAAACACAGGACGAGAGAGACACTGGTTTGCGATAGACGGGCAAGAAACATGTCGCGATATGATTACAGCGATGACTGCTGCAGGATAAACATATTTGAATAGCTTTCATTGTCATGTTGTCAAATGATTTATTTGTCAACAAAGAAAGCAAGCTCAATGAATTGTGTCACACCTATTAATTAGTAAATAAAGTACCCAAGATATTGAGCCTCTTTTAGATAAAGTCATTCAGATTCAAGTTTAATTCCCATTTATCGCAGAATGAAAATTTTTAAAATGAGAATACATCCACACCAAGTTAAAATCAGTGATCAATAATAAATTGCTATTATCACAATTAATCGCTATTAAAGTGAATTCTGTATCAAGCAAAACGTCTTTCAGTCGTGCATTTATGAGATATAGATAATTCAAACTTACCAACGTTTTCCTGTGATAATGTACATGATGATGTGCAGCAAAAACAATAGGGGACTTGCATTTCTATGTTTTATTTACCCCTGAAGAGCATCAACTTGGTAGCCTGCTGCCTCGACTGGACATCCGTTGAAAATATGTTTCTTTCAAAATATATTTTTCCATACTTCAACAATCGAAGTCGAATGAATCGGAAAGCAATCATTCTTACCAGGGACGTTTCTTAAGGCATCACTATCAAAATATTGGTCTGTCAGCTCTGGGAATACAGTATCAACGTTGATCTTGTTCAGGACAAAATGCTCCACTTTAATGTCCAAATTGCATCCTGTAGGGAGAGTGGAGGCATTCCATACTCCAGGAAACTATGATCTGAAAGCAACTTCGGCCACTTTGATTATAGTGAATACTCGTACACCAAAACTAGGTGACATCAGACCACCTCGCTGCTTCCTACAAAAAACTTTGCGTATGGACACGCAACTCGTTGTATTGTATTGTATTCACGACATGTGACATGCATGTGACTAATCTAAATACAGTAAATTCAAACGAACAAACTAGAAAACATGGAGTAAAAAAAGGAAACTAATATAGAGTGAACTTGGAAAGTCAAGTCACGATGCAGTAATGCCACTTTGTCTTTGAAGGTAGCTTCTCAGATAACTTGTCACTTTCATAGAAGCTGCATTTGAATTTCGGATGTCCATGGGAACCTTATTCCAGAAGCTGGTGCCGTAGAAACGCAGTGAACGCTCACCCGCTTTCACAGATCTCACTTTCGGTTGCTGAAACACATTTCTTATGGGGTTCGTCGACAACACAAAAAGTTCTCCAAGAGCGATTGGAGCGTAGCCTGGATTCAGCTGGTACTTCGTTATGAACTCTGTCATGCTTGCTGTATCTCGGTATTGGATCTTTGTTCTGGAGACTGCTTGCATCACCTTAAACAGCTTCATATGCCATCTGAGCTCCAACTCGTATGTCTGGAGCGACTTGACAAGTTCTGGTATCGGCGTTGTGAATGCTCTGGTAGCCATTCGTAGACAACGGTTATGCATAGTCTGCATCTTTCGTTTACAAGATGCAGGGAGAAATAGATATATAGACGACACATAATCAAAATGCGGCATAACGTACGTTTGAATAAGTCTCCATCTGATGTTACGGCTTATAGTATTCTTCAGACGACGTATGCCACTCAACTTCCAAGCTATGGTTCTTGTAAGTTTCTTCACTTGGTTTTCAAATGTGAAAGCTCTTTCAATATTAACCCCTAGCAGTTGAATACTCTGCATATTTTCCAATCTCGAGTCTTTCATCCTGAATTTCAGATTCGCTCCGCCGCCTCCCAGTCCGATACATTGGAATTTACTTGGATTTGGTTGTAATCCGTTTTCTCTGAACCATTTCAATATATCCACCATCAGAACGTCCATTCTTTTCTGGATTTCTGTGATATCGTCACTTGTTATCCAGTAGGTGATATCATCAGCATACGCGACTACCTTTGCTCCATGCTGCAGTATCATAGGGAACAGGTCGTTTAGATAAACATTCCAAATGAGAGGTCCCCATTGGGATCCTTGAGGAATGCCTCGCGTAACTTCATAACAAAGTTCTGATGTCTTTCCATTGACCTTAACTTGGTTGAAACGTCCGTTCAAGTATGATCCCATCAGTTCCACCGCCCTCATAGACATGCCATAGGCATGTAACTTTCTTAAAAGAAGTTGATGCTGGGGAATGCTATCGAACGCTGCCGATAAATCAAGGGAAACTGCTGCGACTGATTTCCTTGTGTCTACCGCTTGCTTCCAATTTTCAATTATGTAAACGAGGGCTGATTCTGTGTTGTGATTCTTCTTGTATGCAAATTGGAAAGGACAGAGCAGTGGAAGAACATACTTTGAAAATCGACACGTCATCAGGGTTTCGACAATTTTTGAAAAGTGAGGCAGTATGGTGATAGGTCTATAGCGCGAAACGTCGTTTCGTGATCCACTTTTGAATACCGGAATCCAAATTCCTCTTTTCATATCAATCGGGAATTGACATTTTGCCACGATCATGTTGAATAGAGCGGCTATGATGACACTCATGGATGCTGCAGACGCCTTGATAGCACGAGAGGGTATGCCATCCATACCAGCCGCTTTTGATGTTTTCATGTTCTTTATGATGGCCTCAACTTCTATCGGATCTGTTTGAGAAAAGTCAAATTCATCCTTGTTCGCATTTAACTCATCGGTGATCAGTTTGACACTTAAATGCTCACCGAGGCACTCAAAGTCAGTTTCCTGTAAGCGATTGCTCTCATCATTCATGCCAATGCTCTGGAAGTGCTGTCCGAACTTATTTGCGATCTGCTCGTCTTTCACCAGATAAGTATCACTTTCAACATTATCTTTCAGCAATATCATTGTATTGTCTTTGCACTTGCGACTTTTCATACACACCTCGAATGTCCTGTAAAAATCTTTGCAGCTTTCTGATTCACACTTATCTTTGAAATACTTTGCTGCTGCTTCTCTGTTTAGACTTCGCTCCAACTTTTGCCAATGAGTCTTGCGTTCCCATGCGTAGCATGAGTGATTTCTTTTTCCTGTTTCCTTGTCTATGGGCGCCCTGTTCAGCCAGTAGTGTTTCATACGCCGAGCGTAGGCCATTTTCCCATTGAACCAAGGTATTGAGTTAGGACGAATCGCTACTGTTATCAATGGGGCATGGCGTTCTAATATTTGAGAGAAAAGTGAACGAACAAAAGCATAGATATCATCTGCTGAGTCAAAAATATTGCACACACCAAATACAGGAATGGCCTCATTTATGTCTGACAGAAACATCTGAGGATCAAAGTTCTTAAAAGAGCGGCATATCAGTGTGCGTTTTTGAACAGGAGGGCGATCTACTCCCAAAGCTGATACCACCATGTAGTGATCGGATAGTCCGGGTTCGTGAACAACAACTTCGCCAATTAAACCTTCACTTACAAGAACTTGATCTATACAAGATCCACTAGCAGGTCTCGTAGTCTCCTGCACCTCACAGATCACACCAAACTGGTCACATAGATCTTCAAGAAGTTCCGTGTACCTTTTCTCATGTGTTCCCAGAGCGCATAAATTAATGTCTCCAATAACCACGACATTCGATTCAGTTGAACTTGCAATGGTGAGTACATACGTCATTTCTTGTCTTGCAGCTTCTAACGAAATAGATGGTCGACGATACAAGCAAACAAGTACAAGGCTTTCATGCTCAGCGTTGACATGTAGCATAACACATTCAATAGAACTGAATTTCTTGTCTTGCGGTTCACAAGGAATTCGAGATACTGGTATATGTTCTCTAGCATACACCAATGTTCCTCCAGACTTTTTTCTTCCTTCGCGAAAGATGCGGTACCCAAGAGCTGATAACTCGGCATCGGAAGTGCTGCCGTCTACCTTTGCTTCTTGAATACACATAATGTCCAATTTCAACTTGTCCAGATATCCGCTCTTGATGGTCAGGAGTGGCCGATCATCTTCCTTCCTGATTGAGTTCACATTTATCTGGCCGATACATATACGTTTCTGGTGTTTGGCTCTAAATTCTTGTAGTTGCGCAAAAGTGACTGGCATAGTTGAATATCACAGCAAATTGAACTTGAATGTTGGCAAAAATATTTAGTGAGCCTGGATTTGAACCCACACGGAATAGATTGATCTGGAAAGAGTTCAATCACTTAACCTCACGACCAGCGCGACGGTGTTCGACAACAGCAGTCACAATCCTGATACCCAGACAACTTGTAGAAATGAGATGTGCAACGTCACCACACGACGCAATTTCAATGACGATTGAAGATACAAAGCTTTGAAGGACTGATCAATCAACAGCCTAGCAGGGTCACGTTCGCAGAATATCCCAAAATGAATAGCACAAAGCGGCGAAATGATAGGCGATGAACACAGATGACCGAACGACGAGCAAGACCATATAAAATTCTTTGAGAACGGACCACACGAGCCACCACAATTGACCAAAATACACAATCTTGCGAGAGAGACGCGAGAACACGACCAGCACAGACCACAGTCAGCAAGAGTCAACCAGAACCAACGAACAACACTAGGAAATAGAAAAAAACAGCAACCCTTCCTGAAGGGCTACTATAAAATAAATGGAGAAAAAATAAAGGAACAAAATGGACCGAAGTCCCAGGAAACCGGCGATGGTTGGATGGCCCGACGGACAGTGATCGCTACGCGAGTCCACCCGCGCACCCCAGTAACCAGAAAAAAAAACAAGAACTTACTCACTCCCTGAAGATACACGCCGCAAAAAAAAGGGTAGAGTATTCAGGGAAGCACACAGGCGAGCCCCTAGCCCTCGATAGTCGGAGGAAGACAAACGAAAAAGGCTGAACAGACAAACTAGGAAGAAGTAAGACAAACATAGAACTGGGAGAGGCAAACGAAACCAGATGTAAATTAAAATAATGAGAGAAATTGAAAAGAAAAGTGGAGAGCAAGAACAGTAAGGTAGTGGGCAAGAACACAAACTCAACCTACACGGAGAGATACCAAAAACACCAGAGACAACCGGACGAAACAGACGACAACCTCAGAAAAGCAGTAGACACACCCTAAGAAGCGGACGAACACAGATACCCCTAAGGGGCAAGCGGGTGACCAATCTCCTCCGGCCGAAAGCAGACAGGAAAAGGAAGGAGGACCAGCTACCAGGAACGACAAAAGCAGTTCCGGAGACCTGCCTCCTTCAAGCCCGAAACAGGCGCGAAACACGTAGGAGAGAGACCAGACGCTTGCAGGAATAAAAATTAAAAAAAAACTGACAACTAAGGGAAAAAAAAGAAGGTAAACCGGTTGAGCAGTCTACTCGCACAAACGCCCGAAGGCCAACAAAAGGAGGGAGACCAGCTACCGAGACCAAAGAGGTCAAGGAGACCTGCTGCCCTCAAGAGGTCTGAAGGACCAAACAGGAGGAGCAGACTACCCACGCCGGAAGCAGGCACGGGCACCAGAAAATAAACGGCAGACGCACAAAGAAAATTGAATACTCTATGCAAAAAAAAATTAAATTAAGAACTACTCATAATACAAAAATAATTAATCAAAGATGCTGTTGCTTACAAAACCTGCAACGTAATATAATACATTGAGTCGCCAGTCATCATCCATTTTATGCAAATCCATCATCCAAAGCGAATAAAGGAATTCCGTGTTTTCATCGTCGGTGGTGATGTTGTTGGATTTATTTACAGCTTCTGTTATCGTGGGTTTCCTGCATCGAAAATTGAATTCGAAATTTGAAGAAGAATCCTCTCTGATTCGAGACTCATGTGGAAGAGCTAGGATTTTACGGACAAATCGATAGGCTGATGGACTGTAAAAATGCAAAGCTATTGCGAACTTGGCCACTTCATTTTGATACCGCCTCCCTTGTTTTCTTTCGTGATTCTTTATTTCATTCTTAAATAATGCAAAAGTTAGACCTCCAAATTGTTCGAGTCTTTTATATCCATCGTCGGCAATCATTTTCTTATCATGAAGGACTTTCAACAGAGAACTTATCGTTTTAGAAGCGCGTCTTATTTTCTGTGATTGACATCTCAGACGCTTGCGTAGAACAATACATTTACATCTGAAAATAATGTAAATACTTCTAGAAAATGGCATGCTGATGAATTTTGGCTGTTGTTACTGTACTTTTGTGTTTGAATACAATAGCTACAATAGTTTATACAATTCCGTTCTGTGCTGACATTATGCGTTTTTAATTGCTGACATTAATGATATGTTACAAACTAGTGTTTACTTTTTAGTGTGCTCATACAAAGAGATGTGAAGCACTTACCGATTCACTTGGATTCCTTTCGATTTTGGTTCATTGAGCTTTCTTAGTTCTTCTTTCGTCTCAGGGGCTGAATCCGTAGATAAAGTTTCGTCGACTTGTAAACTTAAAGCATTAAATGAGAGATCAGATGATCGATCCAAAGGTGATTGGCGACGTAGCTTTCCGGGAGTGTTCAGGTAAGATGAGTAGCCTTTAAAAACTGTGGGTACAGCGTCTTTTTTTAGTATTCCACGCTTTCTTGTGCGGCGATCTTTGTCTTCGTTTTTCTTTCGTGAAGTCAAATCAGCTTTAAAGTCGCTCTCCAAGAAATGCTCACTACACACGAATGAAACATGTCGAGCTGGCTTAAAATTCTTTCGCTTGATCCTCCGTAACCACTGCTCAAGCAACTGAGGGTTGCTGTGAGGAAACTCGTGAAAAGAAATATTCGAATATTTCGATACTCTGTTCGTACACTGAGGAACACAACATGAAGTCACCATTGCTCCGGAATTATCTTGAAAAAGCAACAGGTCAGTTTAAGAACAGCCTACTTATTACGATATGACGACTTATCATTTAATTAAATCAAAATTCTTATTAAGCAGCCCTACAGAATTGCTGTTGAATGATGTCGACATCAATTTATCTCAAAATGGACTTAGCACACATATTATATGTCATACACATGAGCATAATCATCAAATTTTCAAAAACGTAAGATGTTATCGCCTCAACGTGATAACCATCCCATCTGGTCAACACATTTCTTGCCTGTCTATCGCAAATTGTCATCAAAGTAAACACCGATCGGCGGGCTTCAACGCCGTCAGCGTGAATTGCGGAAAGCAGTTCATCTGTTCCTCTTTAAATCTGTGTATTAACCCCGATGAAATGTAAGTTCGTCCGATGGAATAGTCATTGATCTTGTTGTTTCTGTGCGTTACCGAAGAAGCGAAGTTTGCGCAAGAAGATGCAATTTGAGCCATGTCGTTGATGGACACAGTCGGATGGGCACAAACAAGGTTCACTACATGCTGCTGCCATTGTTCTTTTGCTTCTTTCGGAAGAGGAGGCTTGCTTGTTGATGGAGCACACTGAAAACTTCGGTGAATGGTGAGTTGATTGGACGTCGACGTCGCCGGTGCGCAGTTTTTCTCGAGATGGCGCTTTATTGCACTGACCCCACTCTGGTTGACCCACTGTCCTCTTGTCTTCTTAAACCAAAGAAACAATTTCTTACAGGCATCACAATAAAGGAAAGGGGCAAACAATGGTTTCTTGTCGTCTCCTGAGCTCTCGGCAACCGGTGATATGTCCACTTGCACGGCCTTTATCCTCGAATCAAGATTGGCACTACCACTGGTTAATGACTTCGGTGGCGGAACAAAAGATACACGAGCAGCAGAAATGTGCTGCTGCAGAGTTTTTTGTCTACTTCGAAGAACTTGCTCGAAGACATCGCAGCGACGACCTGCCTCAGAGTGGGAACTGAAGTTGCAGACGATTATAATTACATCATATAGCTGGGTTCCTCTTCGGTCTGCAGCCTAATGAATCATCGCCAAGCGTCAATCAGGAGAAAAGAATGTTTTGCGAGCTCACATTCCCTCACTTGAATTGTCAAAAGTTGCGTAAGTGAAATTGATCATGCAGCGCACGGGGCGAGAGAATCGGTCGGTCACTGACATGGATACTGATTCTCCTCCCGTCGGTTGACGATGCGAACTGACAGACAGCCTCAACAGATAATTACATAATCCAGGTTCTCTCTCTCTCTCTCTCTCTCTCTCTCTCTCTCTCTCTCTCTCTCTCTCTCTCTCTCTCTCTCTCTCTCTCTCTCTCTCTCTCTCTCTCTCTCTCTCTCTCTCTCTCTCTCCTCTCTCTCTCTCTCTCTCTCTCTCTCTCTCTCTCTCTCTCCTCTCTCTCTCTCTCTCTCTCCCTCTCTCTCTCTCTCTCTCTCTCTCTCTCTCTCTCTCTCTCTCTCTCTCTCTCTCTCTCTCTCTCTCTCATTCAAGACCGATATTAGTCTTCTTATAAGATTGATAAGCCAAGAAAAGAATTGTTATGATGATGGTTACCGACCCGTGTTTCGTCACCCTGACAGAATCATGCTTTTTTCAGACAAGGACAGCCTGCTTACTGTAGACACACCTGTACAATGTACATGTATCAATGTTGTATTTTCACTTCAATCTGTGCGTCATTCATGAGCGGCTTCGCCTAGTCATCCAGTAAGATGAGTGCAACTACAGCCTGCATTCTCGCTTTCTCACAACCTTTGCAAACCAAAAAAGAGTTGATACTTTCAAATAAGATTTAAATTTATCTTATTTTGGTGATCAAAATTTTCATTTAATTCCCATGGGATTCCCATGACCTGAAGCAAGATTCCCATTCCCATGGGAATTCCCATTCCCACGGCAAGCCTGCGAAAGGTGCTACGCACCCATTGTATTATCAGATAGGGAAGCAGCAACTTGGCCTTAAAATATGAAGAGATTAGGCCAACTACATCGGCTATGTTATAAGATGAAGGAAAAAGACTGACGTGTGAGATCGTAATGCTCAACGTCACCGACATAGTCATTGTGGCAGCAGTGTTGACGGCGGGGATCGGAACGGGTGGCTTGTTAAGCATATCAGCATGATCCACATTCGGTCTGGCAGACTGCGGTCAGTGCATAGGCTACATGGAATACACTGTCAAGCAATTCTGTTTTTATACTGTTTTACCTAAATAGATCATGATTCATGTTTTATTACCATCGAGAAAACATTTTTTATCGCAACTAAGTTATGCATTTTGGCTTCATTGTTTTGTCTGATAATGCTGACATTGTTCTCTGAAACTGGTAGCGAATTAATTGGCACGCGTCACTTAAAAATACTATGAAAATTTGTCTATGGTCACTTGATAGAATTTTTCAAGTGTGAAATCAGTCACCTGCATATTATTGATCATTGGTTTCATGAAAATGTATCATCTTGAAATGCAAATTGTTCATAATAATAATTCTAAATATGATCTTAAGTGTGTCTTGGTAGGTTCAATAACTTAGCAATCTACCAAGGTAACCTACTATTATTCGAAATCATGGTAAGATTCCACTCAAGGTTATGATCTGTTCTACTCAGTCGCGTTAGCAACTTACTGTTTGTCAGTCGAGTTATGTTTTGGCATTTAGGCGACACTTAATTTAGTCACGATTTCATAGCATATACCATGAAGCAAAGTCTTGAGAGGAACCCGAGCATACTTTGTATATTATGTCTCAGAATCAGCAAAAAAATTGGAACCGGAACCTTCCACCAATTTGACGACTCTGCAGCCCTGATAATAACATAATAAATTGCAATACATGTACATACAGTTTTGTCCTGAAGATTCCTCTGATATAGCTATTTAAAGGAATTTGAATAATATTTGTATTTCAAAGTGCATATATCTTTAATTAAAATTAGAAAAAGTGCTCATTTTTTTTATTACTCATAAACGTGCGATCATGTAAAGCTGATTCTAAAATGCTGAACACGATCTTCTTTTCATTTTCAGACGTTAGTACTAAGTGCACGGTCTCTTCAACATTGTGTCGATCGGATTGAACTTTGGCTTGGACTTCGAACATCATTTGTAGCAGATGAAAGATCCGTCGAAAAGCAACTATTTCCCTGTGATTTCTCTGTTGATGCAGAAACTGATGATGAGGGCAGATTATTAGAAAGAATCGGAACAGAATATACTAAGCTACAGCACTTTGCTCGGAAATGCGGACATCATCAGTCATTCATGGCTCCTATTCAACCTGTAAGTAATTATGAACGATTTTTTCGCTTTCTTAGAGCTGAGTAATATCTTCTGGTGAACTCCATCCAATGCTTCACTTGAACCTGAACTTCTGGGAGAAGCCAACATTTTCATAGATCAGCTCTGTTTCTCTGAGGCACTGATAATAGTTAATTCGATTGTGAATTGAAGCACAACTGCATGTCATAACAATTTTGAAAAACACTTTATTTGAATTAAAGCAATACTTAAAAGTAAACTCTTAATTTGAATATCAGATTTTCATGAAGAATTAGCACATGCATAGTTATTTATATACCTTTGTAGACACAACTTGACGAGTGTTAAACAAAGCTAACCAAAGTTCGCACATCTAGTACAGTGGACGCTTGACTGCAAACAAAACGTGTGGGATCTCCCTTCAAGAATGGTAGCATTGAACAGCTCTCATTCATCACTTATTCGAATTCGGATCTGATTCCTGAACTACGTTTCACAATCAATTTCTAAGGTTATCCGGTTTCCGGTTTTCTTGTTGTAGTTTCGGTACTTATTTCATTCTGCAACACGATATAACCCCTTTCACATAAGCCTCAACAATCAGTCGATAATCGAATTTTATATTGCTTTCACAACATAGTAATGTCTACTATTCTGGTTCAGTTGAATTTGAGCTATGTAGTTGAATATTAATCACAGACAGTGCTATTTTAAGGCATTCCACACGCGCGATAGGTGTGTGTGTGGAATCATCCACCACGCGCGTCGAATTTGATTCAGAGCACGCTTGTTTATGGATGCCTGGAAGAAGTTGCTGACTACACTGTTGCTGTTAATGCTGCTGCAATGGACTTCGACATGGAGCGGTTCCTGTTCTGACAATATGTCAATACCGATATGTGAAAATGCATAAGAGCAATTTTTCGAATAATGCATATCCGCATGCAACATTGAATCTGATGGATAAATAACATCCATGTTCTTATTGTAGCGCTACGCAGCTGCAAAATTCTTACTGTACTTTTTGATGAAACTACAGTTTGATAAAAATGCGGTTTCGGCTTTAATTTTCAGTCCTTGTGTGTAGCTAAATCCCTAAAAAACACTGATCACAGATTATTTTTTTTACGGATTTTACGTCACTTTTTACCCCTACTGGGGTCTTGGACGGTGCTGACTTAAGTCAGACTTTGTTTGGAGCGTTGTGGTGCTTTGTAGTCCGGATGCCCTTCCTGCCGACTTCCAATGATCACAGATTATTGTTATGGTTAATTGTTGTTGACTGTTGATAGCTTAAATTGATGTGCCTTATACCAACATCTGCACGATAAACACAATGGAGAGGGCAGCATCGGAAATTTTCAGGTCGGTCTCATTAGCAAACTGTTCAACACACGAGACACAACAATAACAGAAGCCAAAGCAATCACACACTTGAAACCTACAATAAACAGGAAATATGAACTGCCACACTGCAATCTGACTTCACAATTAGACATGCATTCATACAGACATTAAAATTCTTAATATCACTCACTCTTCATATATCTTCACACGGCTTGCTTGGCCCGTAACGCTATTGTAAGATCGACCAACGAAGGCGCTGGACGCCGAAGATCAGTCTGTTTAAGCATTTTACTTTTGGAATATTACTTCGACCTAAAACCACTCGGGGAGTTTTGCTGCTATCGTTTCGGTTAAATTGATTAATTCACTTTGTGGAAGCTAGATATCGTAAACAATGCAACAGGACGACAAAACATCAGAAACTCCGGAAATTGGACAAAATGTCTAAAAAAGGAATATAGATAAAACATTTTTTAAAGAAGTAAAGAAAATTTGCAATATAAACGAAAATATGCAAATGTAAAATTTACTTTTAGTCCCTTTAGCCTAGTTTCCACTCCATGATTTTCAAATTTTGGAATCAGTTAATGCATGTAATCCAGTCGTTCATTTTTTCTGTACCCTTGAGAATGCTCAATAGACTAATGAGCTAAACGTTGTGAAAATTTTTGTTCTTATTTCTTTCAAAAAAGGCATATAATCAGTAATCACTAAAATTGCATGTAAGCTCTTGGATAATGATAATGAGTGTCTCATGTTCAATTTCCATAATTTCAGCGAATTCAACAAATCAGGGAACGTCTACACACTCGACTTGATTCATATTTCGTGGCAGCACTTCCAGCTACCGATGATATAGTTTTGACGGAATCAAACACTGAGTTCCCATCCTGGGCAACTCAAAGTAGAGGTCATTATCTCCGCACTGCTTTACGGACATTCGTGGGCACTGATCGATCTGTCGATGTCATGATGTTGTTAAGACGCCATCTGCTAGAACCTCTACTAGATGACGGCGTAAGTGTTACTGTAAAATGGTGTACATGCATGTTATATACCGGTATTTGCTAATGCCTCATTCATGTTATTGATTTCAATTGATGATAAGCTACGAGTGAGGATTATTTCTCCGGGGGATGTAATGAGACTTGATATTGGAAATTGGTGATTTCATAAAAATGAATAATTTCGTTTGTTCGGCACATTGCTTCTACAGTATATTGCATATACTTAAAAATGTGCACTTAAGGTTATCGGGATGTGCAAAGTGATTACATTCCCTCTATCTCTCTATCTGATTATCACAAAGTTCAATTGCAATAGCGATAATACTACATCACCTGATACACTGATAAGTACATACTGAGTTCTGAACTACATGCACTTCGTTTGGCATGTAGTGCGTGTGTCATCCTATGTCACCTTGCGCTCCAAAGAGTTGACATTGCTTATACTCGTAGGTACTAACAAAACCAAGTTGGAGGCCGAGCCCGGGAATTTTGTTTGGGTCGGGGAAACGCCCTGATGTTTTAGTGAAATAGCCAATTATCTCGGGGATGCCATTTTTTGATTCAATGCCAATAATCTTTCTCCGAATCTTAATTAAAATAATCAGGTATTATGTATGAAGTATATGTTTGCTTCCACAACGTCTGGGTGATATATTCACAGGGTGTCTGCGGTCCTGGAATGTCCTGGAATTTTTTTATGCATCTCAGAAGTTTTGAGTCAACTGCAGGATGAGCCTGCCAAATTTACTTGATTGTCAATTTGTGCTAATTATTCAACTGCTACAACTGTCCACTCAAGAATTTGAAATGCTGTATATCTAGACTGTCAAATACATAGGAATGAGGAGATACTAAATGCTAACTACATTGTAATCTCGCATGAAATTATTAGACTGTCAGTGCAGGTAGATGTGTTACGTTCCGTAAAAACTATTGGTTGGGATTGTGTTTGCGGCGCCGAGTGCCATGTTCGGCATGATATGCCACCATACCTTAGGTATTTAATCGCCGCGAAAGATAGAGGAAACAAAGTCTTCCAACTGCTGCTTGGAATCATGCTGCATGTGTCTGGCCTATTGGCCCTTTCAGTAAACCTCCTATCCAATTGTCATAAATCATTTACCGTTACTATATACACTCTAAGTGCCAAGAAAGTAAATTAGTGTAAGACATCAGAATAGAATATCTTAATTTTTACGCATATTCGGCATTCGAACTCTCCTAACTCAAAACTCATGAAAGGTATTTCAATGTGTGCCTTCTGATTTGACCGCATTCAAAAGTATAAGACTCGGTAATGTAGTCACTGAAAATGTTTAATCAATTGAGATTTTTCCGTGAGATGTATGGACAACTATCTCCAACTTATAAAACATAGCTACTTGAAATTATGCTCTAATTTCAATATGGATGTGATGCTCAGCGAATTAGCTTAACCCTTTGTTGGCGGAGCAATTTTCAAATGTATAAAAATTCGAAATTTGTCAAATATTGGGTTTAAAAAAATTAATAAAACATGGCCAACAACATTTTTGCTCAACTAACTGTTCTAAACTGTGGCTATGTCCATAGAGCCAGGTTTGTGTAGATTTAGGAAAAATGTGTATAACTGTGAAATCCTTACATGACAGCGATATTTTCCATTTTTCAGATTTTTCATTAAAACTTAAGAGATACAATTTGCGATCACTGCACGAGCAGCACCGCTAGTTGATCCATTCCTTTCTTCTGGTTAGCTTTTTGTCGTTCTGGGGACTTCGGTCGTAATGCATTAAATATGCAGGGATGAGAATTTTCCGCGGAATGCCGCTGGCCCCCCCCCCCAATAAATCTACCTCTTGTATTCTTTTATTTTTTTCTCAATCTAAGTCGTTTTTCAATTTATTGTGAAGCTTCATATAAGCACAGACATCCACGTTGCAGAGCCATGAAATCATTTTTAGTGAAATGTAAGTAGTTTAATAAATTCGCTCATCTTACAAGACAGCGGGCCCATAGATGTTATCAACTTTGTTTTCGTAATCTACATGGCTAAACTCGTGAAAATCATAGAAATTTCGAACAGTGGGCACTACGGTAATCAGCACAATCTAGGGTCACTAAGGTTGCTTATCCTTTCAGATAATTACGGAATCTCGTCTATCAAACGAAGGAATAGCTAGTGTTTATGATGGAATTCTTTCCCTACTTACTTGTGTTTTACTTCCTCTGCGCCGATTGATGGTGTCCGGTTCATCGAATTTTTCTAGTGGCGGTCCTCTCGCGGAATTGGACCTAGTTGCCGATTCTTTGTGGCCTTGTGTGGTAGAACGTCTCTCAAATCGATTGCCTCAAATTTTCTCTGCTGGTCGTGCGGATGTTTTTCATTCTAATTATGTGGCGACTATGGCCATGATGAGTTCCATCGCATCAATGACATGTCAGCGAACTTTGCGAAAGCATCCAGCGACTGTGCAATTTCTATCTAAGTGGACCCTTCCCGTTTACATGCAGTTGCGTTTTCAGGTAAGTCATGAGTATTCATTTTTTTTCTATGTAGGTTTTGCGAAAATTATCCAATTGTCGTAATTCAAAAGTAAAGGAATACCAAGTATTTCCAAGTAATTTCTGTCTTCTTCACGAAACTGTCGTCAGGGAACTTAGATATTAGTGTACACTAATATTTACGTTGCCTGACGATAGCTTCGTGAAGAAATCAGAAATCAATTGGAAAAAATGTTGCTATACTAATATAGGTTTACTTGGCATTCGCATACTTTTGAATCATCTCCAGCTGCTGTTAAAAGATGTTGTTTTTGTTTTTGTGTGTTTGTAAGAGACTAAGAGAATATTATAAGCCGAGACAAAAAATACAGAGGAAATAGAAAATAATCAATTGAGAAAGGCTAACGAAGATCATTGGTGTCTGCGAGTTATTGTTTAGAGATTACTTTCCTCAATGTTGCGGGTCACTCACGACCACAGCTAGACATAATGGATAAGAAAACCGATCTTCCATTGATCGTAATGCGCACTCAAGTCTGAATTCTGACGAGCCAGAACGTCAACACATTAAACGTGCAGTCACGGAGAAGAATTCAATTAAATATTTGCTGGAGCTATAAACTAATAGTGAAATAACTAGCAAACTTCGGAAAATCTCATCCAATATGCCAACTTTGGAAAGCTGCTACTCAAAGAGCACGTGACGAATTCACGGTGATTTTTTGAATGTTAATAACTACAGTCTATTTTGCATGTATGCCAATTTTCAGGGCACCACAAATTTTGTCTGAGTTAGAAGCTAATACTCCTGAACTGACGTACAGGAGACACAGCACGACGCGAGCGATCTACCTGTTATGCAATTGAGCCGAAGCGTTGTGTCGACCACGACAGAAGCATTTGCTTATATCTACTCTGCATACATTCATGAACATTCATCACTGGACTATCACATCCGAACAATTACTGACTAGTGACAGCGAACAATGCGGTCCACAATTACAATGCAGTCAGCAGGCAAAACAGACAAACAGCTGCCATAGCATTCCAAGCAAAATCCAACCCTAGTATAAGTATATAATTACAACTCAGCATTTTGTTGTAGGAGGTAGCATCTGCCATTGAAGAATCAATGTCCGGGAAATCACCATCTCATTTTGAACCATCCACTGACATTTATCTGCCGACTACATTTGTTATCATAGAGCAACTGAAGAAATGTTGGCACCAAGATGTTTATCTTTCCGTTTTGAGCCATCGTTTTTGGAAGGTAAGAATATTATTTTCTGCATACTGAACCTATTGTGATATTGTTTGACGACATAGTTGTTCTAGGCTGAAAAGAGTCTCAGTGTAATGAAAAAAATGAGTGATGACATCACACGATTGAAGCCACAATTACTCGGGAAATATTTATTTCTTTAAAAATTAAGAAATTTAAAATAAATCTATTATCGTAACTTAATTTTTCATAAGAATAGTTGCTTATCGAGTAATGTGGCCTTGATCCTAAGTGATTTTCGATGCATGCAATAAGTAAATGAAAGAATTATGCAGGGCTCGTAAATTTCCGTGCTTTTTACACCTCGTCCGTCATTTTCCTTACTTTCCGCATTTTTCTACACATTGTCCGTCCTTTTCCATTTTCCCGTTATTCCTATCTATAGTCTTATTACATTTATGGGTACTTTAGAATGTGTATTAGATGACAGGTGTGCGTAAACGTGTTTTTGATAGAGATTCTTGAATTTCTATGCATATTCACAAGAGAGTACTTGCACAAAAGCTTCGCTTATTGATGGGAAAAATGAAAATTTGTGTCCTAACGGATAAAAAGCTATATCAATTTGCACTACAATAGTACCTAACAAAGCTATCTACAAGACATGGGTGCGTAAGCGCGTTTTCGACCAAGTAAGTAGTTGCAAAAAGTAGTCGTTTATTTATGGTAAAACTCGCAGATTTGTGGCTTAACTTGCGCAAATCTGCATCAGCTTGCATCTGCAGATCGTATAAGTATTGTTGAACTAGTGACTGCGAAATCTAGCCCTCTTGGAGAGGAAATAATTCAGGAAACATAACTGATATTGTTGAGAGCCATGTGGACGTTAAATGCAGACCATATGTTTCTTGATGTCATGTCTAGATCGTAGGAGTCACTGTTAGTGTATACTTCTTATAATGCACGCGCATGTATGTATATTCATGTATATGTATTCACCAATGATCTGAATACACAGCAAAAGTAATAGTGATCGCTATAAAACTGAGTGGCATGAAAACAAAGTTTTCCTCTTTTCTGTGAAATAATATGGTCTGTGAATTTACATTGTGAAACATCTTCCGAGCACGTGTTTATTATGCAATCATATTTGTCATAAGCAGTGAATCATGAATAAATTCGAGACTACAAAAATAATCAATTGTAATAAGACTACAAGGTTTGAGTGCAATCTTTTCACTTTAAAGAAAGTAAAATGTGTCCCGGCTTTGCACATGCTATGTTTCGCTATTACACCAAATCTCGAGGTAAATGTGACCTTCAATGGCAATTCTCCATGGGAATGAAATGATGGTCTAACGTCGCTACTCCCCCAGATTGAAGGCTTGGACGGTGCTGACATAAGTCAGACTTTAATCTGGAGACTTGTGTGATCTTTTTGTCCGGATGCCCTTCCTCACCACTTCCAATGACACTATCGGGGCTCGACCTTTGGACCGAAAGATCGCTAGTTCAAGCACTTTGCCACTGTGCCACGGAGACCACCCACATGGAGCTGTATAAGTAGTATTTTCTCGATTTTGTCCTCTTATAACCCCATTTGATATTTAATATGAATATTACGTCAACTGAGAAAATCAGCCTTTAAGGCAAAATTGATAACTGCCTATCTTCTGCGCACCTGCATATGTCAAATTTTGGCCGTGTGTTTTCATCAACATGTGACAAAATGTGACTTTTATGTCAATGAGCATGTGACAAAATGTGACATCTGCGCCCATCGGTATGTGACAAATCTCGAATATCAAAATGTGACCAAATGTGTCACAGATTCAAACATGGCGGCCCACCCCTGAGATTTTCCTACATTTTGGATATGTTGATAAGGGGTTTTTTTCTCTACAAGATGGGCCCGCTCTCGAAACTATTGCAATTTGTGGAGTGGTTGAAATATATATTGCCTGTACTAATTGCTTGGAAGTTATTTTTGTTTATGAAATTCTCTCTAAAGACCTGTTAACTCTCAGATGGTGTTATTTGATTGTTCGTCGTTGATTTTATTTGTAATTGTTAGTTTCAATTGTTGATTTAACATTTTGACCTTATTTTGTTGTTCTGGAATGAATACATTTATTAAATTACAGTAGTCTTACATTATGCCTAATATCATCTTCACCACTGTAAATCTATGAATTTTCCCTTCTTTTAAACGTAATCATTACATGCAATTTCTCCAATACAATTTTTCTTGATTAAAATTTATGATATACCGGTATATTTCGTAATTAACTAAATATTCAAATTACTTTTTGAACTTCAGTGGCATCTCATTTATGAAAGTGATTCAATGATCATGACTATCTCGGATATAATTATGCTCGGTTGAGATGTTGATGGAATTTAGTTTGATTTTGATGCCATCATTGATGCTGACAAATTGTTCTGGGGTTTCCGTTTTTTCTAAATTCACATTACGGATATCCGTTTATTTAATATTTGGAATTCTTCCGTATTTTTTTCGATCAGCATTTACGAGACCTGATTATGCTACATTCGGTAATACAAAACCTCGTGACTTGAACTGCAGGCGAGTCTCGATAATCCGATTGTAGCCGTTGTTCCGCCGGTTGCCTTATGATATATATTATACATATGATATATTCCGCCGACAGTCTGTCTGATGATGGTCAATGCATGTTGACCGAAATAAATTGCAAACAAAAAAGTTGCAAGTTTACCATAAAATCTCCTGACTCTTTCCATCATTCACAAAATTATCACCTTAAGTCGAGACACTACAAATTTGTAAAGCAATTGCAATGAATGTTTCAAGAGTTTTGGAAAGTTAGATGGTGCATTAGTCTACTTAAAGTCAGTAAGCCGTCATAATCATTTTAAGCAACGATGTTGTTGAGCGGTTCTTCCAGAATGCTATTGTGATCGGGATTTTTCAGGGGTTAGACATTTTCAGCGGGAGTGATTGAATATTCAATCATAAAGAATCACAAAACCAAGTAGACGTAATTTTAGCATGAAATCGAGTGATAGGCTACCTTTTTTTATCATCACCACCTTTTTTGATGAGCAATAACTTACTGTATGCCCTTGTTTTCAGCTTTCCCTTCAACTTTTATCGAGATATGCGTCACATGTTGTGGAAAAGAGTAATACTACAGAGAAAAATCTCAGGGATCATTTGCTTCAGATCCTAGATTGCCATAGCCTCATTGATCAAACGAAAGTACTGTTCTCCGAAATTATTCATCCACGTTTGAAAGAAATGGGTTGTTCAGACGTTCGAATAGAGAAGGTGCTTATGCCTGCGTTAGAGGAAGGACTTGCTGGTATTGCAGAAGCCTCTGATGTGACTTATAAGAAACTTGAGACGAATTTACATGCTGAATGTATAACACATCTCCGTCTGGTGCAGGATGTTCCTCGGCAATATCGAAAAACTAACAGAGAGGTGAGCAGTTTTTGATCGTAGATGATTACATCACATGAAAGTTAACATCTGACATCTGCTGTGGTCATGACAACGATCACATCTGCCCAACACATGATAGGAAAAAGTTGTCATGTAAGAACATGCATATGAAGAAGGAAATATATGAAAACGATATCTTAATTTTACATTCCAAGGCTGATGCAGCTGATGATTTCACAGATAATCTCCTCTCTAGTGCGGAACTAGGTGTTCGGTTGATCTGTAAATACATTTCCGCTGGCGCAATGTACTCAAGCTTATAAGTACAGTTGTTTTAACGACGTGTGATGCTTTCTTGTGTCTGGATTGTGTGTAAAACTTAGCCAAGGAAAATGAATTATCTGTCTCAACTCTTCTCATTTGTAAACATGGCGGATTGCAGCAATTATATAATGACTTAATGGAATCTATCTCCAATAAAATAATAATAAAATTCAATTGATTTCACTGTATTTTTCGCTGTGCATCCCAAGTATAAACACACCAGCTAGATGTGGTAACAGCATCGAACTTCTCAAGGTTTTAGAGAAATGGAATATCTTCATATTAATTCTGTTGACTTAGCAAGTTCTTGGCTAATGTGAGTTTATGCAACTAATGCATGCACTAGAAACTTGATGACCGTCGAAAATTGTGTTATTAGAAGTATGAGAAGCAGATATATAATTCTGCTACAGCACGAATAGTTCAAAAGCATAGACATTTGAACACAGGCGCATTCATTACCAAAGGCTTGTATTAAAAGCCATTCATTAAACAAGTGCCCAGTGAATTACAATTTTCATTGTGAGGTTTTCTTCCGTGGACCAACGTGTTGCATTTCTTTTCCGATCTGTTTTACAGACCGGAAAATCTGCTAAGTTGGTGCTACCCCATCTGAACAATGGTCTCCTACGTAAAAATTACAGATAAAAAATTTTATCTGTGAGCAATTTGGTAATTGACTGACCCTTCATTAGTTGATTTCATCATTTATTTGAACACCAACTAGTTTCTTCCATTAGAACTCGTTATCTTGTTTCAGGCTCCTGGGAAGCCATCGGTCTACGCTACTAATGTTCTACGTCCTCTGACATCATTTGTGGAATCGAATCCGGTTGAACTAGCCCAAAAGCCACATGGAGAAAATATATCTAAACGCCTGATTGTCGGTTGCCTGGAAACTGTTGGGAATAAGTATCACGACAATCTTTCTGAGGTTCTACAATCAGTCAGAAAAATGGAAGACAGTTTACGGTTATTGAGAAAGGCCCGAGGGCAAACAGCCAGTGCAAGTACAGGTAAGGAGTCCTCGGCACTTTTAAAACTCTGGACGATGTGGATAAAACTGATAGCTTTGTGGTGGACACCCTTTGCACTGGCAACCCTCACCTAGTCAACTGTAACATATGTGTCTTCACAATTCGGGGAAACATGAACTCTCAACCTTCACCCCTGTTGCACCATTGTCCGACTAAGCATGATAAAGATGCTGAAGGTCAAACTACAGTGATCATGCTGATATTGATTGGGTGCATTGAATTTGAGAATTTCATTTAATTTTTAAGTCAGATTCAATGTTCATGGCTTAATCAATTTCCTAGGTCTTTCACCGTGGATCGAAGAAATTCTTTTTCTGAATTGAGCTGAACAAATAATGACAGCTCTTACTAGTATTAAGGACACGTATTATTTGTACTCATAGGTAAGCTGATTTTGTATTAGTTTATGTTATTGGCATTCGTGTTTCCTAATTTCCGAGCCTTGATGGCAAGATCACTGTCATTTCTTGAATTCATTCATGTAGGAGCCTAGTGATGTAAGCGCCATTTCCCAACTTATCGCTTTACAAAAAAATGGATTTCATATGACCTAAAGAGATAGGAGAAATCATTTATTTTCTTAAAGTCGGTTGATTGTGTGCGTTAATGTCGTTTTTATCTGTAGTTGCTGAATGTCTTCAATAGCATATGCTGTACTGGTGACGGCTGATAAGCCGGAAATATAAGCAGTTCCCACAAGGATTACAAGCAAACAACGTAATCATCTCTTGATCAATGCGCGAAATTCAGGAATGTGAAAAGTGTTATAGTTGTTACTAATCGACTTTTTTAACTTTCAGGCACTGGTAATGGATTGAGTGATGACGCAAAAATTCGACAACAGTTGCTGTTTGATGCGCGCCACTTCAAATATTCGGCTTCGTCCATATTGCCACCCGGATTTACAATACCAGCAATAGTAGATTCGATTGAAGAGTTGACGGAGCGTGAAACTCAAACTTAGTTTAGCTGGTGATATTAGAACCTATGTGCCAATTACTGTACATACCAGTATTTATAAATTTGTACATATCAAGATGGAATAAGGTTATCAATACTTGAAACAAACATGTATTTTTGATTGAATTGACCGGGACGTTTTTGATTTATTATTATCAGGACGTATTATCAGGATCTGCAACTTACACTTCATGCCACAAGACTGTGTGGGTATAAAATGATGATGTGCTGGAGACGGAGAAATTTCGTGAAGATAACTTGAAAGCTGGAAATTGTCCACGAATTTCCGCTGAGATCTGTAAAGAGGAAGTCTTCAACTCGACCTTGCACTGGATTTTAAAGTAAGGTCTTAATTGACCGAGCAAAGGCTGAAATCCAGTGCTAGCTCGTCACATATGTACACATTCTTGTCGATATAATTGTAAGCCTGCAATACTGTAACGACGCAGCTGGCAGTTAAAATAGCATAGGCCTATTAATGGAATTGGGTAAAACATCGGCTTCAAAGATAATTGTGTCGCTGCACTTTGAAACAAGCAATTAATCTTAATTTCTAAAGATTGAATCCGCAAGCTCGATTGCGTCCAATAGAGAAACAATTGGCGAAATCGCGAAGCGTGGCTGTCTCCAAAAATCCTATTTCAATAGCAAAAGCATGAAAAATCTCGACGACCAGTGTTGCCACCACCGCAAAAAAATGAGAAAATCGAAATTCTGCGCAAATGCTGGAAAACATCAGTAAAGTGCATACTCTAGATAAATACTAATTTAAATATGATTTGCAATTTCATCATTGCATGCAATCAGTGACTAAATTTAATAAACATGTATACTATAGACATAAGTCATGTGGAATCAGCTTAATTTTCGCTTAGTTAGGATGCTTTAGCAAAAATTCATTCCGGTTGATATCCAACCTGTTTCATGGAATTCCAACCTGCTTACCATAGAGCAAATATGTTAGGTAGAGTGCGGATGGTAACCGCATTTATTAAATCCCCAAAGTGTATACACCTTCGATTTTAATGAATGAAAATTTTAGTTTTTCTTTTTTTTTAGTTCATTCCTTAACCCTTTAGTGCGGCATTAACTTTTAGAAAAATAGCTTTTGTATGAAAATGTATTATTGAACAAACGATACATATTCTCTGTAGTTACAATAATCTTTCAGTTCAATCACAATGTAGTCTGGGTATGATGCACTTGAAAACATGGAGCTGGACAGTGGGGAACATTGCAGGCTTGGATTATTCGCAGAATAATCGCGTTTCTTTTCTCACTTTTTGATCATTACGAACTTTCGCACAACATATCCGGCATTGCCGGGTTGGTGCTTCTTTTTCCGTCTGTTGGCGGAACAAAAGAAGGAAAATGCCTTTCAGTAAGTCGTAAGGGACTGGGAGAGAGTAAAGATGGACGACCTGGTCTTTTCACGGTGGTCGGCTGGTGGTACTTCTCGAGCAGTCGTTCAATAAGTTTGATTCGAGAGTCAACATGTGTGAGGTTGTGAGTTGTTTGCTGCATCGAATACAGTAACTGTTCAAAACAATTTGATTGAGAATATGTCTAAAGAATTTTTTATACCAGACCTTTTGCCTCTTGCGCTCACTAGGATAACTGCCACATAACATAGGATAAGCTAGGAACATTTGATGATCAGCCACAGCAACACCATTCTGCCGTGTTAAGGTAAAAAGCCGTAACTGCGATTTTTCTGTTTTTCAGTAGAAGCTTTTTTGTGTTCTTGATTCGTATACCTAATTGATAAACGGTAGCTGCGGAATGATATTTCATTTAAAGATAGTGAATGAAGGTGCATTTAACCGTGAATCAGAAATTGCTATATTACATTGTCACTATTGATCAGGTGAGTTACGGCTTTTTACCTTAATATTATACGGCATATAATAATATAATGAGGTAAAAAGCCGTATCTTCAAAGAGCTTTCAGATACACTCAAAATGCTTTCAGATTGCAGGATTCTGGGATGTTTTGATTATGCTACATATATTGCAGCATATTATGCATTTAATGATAATTTGACCAAGAAGTGACCTACATGTAGGTACTTTTCTAACTACTTTTCAAAAGACTGTCATTCTTAAACTATGCGTCTTTTATGCAAATGAAAGGAGTTCAAAAATGAGAATACACCCAAAAAACGCATGTTACAATTTCTTGGTTATTGAATAAATATTTGCCGAGCAATCTTATTTCAAAAATAGCACTTTGAATTTTTCCGAGGAAAAATATTCTAAAATTAGATGTTTTGTGCATTTGTGAAAAAGTGAGCATTGAAAAAGGTGACTTTATTGCTGTACTGATAGAATTTACTGTATTCCTGACCTAAATTAGTAATATTTAACGAATACATAGTATATTGAATCCATGACATTTATTTGAAGACCGGTAGAAAAGTACCTACATGTAGGCAATTTTCTATGTATTGGTATCTAGTCAAGATATATTTCTTACTAGCCGTAGTCAGCTTGCTTTTCAATATAAGAACATCGATGATATACCAATAATAAATAATGAAGCAATTTCTTTACCTAAAGCTAATTCATACTTCGCTATAATCGAGCTTTGAATATTTTTCCTGCTTCTTTTCATACAAAAATTAAATTTGCTTCGCATTTTTTTCTGAAGATGGCTCACTGAGATGACTTTTATCTAAAAAATAACATTCTGCGATACAACTTTGCATTTAGGATAGCTGGATTTGCATGTACCTATATTTCTCATCTGAGTTCCAAAGGGTCAAAGGTTAGTAAGAATCGTACCTACATGTAGGTAGTTTTCTTATTATGGGGCTACTTGAGAAGAATATCGAATTCTCTTATTATTTTTTTGGAAATTTGTTGTTATATGAACATAATGCGACTACGGCTATTAAAATAATTGCTTTCTCACTTCAGTACTATATTAAGCATAATGAATTTAACAAAAAAGACAAATATTCTATCTTACAAGACTCTTTTTTCTTTAACCCTCGGGGGGTTTTCTGGGTCCACGTGGACCCATTTTTCCAGATCACTTGCTGTTATTTATTAAGTTTTCATTATTTATTATTGATATCACTGGACTTTATCTGTATCGATATGTCAATTATAACTGCCAAGTGAAAATGTATTAGCTGTTGTTTAAATAATTGCAATACATCGCAAACCTTTTAGTAAATCTATGGGTCCAGCTGGACCCAGTCACACTGATTCGTTTCATCGGTCGTCATAGCGCAGAAATTCAGTCACTGCTATTCCAAATAACAAAGGCCCGTATTCGTGAAACCAGATAAGGATTTCCCGTATCCTTAGCGACGCTATATCTTAGCCTTATCCTGACCGTCATATTCGTGAAGGCAGCTATCGTCACGCGCTCACGATGTGTAGCATTTTTTCTATTTTTAACCTTAACGCCATGCACTTCAAAGGCTGACAACTGGTCAGATTTTGGAGACGTTGAAATCACAGGCGCACTTGCAAACGATTCCATCGATTAGTTTGTCGATCTGCCCAGGCCGATTGGGCCGCCTCAACTCGCCTGATACAATGCGAAACAGTAGATAATGAAGCATCGGAATAGCGGTAGTGCTTATTGGCTGCACACAGACACACGCACACTCCTTCCCTGCACACAAAGACACACGGGATAACGCAGCTGAAACTTCGCTTTGCTTCAAAGCTTTTGCTATCGTCGCTATTGTCGCACGCAGGTGCAACTGTGACGAACTAATGAAATCGATTTTGATGTGACGCCTGAACAATGCTCCCAGCCTGCGCTTGGCTATGAGACCGCGCAGGCAGGCCGTTCTGTCATTACACCGCACTGCTGTTTTATGCTACGAGCGAAGATGGCGGAACGCTCACAACGGAGCTCAAAGTTGAAGCTTTGAGATTATTGAGGGGCGCGCAGGAAGACGTTCCCGAAGCTTCTTCATCTGCGAATGACACGGAGGACTCCAGTGAATCATCTGGTTCATCTGATATCGATGAAAGTGACAATATTTCACCTTCTGATGACGACGTATCCATTAACCAAGCAATCGGCAATCAAGTGAATATTTCATCCGCTGATGGAGAGCAATGGACTTCTCTCCTACCTCAAGAACAGAGACGTGGCAGGGAGCGAAGAGAGAATCTGCTTAGACCAGCACCAGGTCTTACAAGTTACTCTCTGCGGCATATTCGCGCGCCAAATACTATTATAAATAGCTGGGAAATTTTGTTTGATCACGATATGATGGAGACAATACTAAAAGAGACAAATCGGCGAGGGAGATCTATCAAAGGTGCAGCATGGACGGACGCTTCGATGGAAGAAATGTTAGCCTTCATTGGCCTGTTATATCTACGCGGCATGTATCGTTCTCACATGGAGAGTACTGAAGAGCTATGGTCGAAAGAACACGGAAGGCCCATCTTCAAAATAACAATGAGCCATTCAAGATTCAAAGAGTTACGTATCATGCTTCGTTTTGACAATCCTGAAACAAGGGCTGCTCGACAACTGCGAGACAAATTAGCAGCGGTTCGTCTTCTTTTGGATGGTTTCACGAACAACTGTCAAAAATCGTATGTGCCTGGTGCATTTCTTACCGTTGATGAGGAACTATATCCTTTCAGAGGTCGCTGTGCATATAAGCAATATATGCCAAGCAAACCATCTCAAGGTATGGACTTAAGTTCTGGCTGTTCTGCGATGACAACAATTATTTTTGTTACAATCTACAAATGTACACAGGCAAAGAAGACAATCCCAGTCATCACGGACTTGGAGAACGTGTTGTCATGGATTTGACCAGCTCTGTAGAAAATTCTGGAAGACACATAACAACTGACAATTTCTTTACTTCTTTGAAGCTCGCACGCTCTCTCCGCTCAAAAGGCATGACTTTGTTAGGAACTCTTGAGGAAAAACAGACGAGAAGTTCCTCCGCAGATGAAGAATCTACAGGGCCGTGCTGTTTACTCTTCAGATTTCCGATTCAACCTCGAAGATCAAACATGCCTCCTCAGTTACAAATGCAAGAAAAATGATTGTGTCCTTCTTTTGAGCACCTTCCATCAAGAGCCAGTTGTTGATCAACAGACTGACCGAAAGGTTCCAGAAATGATAAAAGACTACAATGCGACCAAAGGTGTAGATAAAGCTGACCAAATGGTGGCGACATATACGGTGAAATACATCAGCCGAAGATGGCACACAATCGTGTTTTGCAACCTCTTGGATTTGTGTGGGATAAATGCATATGTGTTGAATTGCGAAATTGATCCTCATTGGGGAAGAGACAAGCCTCACAAAAGAAGACAATTTCTGCGATGCTTAGGAGAGGAGCTGGTCAAGCCATTTTTGGAGTCAAAAGACGTGCCACGGCCAATCATCGAAGCAAAGGTGGATGTTGAGAGAGCAACACGAAAAAAAGACAGATGTCAACTCTGCGGGTTGAAGAAAGATCGGAAAACGAGAAAAACCTGTGCTCGGTGTGGGAATCACTGTTGTGATGAACATTCGAACTCTGTGACTCGTACTTTCTGTACTAATTGTGCTTGATTGTGAAAATAAATCTTCTGGGTCCACGTGGACCCAGATTTTCACGAAATGGAATAGCGAATTTTAAACCTCCCGAGGGTTAATCATCACATACCGGTAAATATAAGTTTTCAAGAAACATACTTCCGAAATTCTTTACATGAGTTTACAGTTCGACATTATCAGGTGGTCTGAATCAATCATTGCTTCACATATATACATTTGTGGACAAGAATGGCGTAATGAGAAAATGGCCTACATGTAGGTACATTTCACATTTCCGTCGCATCTAAAAATTAAGACACACGCGTCCTTGAAGGTTAGGAAACAAAAAGTCAGCGTTGTTCTGTGACTCATATCAATGTTAGAATCTGGCCTGGCTGTCCCGAGCGATCCCGCGAGGTTGTATTGTATTCTAAAAGTAGCCTCTACCCTAAGGACACAAGCGGAATTTCATTGGCTGCCAAAGTTGTCGTGATTCGCTTCTGTCGATCATGGTAATGTTGGCATCATAGCATAGTATTCGTGAGCTCGTGAGTGTCCTCATATGCGTCGAATCTTATCCACAATGAGTGAGAAGCGCAGCAAAGAAATTCTGGTGAAAGGTGATAGGGTTTCTATTACAAAAACATACTTCGACGGACCAGAAGATTTAGTTCCTTACTCAAGCTACCTTCCTGATTGGTATCAGAAAATATGTGGTACAGTTGAATTTTATTACTGGAATACTAGGAAAGCACGCATTCAATGGGATATAGATGGAAAATACTCAGACGCCCCCTTAGAAGATTTCACAAAAGAAAGCAATGATGTGCCCAAGCAGGTAAGTGACCGTTTATGCTGTCTACTCTATATACTACACAATCTTGTGATATACTAGTTAGCGCTCCATCTACATGCTATACGCCGTACCTACGAGCGTATATACTTTGTATGTGCATCCGTATGCAACTAACTGATCTATTGTACGAGTATTGCAAGTGGCTTAAGCTGACTATCGATCTGCTACTCTATATAATTTCTGTCTTTCGTTATTAATAAGGATGAACGCGATATGTCCATTCGTCTATATGTCGATGAACGCGATATGTCGCAGCAAAGTCAGAGGACCTGATGCACAATTATTAATATTGAAATGTTTATGAGATTTCATCCGCATTCCATCAATTCTGCACGTCTGCTTACCTATTTGCCTATCACGCAAACTAATTAGTTGTACATGTATTAATTAAGAAGCCGTAGTATTGAGGCTACGGGCAATTTCTCTCTCTACATGCCTTGTTAATTTTTTATTTTTTGATTGATCGTGATCATACACTTTCATATAAACGAGTCGCAGGCCTACAATGCGGCATATAAATATGATTAAATCATAGTAAAAATGCATGCATACAGCATGTTTCATACATTGTATAGACTTCTGGTTCTATTCTAATAATGTTTGTGTAGCAGCATAATTTGTCGACTCGGTCAAGTAGGACTGCTGCAAATATTTCTATACGTTTATAGGCCTATTTAAATTTGCAGATTCCTCCTACGTCATCTTCCGTTGATGATGAGGCTCAAAGTGCAGGAAGTAACATTGATTTGGACGAGGATTCGAAAAGTGTAAGCTGTAATGATTTACGAATTTAGTCTAAACATATGAACCCAACTTCATTCTTTTTTAGGATTATCAGAACCTCCATGCAAGAAGAGAAGGATAGCGAAGGTCAATAGTAGCAGTCTCCTCCGCAAGAGTAACCTAAACAGTCTGAAGGCAAGGCTTAGGAGGAAAGGATTGCAGTTAAGTTCTTCTGACGATAGTGAGGACAGTGAGGCCGACGTTTCTTCAAGCTCTAAAGAATCGGAAAGTGAAAATGCAGAGGAAGTTGAGCAAGATAAGGAAGGACTAGAGGAGGATGGACAATCGATCCTAGAGAACGAGGACGAAATCGATCTTACGGACCACGACTGAATATGGATTCCGTTTCGGACTTCGCTGAACTAGACTTCCTTCTTCACTTTCTTCCTCAAGTCTACATGAGAGAGGCCATCCACGAATCGTCACGCCGGACAATCAGATAACACTTTTCGAGAATTGACATTCTCAGAGCTGCTCCATTTCTTCGGACTTAAGATGCACTAATTATAACTGCCTTTAATATGCAATAGGGATGTCCATTTTCAGCTATTACTGCGATCTCTGTGGCTCCGTCTGTGCTCCGACTACACGTGATTGCTGGGCCCTACACGTTCAGAAAGGAATGCCGCTGAAAAGACGCTTCCATCATAAGAAGATTAGATTGAAACTAGATTGAATGTGACTTGTTTATGTAGTTTTCAGGATGCTACATGAATAGGCATCGTACGTGTCTGTTAGAGATATTCTGGTTCTTACGTGTGAATCAATGATAATGCCGTTTTGTTAGCAGCCTATGTCTTTTCAGTTAATTTTTGTATAGGCCTTAGCCTAACTGAACATAGTTGATAAAATAATCTTTGCCTTAAGTTATGAATGAATAAGCATAAGGAATCATAAAATTTATTGTTATCTTTTGAATTTAGCTTTTTTAATAAGCGCTTTTAAGTAAAATTTTGGCTTCCCAATCCATAGTTGTATTTTGAATGATTGTACAGCAATAGCCATGCATTATATTATATATCAATTTGTCCAAAAATCCTTAAGAACAAAAGTACTTACATGTAGGTCATTTTCTAAAATTTGAACTATTTCGTTCAATTTGGATATTGGGCTTCATGATAAGAATATTTGATATAAGTGCTATGTAAATGATATCAGCTTGTTAAAATAAGTGAGAAATGTACCTTAGAAGGGATATTTTGATAAGGAAGCTAAGAGAAACGATGATTTGTTTAAATAGGTTATCACTCCATCTCATATTTCAGTTCTATGTCTATAGCTTAAGATGAAATAAATGAATCTATACTCTAATGGTTGCTCTACATTTGTCCTCATCAAAATTACAGCACTAAATATTTTCAGGATTAACAGCCTATAGGCTAAAGATGTTAAAGAGTTAAAATGGCCTACATGTAGGTACATTTCAGTCGAAGTCTTCCAGATGCTCCATAAAGTAGTAACTTGCATTCCAGACCAATTGAATGGTACAGTAGTATTGTCCATTCTTTGTATTATTGCGCAACGCGAAAAATTCCACCTCACCGGTATTTTAAATGATGGTTTTACTCTCAAACATATTTAGTCCTCATAAAACTCATCAGTTATTTTCCATGAACTGCTAGTAATCGCCTCTTGGGAACCATGTAAGGTAAATAATATGTCGCAATATTAATCTGGAAGGCTTTGTGAAAAAGATGGTGTGATTTTTGCAAATCTCAGCGCTGTAGTTTCTGATAAAACGCTATTGAGAAAACAGTTGGTTTTGTGAAAGTTTTGACAAATTCCCACTTTTTTGTTTCGATTTGACTTCATCTATTTACAAATGAGATGAAGCTATGAAAAGTTCAAAAACATTTTCTGAATTGTTTGATCGTTATCTTTTCAGTGGTATAAGTTGTTACACACTCGAGCAATTCTATCAATACGAAAATTGTTGAAGAGTGAGATCAATAGAAAAGTACCTACATGTAGGCATTTATACACACATGTAGGTACTTGGTCAAATTATCATTAAAGCTTCTATGCATTATTTCATGCAAACCTAGTTTGATCATTGTGTCCGCTATCTCATACATGCACAAACGGAAAGATACATTACGGAAAGCTAGATTTTGAAGCAGGCTACCTGTATTAGAACTAGGACTACGATGCAATGAAATTAAATCAAGCAAATGAAACTGTTAATAGGACATTTCTATTTGAATTGACTTGATATCATTTTTAGTAATCTAATTTGATATTCATTCATTTTCCTTGAATGATGCAAACACAAAAACAAAAGCAATGAGACAAACAGGATATTTTTCATCGGATCTGCTGCGTGTCTAAATACAAAACTGAAAACAAAAAAAGCAGCAAGAAACCTTACTGGATCTAACAGTTAATGCATTACTACTCTAGGCCTCTCACAATAGAAACTACTTCCTAAATTCTAAGTCAATACACACAAAATGACCGCAATTCCTCATTGGATCTGCAAGTCCGGAACCCTACTACTGCTGACAAGGCTTTGCCAGAATAAATGTCGATTCGGCGGCATCAGGGTGCTAGATTTTTCAAAATATCGGACTTCTTCCCTTCAGGAATTCCTCTCGGTTTGTTCAACTTTGGAGGGAGCTTGATAACAAGCTTGGCTCCACAATCTTGGCCGCGCACGATCCTGCCAGAAGATGTAACCATACGGAACACCCGGTAGATCTATATTCATGGGTATTATAGCATATACTTTCTACTCAGCATGTAATTAATGACCAAAGAACTTTTTCCCGAACCTATCAAAATACGTTGTGAAACAAGTAAAATAGGCAGCGTGTGACGAGTAAACTCTCCAACAATGATATACAGGATTAACTGTTACGAGGTTGCCAGTAATGTTTGGGCGGCTCAAAATGACGCCACAAACAAATTTCACGGCAATTATCTATTCAGACAACCTAACCAGTCAAGCTTCTTAATTACAAGAAGAAAAATGAAAAATTACCAAAATAAGAGGGTGCATATCTTCATAAATATCCAGCTGTACGATAATTAATAGTTCTTTCGATGCTGATTTAAAAGCGAACACAAAATTTTTTATATCGTCTTCCATTGAAACCTCAACATGAAACGGCCAAAAATCTTATTCCATGTTTATCTTTAAAGTCATTTGTTATTGGCTATGAAATATGTAGAAAATTGTGATTAGACTCCGCGATTTTGTGAGCGATCGCTTTGTTTTTGTTTAAATGCTGACCGAAGTTATAAAATTTAAATCATATATATCATGGTCACAATTTAAAAATGACTGACTATTTTCGGACGGGGTGACGGTGATTGTCCGATACGACATCGGTGTTCTTCATCACACCACGGATATAAGTAAGCACAAATTTATTTTATTCTTTTTTATTCATTACTGTTGATTCTTTTAAGAAAATTTACTATGTAATGGGCAGGCCCTGGGGCTTGTTTCATAAAAAAACGCAGGTCTGATATGTGTCACATAATTTTAAGTAGTGACTAGAGAAATTCGGTCTTTTATCTACATCAAGAACCGGTTTTTTGATTAATAGTACTTGAATTGGCTGGGTGAAAACATTCACGATATGTGAATCCATATCTTTTTATCACTATTACATAGTTATGTCAGCCTGAGGGAAAATTCCGTTCACGTGCCGTATACTCCGCCGAGGAAACCAGACCGTGATTATCCCCCGAGGACAATCAGGGACTCATTCACTGTTTCGTCGTAGCACTATTCTGACGCATGTGCGTTGGCGTTTGCCGTCGACGATCTTGTGTGCGTTGTAGATCACGCATAACACCGCCAGGTCGATAGAAACGCGCAAGGTACTTGACTTGAAACCGCCGTCACTAGTGACTCATGCCGGGGTTTTAACAGCGCTAGCAAGAAAGCAGTGTATGCAACACTCCGTTGCGATCTCAAGCATTCAGCGCTTAGGGGAAACACAATGCAAACTTAGCAAACCAGCGGAATTTCCCTGTATCTAACGCCGCGTCATTTACACTCATACTGTGCGAGCCATCAATGTTAATTTCTCGTGAATGGCTGAAATACGTCGTCGATCATCACACAATTTTTCTGTAAGTTATTCCATAAGTTAAGTATATTACACACATGGCTAAATAAATTTCTGTCAACTTAGATTTTGGGCGTAGCTTCGAGCCCTTTATTATTAATTCATTTGTTAGTTATTCTTTTATCCAGTTTTACACGAATTACACCATATTTTTCATTGTTTCCCGAAGCCTTTATTCATCCTCGAAGGTTGATAAAAATCACAAGCATTTAATTAAGGTATTCATATTTGGTGCGTACTGACCTTTCATATGAAACGAAATAATCCATCGATCCTTGTAAAATATATTATGAGTGTTTTAATTAGCCACCAACCATTTCTAAGTATACTTCATTTTTGTTTTATGAAACGCAATTTTCTATTAGCCTGCTTAAAATTCTTCTAATACTAATCACTGGACTTTATTATATTTTTTTATTGAACGCAATTAGATGGTTTTGGAATTTTTTTCCAGAAGGAAACAATGAGTCCTGAAACGGACTCTTAGACATTTTTTTGATAAGACCTATTTTTACACCAGATTGTATCCACAAGATTATATTACAGAAAAATATGTGATGTATTTCTGAAAGCGAAGAACCGCGTAGTGGAACCTGATGGGCTGTGATTTTTGTTTTATTGGAAAAGGCAGTCTGTCGGGTTTCACTCATTGTAAAGGCAGGAAAGTCTGGCAGCCTCAGCCCCCAGCAGTTCGGAACTTTGTTAAAATGAAATCACTCACAATCCAACATTTCCAAACCCCCCATTATTGGGGCGATTCGGACCTTTTCAAGTGTAATTATCTGATTCAATAAGGTTAAAGGAAGCGAGTGAAGATTTACATTTTTAGCAAAATGGTCTATTTGCGATTCAGGAAATCTGGAAAATCTGCCGGCGGCAACATATTTTTATTGAATGAACTGCGTGTTTCAAGTTGCCAATTTGCCACTCGAGCGCGCGCAAGTAGGGGGGCCTTATAACATTTGTACACGGCGATATTGTTAAAAGATTATTAAAATTGCAAAAGAGTCGTGCGCCTTTTGTGGGCCGCCAACTGTCTAGATTCATTCAAGATGCTATCGTCACACAACTAGCGTTTATCAGACATCTACACTGCGACGGAGATTGGACGAGAGCCAATACTTGAGTGTTGGCTGCACCATCGTCCATCAACAACTAACCTTGTCAGGCATCACTAAGCTCGATTTGGCAAACAAGAGCAAACACGTACACTTAGTGCTGATTTACCCAACACCGCTTAATTCTTTGTAGAAATTATGAAAGCGAAGTGTTCTGGCCTTTTGGGTCCAACTGTCTTGCGCGTATCTAATCTCGAACCTATAGTAGGGAGTAATATAGAATAACACAGGGGTCGACTTTCCAAATTGAGTTGGCTACCCTACTTTTCAGACATACCACACTGTCGGGATATCGGTGCATACAGTCTGATTTGGGCAAAGTGGCAAGTGTTGACATGCCACTATAGATGCTTATGTTAGTCGAAGATGATGGGTACTATGTAAGGTTATAGTTCTACCCCCACTCCTTCAGAACCAACTCCAAAAATCACAAATCCTCAGTTTACTACTGGCTCTGATGGGTGTAATTGAAAACTTTATGAGACACCCCGTTTAGATATGGTGGAATGTTCTGCGCGTGACAAACCCAAATCATTCTTCAACTCTCGGATACAGCAGTGCTTGCGTACGCTACAACAAGACAGCGCAACGCCAGACCAACGTAAGAAATATGCCCAGTGCCTCTAAAATGCACTAGTGCAATGCGGCTTGACACATTGATCGTCAACGTACATTACGCTTTTGACACGTAATGTGACACATTCCGCCCTACGGGGGGCAACACACACCACAATCCCGCCTGCACCTGACCCATTGTCCTCACTTCGATCATGAACTTTGCTCTGCCATCTAGCATCGATTTTGCGTCACAGAGGAATGAAAAGACCTCTGGTCGATTACGGGGAGCTCCTCACAGTGAGAGAGACTCAGACAATACAGCTTTTGGAATAAGCGTGTAGTTCTTCCACTTGGCGTGTTTTAAACGTCTGGGTATCAGCTGTCTGTAGTGCGTCGAACAACTGATGTTTATCTCGAGGTATGTGTGAATGAAAATATGGTCTTGTAGTAGAGAGAAAATCCCATACCTCAATACGCTCCTAAAAGTTCATTCACTACTAATTCAAGCACAAGTATAACTCTAGATTTACACAATTGGATTTTGAAGAGGAGTAGGGGGATAAGATATCCCTACAATGACCGGACAAAAGCTACTCGAAAGCACATGTGGGTTTCTCTGGCCTTTTGGGTCTCAACTGTCGTGGCTTATCAAGAGGGAACCTCAGGCTGCGAACCCCTCAGACAAGGGTTTTGTGAAAAGCTTCATGACGTGAGAATAACATCTGTATAGGGCTCATAATTCTAAGGCATTGGCTGTTGCGAGTAATACGAAAACAATCATTTGAGTCGTAGGCCTCTTAATTGATTTTTCATCCAGATTTAAAAAAACCTCGACTTCTACAGGAGGAGCAAACTGAGATTCTGGAGAGAAGGTCCTTCAATGTTCGTCTGGGATAGACACGGACGGCGGAGGGATTGCCTGTGCGGCTTTCGAGCAAATAGCGTGATTCCGTTGACAGTCGACGATACCAGGTGGATATGTGTTGAATTCAGTGTGATCGTGTGGAAGGCATCAGCGCGTTTCGTCATGCAGTATCTCAATGGCCACCCTGGGACGCCCCCGGTGGCGTGGCCGAGAATCATTCGCAACGGCAAGCACTACGGACACCATCGACTATCCGTCCCAGATGGATGCGTGAATTGGTGGAGCTGCCGATATTGATGTGTACTTGGAAAATGTGCGTTATGTCTCATTTCGCCGGACGATCACAGGCACTGTAGAGGTGGCCGGTCTACTTCTGGATCATGAAAGATACAGTGGTCTTGCTGATATTGTATTCATAATGTTATTAACCTACCTACCATGTATTATATGTAGTCATAAAATTCTTTCACTTCATGAAAATAGATATGAAATAAAATGATTCTTAAATATGAACATGATTCATCGCCACATGCCTACTCAAATAACAAAAAGTTTCATTCATGCAACACAATAATATCTGACCACTGCTAAACTGTGAAAGTCGTCATGTGATCTTCAAACAATGCCATTGCAAATTATCTAATGGACCTGAAACGGCTGTAGAGTCAAACTTATTGTCCCCTACTGGAGACGAAGTCAGTTAGGCAACATTTCACTTAGAACCTGTTACACACAGTAAATATCATCACTGCTTTCCACTTTCTGTGGTTTATAAGTCATTGAATAAATCATATCTATAAAGCCTTTACAGATTAGAGCGAACAAACGAATCTATCTCTAGACTACTTAAGATGGGCCCTTTAATTTGGCCACAATTGTTATATGTTGGTTTTTTTTATTTCTTCCTTTATGTTCATTATTTTAGCACGACAGCATACGTCCCATGTGCAGCGTTGCCTTAGAGCGCTGCGCTAAGCGAGATTCTCTGGAGCTGCGCTGTCAAACTGAGACGCAAGAAATAATACAATTCGCTGCCAAACCTTTTTCTTTGTTAGGAAGATTCCATAGAAATTGTGATACATCATTCTTATTTCATGATTGTGTTCCTAAAATACATCGCATCTCCATTTGGTAAAATACCCTTTTTTATGATATTGTACTTATGTATTTTATTCATGTTTTTACTTCCGTTTTCTCCATTGCTGGGGTTGTGAAGGTGCTACTTTGGTGAATTTGAACGGTGCGTTTGTGCAAAGTCCGGTAGCCTTCTGCGATCTCACTGGTGTTTTCGCCGGTCTCGAACCTTGGACCTCGTGAAGCCCATACGGCAGGCACTTAGACCATTAGACCATGGCTGGATGGTATTTACTGTACGTCGACATTAAATTATAGCTGTAGGTTAATCTCTCAGTGCCTTCTACACTGCATATGATTAAATGGCATCACCAAACGATTGTAATACAACTTGACGAGACGTCTAGATGTGAGTAGTTTTCGTCGTGTCTGATAGACTCTAATCTGAAGCAGACCCCTCTGACGAGTCACATGGTTGATACTCAGAAGAACAAATGAAATGATAAGTTTCCAATTGATATATACATGTAGGTCGATCCAATCAGTTTGAATGACTAAGCACACTTTATGTTATCAGCTGTAGCTCAGAATACAGGATAGAGATGATTAAGTTAAAAACATGAAATTTTGTATCCGAATTCGCTGCGCAAATTTTATCACACTGCGCAAAAAATTTGAAAATATGGTCTGGCAACGCTAGAGAATTTCGCATGCCTTAAATCAATATAATAATCTTGTAAGTTGTTCTGTCTAATTCGATCTCGTTGGGTAGTACTAGCCTATCGAAGTCGTTGTTAACCCGCATGTGTTCCTGAGGACAAAAGTGTCCTTTGGTAAACTTCGAAGTCCTGCCAAAAAAAAAAAAAAAAAAGAAACAAAAAAAACAAAAAAAAAAAAAAAAACAGAAAAAAGATAATTAAAAGTAAAAAAAAAAAAAAATCAGATACAAAAGACTTAAAAGTTAATCTCAAAATGAAAAAAAAAGAAAAAATAATAAAACAAAAAAAAATAATAATATGTAAAAAAAAGTTAATTGTCTCATAAGAGAGAAAATAACAAAAAAAAAACAAAAAAAAGAGACAAAAAACAAAGAAAAAAAAAAGAAAAAAAAAAATGAAAAAAGAAAAAAAAAAAAAAAGAAGAAAAAGTTTTATTTTGTTTTTACGGAAAAAAAAAAAAAAACTATAATTACCGAGGAGAGGTCTATGCCGGTTGATCGCCAAAAAAGTGTGCCATTCGGTGTTACAGTAGGCGTGCATTTCGTATGTAAAGTCGTTCATATGCGTGCGTTCAATGAACAGCTAAAGTAAGCCTACTCTTGATATTCTGTAGCTTACTGATAGTAGAATTACGTGATTTCCGATGCTTATCTTCCATATGCTATGTATGTTTATTTCCTGTTCTTTCTGAACAATTTCAGTTACTCAGGGCCTTTTCACACCTCGGCAGGCCTAATGCATACATCCATAATATATTCCCTATTCGCTTCCCTTTTACATCGTGGACAGTGACAAATGATAAAGTAAAAACCGTTTACAATATTGATAAAAGTTTCACTGTATAGTTGGTACTGGTGAACGGTGGGTAACAAACTATGTCTACATCGAGTTTGGCGAATTTTTTAATTGATGGTCAACATCTCTCTCAAGGATGGTATAAGAAGAAGTAGCTACAGAAACGATCATCTTCCGAGGATGGAGTCTGCAGCTTCTGACAACGATGGAAATGACACAGAAGAGACCAATCTATACTTCGAAAAACACGACGTTGATGGCAATTAACGTACTGGCAATGGGTACACAGCACTGGATAACTGAATAAAATCTAAGTGGAATAAATTACTCGTGACTGTGTGTAAAATGTAGGCCTACGTATGTACTCGTAGGCCAACATGTAGTATAATAATGTGTTCATTTCATTGCTCGTTATTCTTGTAAGAAATTATACTCTTAGACTTGGACTGATTTCATCCTATACACAATTTCAGTATTTTAACAAATTCAGTCAGTTTTTAGTATTTTGATTAAAAGGACAAAAGTGTCTCTTGGATCAAAATCGGTTTGTTTTTTACCGATCAACATGGCGGTTAAGGTTCATGTGTCATAGAAACGGACGAAACAAAAAAGTATTGTGCTTTCATCTTATGTTTTCAGAATCCTTGCTCGTGAAAGTAGATGCAGAGTCGGAACTAAAAAAGCACATAGGCTTTTGAAACGAACTTTCGGCAATAAAAAAACCTCCGTCGCAGGAGGACAGGCTGCATGGTAAGTTTTCAACCAAATGATAAAATACAATCATGCACGCTGCCGTTTATTAACTTATTATCGTACAAAAAAATATTCCCGTGGTCGAATCAATACCGACATGTTAGACTATTAATAAGGGTTGTAGTGTATAAGTCAGGGTAAGGTTATGGTCTTATGAGCCGAAATCGATTAGTTGTCTTAATCGTTGCAATTATATCGAGTGATCGTTTCTTTTGAATTTTTTCCTGTCTAACTGATACCATTAGTACGAGAAAATTTCACTCGCGCAACAAATTCAAGTTTAAAACGCAGAGTAAATCCACGAATAAATTCAAGTCTCAACGCTGTATGTTTAACCGCATAAAATATTACAGCCTCTATTGCCTATTTATTGCATATATCCTTTAACTCTATCCAAATATGAATTTTGGTCCATTGCAGGAATTCGTTGACTATGCGTAAGTTGGTACACTACACCTGTTTTCAAACCGAAGGAACTTCCACTACGACTCTGACGAGATTCGGATAGCGTTCAGAAACGTATTGAAGGGGTTTCTCTAGGCTACCTCGAAAGGCATTCATTGCGTAGTAGTTGATGGAGAACAACAAAAAACAGAGAAGGCGTCAGAAGAAGATATAGCGTTTGAAACGTAGTAATATTTGATACTAATTAATAGTACTGATTACATGTAGGGGAGATCGACGCTTTCTCTATATTAATACTGTATATTCTAGCTAATTGCTTTGATTCATTGATTTGTTATTAATATTTTATTTAATTTGTATTTAACATTTATTGATAGTCTTATGTGCTGAAAGCAATTTTTGTGAATAACTGTAATTGTTTAGGTGTAAGTACGCGCGCACTGTTGGACAGAAGAAATAAGGATTTTTGTATTCCATCTTACGACACTCAAAAAATAATGCATTACATCGCAGTAAAAATTCCGCCGGTTGGCCTTATCAATTGATTATGATTTTTGTTGTGTGGAAAGATGATTACTAATTAATTATTGAAAAATAATTAAACAATTTATTTCTGTGCGTTCCTCTATATAATAAAGACGTTGGTTGTGAGAGATCGCGCGATGCACTTAAGCAGACTCTTTTCTTATAGGTATAGGAGATCAATAATTCAGTCACCGAATGCGAAGCCCTATACTTGTGAATGTTTGACTAGTAAAATGTCTTGAAGTTTTATAGTCTGTGTGCATTGTTTTTATAAGATTTTCTCATTCTTTTCAGGTGCATTATCAAATGTATGGCAGTGTTCGATTGGGGTGCGTGAAAGCAGTTTAGGACAGGCTGGTCGCGACTGCAAAAGACGCCGACCAGTGGTGAAAACGAATAATGTAATTTTGCTAATTATTTAGTATGCAATTGGTTTTTCTTCATTATTTTTGGGTCTTCAATTAAGATGTTTACGCAGTGTCATATAATCTCGTTAATATGGGTCCCGGTGTTCCTAGTCGGGTTAGTCCAAACGAGCTACGATTCGAGGCTAACAGAAACACATCTTGTTCTCCCTTAACAAGATCTGGTGAATGCTTGGGACGCGTCTTGGTACGATCTGGTGAGAATGCTTGGGCTTCTTGGTAAGATCTGGTTGATAGGAACCAGGATCTTATACGATTTTGTGTGTTCTTGGCATG
>CAJQUW010016476.1:22500-30000 GCA_907163375.1 Prostheceraeus crozeri | reverse complement strand
CCCCCTCCCCCCCCCCCCCCCCCCCCCCCGACTATCATCTCCCCCCCCCCCCCCCCCCCCACTCCCCCCACCATCCCCCCCCCTCCCCCCTCCCCACGGCATCCCCCCCCTCCCCCCCCCCACCCCCCCCCACAAAACCCCCCCCATCCACCCCACCCCCCCCACCCCCCCCCCCCCCGCCCCCCCCCCCCTCCACCTACCCCACAGACGTCCCCCCCCCCCAACCCCCCCCCCCTCCCCCCCAACCTCCCCCCCCCCCTCCACCCCCCCCACCCCCCTCTCTGCGCCTCCCCCAGAACCATCCCCCCCTCCATCCCCCCAACATCCCCCCTCGACCCCCCCCCCCCCCCCCCCACCCCCCCCCCCACCCACTCCCCCCTCCCCGCCCACCCGCCCCCACCGTCACCCACACAAGACGTCCCCCCCCCCCCATCCCCCACCCCCCCCCCTACACCCCCCTTCCCCCCCTTCCCCTCCCCCCCCCCCCCCCCCCCCGCCATCCCCCCTCGCCCCCCCACGTCCCCCCCCCCCCCCCCCCACCCCTGCCCCCCCCCCCCCCCCACCCACCCTCCCCCCCCCCCCCCACCCCACCTCCCCCCCCCCCCCCCCCCCTCCCCCCCGCCCCCCCCCCCCCCCCTCCACCCCCCCCCTACCCCCCCCCCCCCCCCCAATCCCACGCCCACCCCCCCCCCCCCTTCCCCCCCCGCCCCACCCCCACCCCCCCCCCCCCCCCCAAACCGCCCCCGCCACCTTCCCCTCCCCCTCCCCCGCTCCTTTCCCACCCCCCCTCCCCCCCCCCACCCCCCCAGCCTCCACCCCCCCCCCCCCCAACCCACCCCTCCTCCCCCCCCACCCCCACCCACTCCCCTCCCCCCCCCCGCCTCCCCACACCCCCTCCCCTCGCCCCCCCCCCCCCCCACCCCCCTCCCCTCCGCGCCAGTCCCCCCCCACCCCTCCCCCCCCCCCCACCAATTCCCCCACCCCCATCCCCGCTACCCCCCACCCCCCCCGCCCCACATCCCCAGACCCCCCCCCCCCCCCCCACCCCGGCCACCCCCCCCCCCCCCCCCTCACCCCCCCCCCCCCCCTCCACCCCCACCCACCCTCCCCCCCACCCCCCAGAACAACCCAACCACCCACGCCATAACCCTCCCACCACCACCCCCTCCCCCCCACCCCCCAACCCCCCCCCCACACACCCAATCCTTCATCTCCTCTTTTAGCTCAGCTATCTTGAAGATATTTAATAAATGTGTTTTTGCTTCGATTTGCGAAGTAGTCCGGAGTTAGTATCCATATTAATCCCTTGAATCTTTTTCCTCTTTTAAGCATCGGACTAAATAGAATGTAATCATACATTCACTTGTGTCACTTGGCTTCATTTAAGACTCGGACTAAATAGAAGATAGATTCATAAATTGATAGATTGAAGGACTGATAGATTATCGTAGCAATCCGGAGGTAGTAACCATATAGTTACTTGAATTTCTTCTCCTCTTTTCAGCCTCAGACTAAATAGATTGTAGTAGTCTAGTGGTCGTAACCATATAGTTACTTGTATCTCTAGTCCTCTTCTAAGTCTCGGACAGTCCGATACTCACTTGTTTATCTTGCTTCATTTAAGCCACGGACAGTCCTCTTCTAAGTCTCGGACAGTCCGACGGTCACTTGAGTGTCTTGGCTTCATTTAAGTCTCGGACTATATAGTCCGTAGTAGTCCGGAGGTGTTAGATCAAACACCTAAGCGATTAGAAAATAGGGATACGCCAGTGATGCTTTATTTATTTCATATATAAATTTATAATTAAAAATATGATGAATGAGTATATAATCAAACACGTACCAGTTTTAAAAGATTATCGTCATCCTACAAAGCCTCTCACCCCGAAACATGAAGTAAAATTTTATTACCATCGTAAATATATGCAATTCTTGAAAGACTACAAAATAAAACACGGTATAAGAATTTACACTAAAACAAAAGACTTCCCACTTTGTCTGCGAAGTTTCAGAGTATTGTTAGCATACAATAATTTATGGTGGTTGATTAATAAAGAAAATTTTTTACTGTTTATGATTTAGAAACATTACATCAACTAAATATTCCTGAATATCCAACGAAGTTGGCGGAACCGAGGTTCTGTGTGAAAAACATAAATTTTTTATTTAAAAAAGTAAATAATGGAAAATGCTAATTTATATTGCACCATATGTAACAAACAGTTACAGACACCTAGAGGTTACAAATCTCATTTAAAAAGTCAAATGCATTTGCGAAATGTAGAACGACATGATACAAGTAATATAACGAGAATGAATATATAAACTATCTAAAAACATTACCTACTGATATAGAAGTTAAAAGAGTATTTGATGATTATTCACATTCAGAATATAAAAAAGTTTTTAGTGTAATAGATGAACCTGAAATAGATATAAAGTATTTATATGATGACCTCGAACGAACCGAAGGTTCTAGGGCTTCGCCCGAACAAAGTGACATTTATGAGTATGATGAATCTGTCGAAACCGATGAAACTTTTTGTGATATTCTATCCAACTTTTATAATATATTTAGAAAATCTTTCAAATGCTCTATGAATGTAGAAGTACTTTACACAAAGACTGGACCTGATGGAAATATTGAAGAAATAGTACAAGGCCATTTTAGTCAAACTCAAGTAATCTTAAATGTAAATGATATACAACCTATATTTGAAATAATGATAAATAGATTAAAAGATGCTATAACTGAAGTTCAATTGCGTGAATCTGGTTGGAAGCTTGTTAGAATAGTATCCAAGAAATTAGTAATTGATAAATATATAAAAATAATACTGGAGGTAGTTACATACCCCCACCTTTCAGTTCACCACAAATAATTAACGTACAAAACGAAGACAACTATTGCTTTCTGTGGAGTGTTATAGCACATTTACATCCTGCACGTTATCACAAAGAAAGACTAAGTCATTACAATAAAGAAGAATACATAAATGAATCTGATCTTTCTGATGGATTAGATGAATTTCCATATGATTATAATAAGCTAATAAAGTTTCATAAAAAGAACAAACATGCAATAGAAGTAAATGTGTTTGAATTAAATGTGAAGTATATTTCTGTTGGCAACATTACTCCCATATACTTGAATGCTAAAGAATTTTATTTAGCTAATAAAAGTTTATACCGAACAGAAATGCAATATAATGAACGTGGTAATTATATACACCATAATATTATTTACCAAGACTTTGTAATATGTACTGAAACATATGAAATCATAAAAACATTAACACCCATAATGGTTTATCATAATAATTATAAAGGACGCGGTTTTACTTCTGGATATCAACAGCAGTTACAGATGTTACAGCAGCAATATCAACAGCAATTACAGATGTTAGAACAGCAATATCAACAACAGCAGTTACAGATGTTAGAACAGCAATATCAACAGCAGTTACAGCAGCAATATCAACAACAGTTACAGATGTTAGAATTGCAATATCAACAGCAGTTACAGCAATTAATACAACCAGCACAAGCAAATATATTATATTATAAAGGTCATTACATATTGTGCAAAGATGTTTCTATATTTACAAAAACTTCAGATAATGCTAACTTCCCCTGTCTTCAATGTATGATAAGTTTTAGAAATGAACAAGCATTGAATAATCACTTGGCAAATTGTCAAGAAAATGAAGCAGTCAAAAATACGTTTCCTAAAGAAGAATATTTAAAATATAATAAATGGTATTATAAAAATAAAGTACATTTTACTATATATTGTGATATTGAGGCATTTAACATTAAAGTGGATGATGTTGATGTTGATGATAAAAATAAAAACAAAAGTAAAATTATTTATAACCAAAAACCATTTTGTTGGGGAATGTATATTCATTCAAATTATCCTAACTGTGTCCTAGCTGTATCCGGTCTAGTCCTAATAAAGTTATCCAATGTCTATGATCCCGACTATGATCACTCAATTCAGTGGCAATTTCTTCAAAACTGCAAAAATTTGCATATCTAACATTTGGTATCAATTACCAACCATAGAGTAAGTATATCCCTAGTCTATGTTACCAACTATATCCCCTCGAGTTCATTTAACACATTCGAGGGTGTATGCACATTGGGAATTTAATGAATGCGGAGGAATGAGTTAGCTCCATCATCTAATATACCTACTGTACGATATGCATCTATTATATATGTATAGGCCCTTTTCGAGTTGCCAAATCGATGTGACCTTGGCAACTCGAAAAGGTGATTATTTGCAAAAATTTGAACTTTTTAGATGAACTTCGTGAAGGTCTCTTCGAAATTTTTAGTCGGTCAGAGCTCGATTATTTTGGGAAAACCGGCAATTCTAGGTTTGAAAACAAGTTAGTATTGCACTTGCGTGTAGTTTGTGACTACGTTTCATCCAAAATATCTTTATAAAACCAAAAGTTTAGATTTCTTTTTTTTACAGTATAGTCATGCACAGGAAAATTTAAAATGTCGAAAAGCCCATGCATACAGTTTATTCTTTTGATGTTGATGTCCAAATTTTTTTTCCTATTCTCCAACTCCAATCTCTTGTAGTCTTTCTGTTAATGTCCACTCCAATTTCAGCTAAATTCATAGCACGGTGAGCATTCATTGAAATACTATATACTGTATACTAATATATCATTGAGAGAAGTAGCATTTCCTCCGCAAGTAATGCTATTCTCTGGTCGGTTTAGATGCAGTGTCTCCTTGTTAGGCAATGGGATCAATCACCAATCAACATTCCTCTGGATTGGTCATGTAATTGAAAAAATACTCTGGCTGATAGCACAAAAGAGGTCTTCTCTCAATTCATAGGGACAACATGATTGTATTTCAATGAATGCTCACCGTGCTATGAATTTAGCTGAAATTGGAGTGGACATTAACAGAAATACTACAAGAGATTGGAGTTGGAGAATAGGAAAAAAAATTTGGACATCAACATCAAAAGAATAAACTGTATGCATGGGCTTTTCGACATTTTAAATTTTCCTGTGCATGACTATACTGTAAAACAAAGAAATCTAAACTTTTGGTTTTATAAAGATATTTTGGATGAAACGTAGTCACAAACTACACGCAAGTGTAATTTACTAACTTATCTTCAAACCTAGAATTGCCGGTTTTCCGAAAATAATCGATCTCTGACCGACTAAAAATTTCGAAGAGACCTTCACGAAGTTCATCTAAAAAGTTCAAATTTTTGCAAATAATCACCTTTTCGAGTTGCCAAGGTCACATCGATTTGGCAACTCGAAGAGGGTCATATACTTTCTCTATTGTGATTATGATCAGGCTCAAGAAAAGGCTCTTTTTGATAATAGCCTTTGGCATTTAAGAAAAAGCATCCAATCGAATTGCCATTTTAACAATCATCACCGCTACAAGGTTTTCATGACATGAATGACTTGTATTATACTGTCATTCCTTCTGTATTGATTTCATAACCAAACAATTCCCACTCATGGACATCACCTGCCAAGGAATTGTGTTCATAGCAAAAATGTGCAAGGGCGCCGAACAACACCGACTTCCACTCTTCAATGCACCGTGATAATTATTCATGTGGATTATTATAGAAATCCGAGTTTTCTAGAATATTATTGAGCAAACAATTACGGAAATTATGCGAACGTCTTTTTGTTTATATCTTCTTGATCTTTAAAATATCGCAAATTTGCAGACCTTGGGCGTTTTCGAAAAAACAGAAACAGGCGAAACTGTTTTTGACCTTGAGAATCTGTTTTTGACCTTGAGAAACAGGGAAATCCACCTCAATCAGCTGATTCAGAAACAATTAATACTTTCGTTTTTAATATTCAGAGAAAGTTGGTCTGAGTGAATTTTCATGTTCAGCAATGGTGCTTTTTAATCAAACATTCCGTTGTTTGTTGTCATGATTCTTCATGAATTTGATTTCATCACGTGTAGTCCACGTTAACCTCTGGATTGACTTGCGTGTCTCATTCAAAAATGAATTAACACCGGCTGATTCACCAGAATATTCGTCCGTCTATTTACACGCCTCACTTCTCATCTATAAGAGACTCCAAATCACGGTGCTTCTATTCTCCCCCACCACATTTTTGTTGTTGACACCCGAGAGTTTTGCATCGTCTCTCGATGCACGATCTTCTCTTGCTCCTGTCTCACTACTGTCGCAAAAGCGTTGTGTGTAGAATGAGCTTGCAGAGCATTAACAGTCTCAGAACTAGACAACTTCTCATTGTCTGTAGCAGGGCTGTGGAGTCGGAGCCGGAGCCTTAAGGAGCCGATGGTTTTGGTCGGAGCCGGAGCCGGAGCCGATTTATCACAAAGGCTCCGGCTCCGACTCCGGCTCCGATAGTTTGAGTTTTGATATAAATCTAGAATTTTGAATGTTATTAATTGGCATCATAAAAAAATTAAATCATTTGAAATCTAAAGATATATCTTTTAAGTATACCAATGATCTGTCCTCCACGATATCTTTCTTTGCAGTTGCCGCCTTCTTTTGTACTATATTTATTATATATTTACACACATTTTTTATTGCATATGTTTCGTAAGACTAATTTCCAAATTGACAACGTATTCTCCAAAATCCATTAATTTGAAGACTTGTTATATGCATGCTAACTAGATGATTGTAGATTCCTAGAGACAAGTCGCCAGTCATTTATGTACACATTTCCAGTTCAGTCAGCAAAGATAATATAGCTACATTTCTTGCGCAATGTCTTAAATCTAATACGGTTACTATGTAGGCTATCATCTATCGGTATGGCTACTGGCAGAAGCTACTGGTATCTGTGACAATGCCAATTTCCTGAGATTGTATTGTAGGCTCTTGTGCAGTCCCCCCACCTACATTTTTTAAAACAATCGATCATTCAATTTGATCAATTTTGATTGGAGGGATAACTCTTCACACTCACACGAATGACCTGACTACAAGTCCTCACATGGCTATAGCAATAAGCGATCCCCAGCCACTTCTAGTAGCGCCCTATTATTTTAATTAAAGGTATCTCATTCACAATGAATTTCCTTTGACTTCAAAATTCAAAGGGTATATTTCAATGCGAAAAACCCGAAGGCAAATTACAATGTTGACTTGCTGACGAAGTTTGCGACCAGCATGACATCGCAATTACCCACGTAGATTTTTACAACAGCACGGAATGCTTCACTCAAACCGGTGATGCTGAAACGGACATCCAATGGTGCTGCATCTTTTGACCAGAGAAAAAATGGGGGAGGAGGACTGCACAAGAGCCGTATCGTGTAATAATATTTCCCCAAATGTCATAGACCTGTGGATTTCAAGAATTTTCATTATTATTTTTCCGTCTGTCAACACCTTATGCTGATATCATGCTGACTTATATGTAAACAATAAAAAAAGACTGAGACGCTCTCAATAAAGGCGCCTTTTGACCTCCCTTCTCTATTGTCTGTGACATTAAACCG